>OZ035824.1:44672190-45015578 GCA_964034765.1 Knipowitschia caucasica | reverse complement strand
CTCACTAACAGTTGGTAATGACCTGAGAGTAATGGTGTGAAAACACACACCTAATATGACTCTACAGCGCCACCTATGGAAGGTTTCTGACCTAAGCTTTTCCTCTCCTCACCAAAGTTGCACAATCAAATCTTTACACTAGTACGAGCACAATACTGCTCTACGTAGAGGGTGCATGTCCGGACGTGACCACTAGGGGTTCACTTCATCCTATTAATGAGGTATTATGTACGTCCCATGTACGTCCTGGTCCCATTGGGCTGCCAATTCGTCGGTGAGTACGCCGCGTGACGCTTGTGGGACTGGCGCCCGGGAGGCGGTCGCAAGAGTGGCGAGGCCTTTAATCGCCGCTTGCGGCTTTAATTATTATTATTATTATACACAAAACTTGTACTCATAAAACCCACATATCACAACATGGAACCATCAACATCTCGCCTCAAAGTGCCTTAAAAGTGACATTTGTGTCTTAATTAGTTTGATTTGGCCGCGCTTTGACCAATCAGGGGCCTGCTGATCAGATTGGAGCTGGAGCGGAGCTGGAGCGGAGTTAGAGCGCGGGCCAAACAAGCAGTGTTTGTTGCATTAAAATGTAGATTTATAAAACATTAAAAGATTTAACAAGAAAAAAAGTCTCCACAAAATCCGGTCTTTATGAAAGCTGCATGTTCTCTGTCAGCTGAGGTTGAGCGGTTTGTGTTTACATTGAGTTCTATGGGACTTTTTTCTGGGTAGCCCGTGTGAATCTAGTCTGCAGAACCACGGGCGCCCGTTGGTGGGACACTTATAAGCTAACCATGTCCAGTTATTATATATAGATCCATGAAAGAGACGCGCATGTGCAGGTTTGCATCAATTCATCAATTCATCAATTCATCATGGTAGGACATCGGCCAGAACGATAGCCGATCTTTCAGCCCGATAAATCAACTTAGATCTTATTCACATTATCCCTCCAGGAAAATGGCATGGCTTTCGGTCACACTTTACTACGGACATGAAGAATCTGGAGCAACAGATCATTAAGATTAACAAGCACTTCTTTGACGGGTTTTAAAACAGCCAACTCTGTTCACACTGAAAACTCATAGTGTTACAGTGCCGTTTTAAAATACTGATGAAGTAGCCTGAAAGTGGCCTCATCCCTCAAAGTGTCTCTAGATTCTGAACTCCCGACAACTCAAAGTCGGGGGCATAATGTGTCTGGGTTGTCAGCCATATTAACAAAGTGAACACACCATTAAACAATGTCATTAAGCAACGACTCATGCTAATGTCTTCCTTTAACTATCAATGACGCTTAGCTTACTGCTCCGAAAGGGAAATCTGTTTTCTGGATTATTAGGCCAAATAGAAAGGCTCGTGAGTGCTGTTGTGAAGGGAGGGACGCAGCAGTTAAATTGAATTGAAATAATTCAAATGGCAAAGATGTGCGGTGTACGAATGAACGTGATTGTTTTTATTGATGTATTTGTGAGTGGTTAGCGCACAGTCAATGAATCGGTTGCTTTTACACTGTGTCCTGAGCAATATCCATTTAACATGCCCATCTAAATGCTAATAGGATGAAAGCTGTGTGAAAATTGCTCAGTTTAACCGATTTGGTAATTTGCTGATTGCTAACTACATCTAACTTTGCACAAACTGGATTTTGACAACACAACCCTTTTTTTTCTTAACTTAGTCTCCTAGTTGAAATCAGTAAAAGACAAAAAAAAGTTGTATTCTTTCTTTGGCTTGGCCTCTGGGATTCTGAACAATTAAAACCACCAACACTCAAAAAAATCAAAAGACACATTTTTGAATGATATGGGACAAAGAATGACCTGCAGCCATTTCTGGACGCTAACGCCGTACGCAGGATTTTGATAAAAATGGCTCAAATACCTTGCTTTAATTGAACGATGCTACCAAAATAAATAGCGTCATTTTAATGACATTGGCTTCCATGTGGCAATCTAACACAGACACATTAATCAGGTTGCCCCGTAGTCCTAAACAGATGGCTTTGATAACTGGCATAAAGCAATTCAGAATACCATACAGAGGGCTATATTTTCTGCCAGTCTCATGCAAACAGTGCTATTATACAGTCGGCTTGGGGCAAAGATTCCCCTCAGACATTTGGACCCATGATGTGTGTGTTTCTTAAATCACTCCATTAATGCTAATATTAAGTGAGCTTAACTGCACTCAGAACACTGACATTTTGCAAGGCTTTACTCACGAAAGTGACAATGGGTTGTTATTAAAAAGCTAGCACTACAAACTGCTAAAGGTGAGAGTGGATTTTTTTAATGATGTTCAGTGATGCACTATGGCTTCAAGTGTGACCATGTGTCCTCAAAGGTCCAATGGCTCTAGATACAAGTTCACTACATCATATGTATCTCAGAGTCTACACGACTCAGCTGATATTGCAGCCTTCTCCTGATATATTTGTTTTAATGTTACAGAGAAGAAATATAACAAAACAATCACAGCAACAAAAAGAGTTCTTTCAGTTCCATCCCAACAAATGGCAACAAAAAGTTTGTGTCGACTTTTATCCTGGGCTGTACTTCAGCTGGGTAATGAGCGAAAGGACAAGATAGCTTGGCGCTCTTAGACCCATATCATTGAGCACCTTTTTCATAGGTGCACAAAGTTATGACACATACTGCCTCAAGTCGCAGTCAGTATTTTGAGCCACACAGAAAGTGCGCCAAGTCCAGGCCACAGTTCATGGTGAGCAGTGTGAGCCAGAATGGTTCCCTGTCATTTCTCTACAGGACAATAAAATATAAAGTGAAGTGAGATTTCCCATTGGACTTATTTGAAAGAGACCAATTACTCAAAATGCAGTTTTGCTCTTTTCAGGCTGTGCTTTTCTTCCTTTGGAGTTCTAATGATGACTTTCGGATAACATTCATCTTAGGTCTAATGCTGTTCGTTTGGTAAGAATAATTACACATCTGAAGCCATTTTGATGGATTGGACACATCACTCCAAGGTGACTCAACAATTTCATTAGTTGTACGACAGACTATCAAGCACCACTTAAACCAAATCCTTAACAGTGGAAAAGCAGGATTATTTTTTTGATCTGGGGGTCAGCCAGGACCACACTATAAATATGAATATGACATATTATACATACATCAGAGTTCAACCAGTTCCATCTGTTCTACAAATGCCTTCTTTGTTGTACTTTGCTGTACATAACATAATTAAACTAACCATTATACAACTCTAATATCCCATTTGGAGCATCATGACTGGAAATTAAATTGAGAATGCACCTAAGATTTATCCCTATTTTTTTAAGTTTGATTATTTTCTTTAAGGTATGAGTTGTCATGACTTGTCTAAGATGTGAAGTCCTGATTGCAGAAATATTCTGTAAACAAGTTAAAAGTGACAAATAAACAAATGTCTGCAGTGCCAGACTATATTCTGCACACATAAACTGTCTGCACATATTGGATGACTGCTTTCAGTAACCCCCTTCTTATGCAATCAAATGTTTTGTGTTTTAACCACTGCTATCCCACCAAATGCAAAATTCCAAAACAGGAAAAGTGGTAATTAAGATTAAAGACTATTTGACATGTTGCTACGAGCTGATTGGCTGTGTGAGGGTGGTCTTTTGAAAAAGATGATTTTAAGATGTGTTAATGTGACTGTTTTGAGAGCAAGCAAGCTCAATTTTTGTTCCATTTAATGTGGTCTGAAAGTTAGGTCCCCCACCTTTAATATTTGCTATCATAACCGAAAATGATCAACATTCCTGCAAAATTAACCAAAGTAACTTTAGTTTGGTCCAAATCCATAAAAGACCATGTACAGGGTGGGATAGGTCACACGCTGGTAAAAGAACAGTACATTCTCAGTTCATTTGGCAGCGAATGTGCCCAGGCAGCTCCATCATTTGTGAGTTATTCAGATTATATTCTGTGAGATTTCCTGGTTCATGCCCGTATAGTTTAGATTCCCTCTCCATTAGTCAGGCACTCAGTAGAAAAATCACATTCACTCCACACTATGGGACCGGAGTTTCCTTCTGCCTTTTCAACAGTTACATTTACATACACTGTCTGATGCCAGTGGAATCAGGCACAACCCTTTCTGCGCTCCAAAAGCCACAAGAGTGACTTTTAAACCCCCCTTTGGTTTAACTTCCTTGATTAAAAGTCAAACATTTGAGATCTGGCTGAGGTCTTAGCTGTACAAGCAAATCCATCTCTCTGCTTAGTGGTCCAGTCACACCCAAACACACACGCATACACCCACATAAGCATTCAACTACAGATCCCACACTACAGGTGATGTTCCAGGTCTGAAATGAAAGTGATCGCAGCAGTACATTGAACCAGATCAGGAAATACTATTTTTCTCCACACAAAATTGAGGCAGGAGTTTGCGGTTTTAAAGCTGGGGTACCTAACTTTTTAGTTTTCATAAATGACAAATGTAGATTGTCTCACTGAAATAGTCCTGTAAAAGTAAAATAATGTGAACAAATCAAACCACAACATAATATAAAAACACAATATATTTTTCCTTTTGGTCTGAACAAATATCATCAACAAATGTGACCAGAACAAAATGACTTTAAAACTAGCAATGTAGAACCAATCGGCTTTAGAGCCAGGAACTACTGACATTGATTTCATTACGGACATATTTGAAAGTTAGGTAACCCAGCTTTAAGCAGGGCAGAGCCTGGTTGGTACTGTGATGGGAGACCTCTGCGGAACACCAGGTGCCACAGCGGAGCGCCTGCGGCTGTAAAGTGCCAAACTGTCGTTGTGTCCTTAGGCAAGACACTTCACCCACATTGCCCAGAATGAGTCTGGTGTGTGTGTGAATGGTTGGTGGTGGTCGGAGGGGCCGATGGCACAGACTGGTGGCCTCACTTCTGTCAGTTTGCCCAAGGACAGCTGTGGCTACAGTAGAAGTTTACCACCACCGTGCATGGAGAGAAAGAATATTGACATCAGAAGCGTTGTTGAGTGTCCAAAAAAGCGCTATATAAAACACTGGTGGATTTTTTTTTTATTCACCGCTTTGACAATTTTATGTGTGGTCAATATACTGTATGCCGACTGTAGCTTTCTACTCTAGATATACATACATAGTTAATCAGATTTATTTTTCTCATTTATTATCATCATCATTATTATTATTATTATTATTATTATTATTATTATTATTATTATTATTAGTAGTAGTAGTAGTCGTAGTCGTAGTAGTAGTAGTAGTAGTATTATTATTATTTATTTTTTATTCCCAGAAATTACATAGATTAGACACAATATGCATTTATGTATTTTTACCTGCATTTATCGATCAAGTAGAAAAACATACGCAAATGTGTCCCAGGAGCGCAGTGCTTTGTGGACCAGTCCAAAAGAGTGAGCAGTGGTCAGATGGGCGCTGGATAAACTCTTTACTTCTACACTGAACAGCTCCACACCTCGGATAATAGGGGCCAATTCAGACCGGGCCACAAAGCGCGTTATCAGTTCCTGTCCATATGCCCTGCAGGGCTAAGGCCACAAATGACACACTATTGGGAAAGAAAAGTGCCAGGAGCTCCCCAGCGCCCTAACCGAGCCCTCCCACCCACTCGCCTCACTCAGCACCCATATGCATTCCAAATACAGATGCTGTTTCTAAAACCTCGCCTGGATAAGACATCAGTGAAGCCAAATAATGCAATTCCATAATTCAAATTGGTTGCAGGGGGAAGGTCATAAAATTTTAAACAGCCTTTTAAACAGAAAAAAGGACATGGAAATAGTGCAATAAAATAATAAATGCATCACATTTGCAAACAAACAAAAAACAACAAAACATTTAAATGACTGGTAGCCTATTTTTTTCTCTGTAGGGCATGGTTCTCCTGGTTCTCTTTCTTAATTACTTTACCCAGATATTCAGAGCACAGCAAAGGGTCATTCTGTCTGAGTGTGTATGGCTACTAAAGAAAAGGTTGCTACATGGTGGAAGCCCCCTCCTCCAGTGTTTTTCAAACAGCAGATGTTGATGTTTTTTGACATTTTTGGACGACTTAAGGAATCTACCTTTCAGTCACTTTTATTTGATTAGCAAGGTTATCCCTTTTCGCCGTTCTTGCATGTTTGCATGTTTGATCTGTGTATGTTTGTATGTGTTCAGGTGTCCATGTGTTTATGTTAGAAAATGAACGTACAGGAACACAAACAGTAAACACTTTTTTACACCAGTATAAGTAATAAACACAACAGGAATAGTTTATTTACGTATTGTTCCTGTATGTGTGTCTCATAGCGCTGAGGAGGATTTTAGCTATTGTCTATTTTGGGAGAAAGACTCCATTTCTGTGTGAGTGGATAACCAAACCATGTCAAATTACAGCCCTCAACCTGATTGGACAGGCTTGTCACATCCTCATGCATTCAGTACCTTGGTATATATAACCAAATGAAGGCTCTGTCAGGGAAGATTGCACTGGTTCAAAATATCCCATGACTTCATACACTTATACGGGTCAGAATATGCCACACCCGCACAACTGGATAGTTTTAAAACACGCATTATTGGTGAAATCCAAATCTGCCATAACTTTTTCTATTTGTGCTGCGTGCATGTTGCTGACCTGGCTCACTAATGATCTGACTTGTTTTGACATAACATTTAGTGCAGTTAAAAGTGCAAAACAAAACAAGCAGGTATGCACACTGAGATACATGTGTGTATGTTAAAGGAGACATGTTATGCAACTTTTTTGAGCTTTTTTTTTTTACTTTAATCTTTATTGAAGGGACAGTGTACATAAACCTCATAGACACAGATACATCTTCTGCACCAGATAGATTCGATCTGCAGTCCCTGGTATACATTACAATATGAAGGTGTATCCAACCGTTCTCTATCAACCACTTCACCATTCAATACATTTAATATATTCTGCATCAGGTATTAATGAGGGAACCATACAAATGTCCCCTCATTAATTGTTTTGTTGTTTTTAGATCCATCCATGCAAATATCATGAACTTCTGCCACACCCATGAAACTCTGCCCTCTAGAAGCTCCTGTTTCAGTCTGCCCTTTAAAACAAAGGTTTTTCTCTAAAATTAATTTTGGTCATATATTTTCATGACTATGTTTAAAGCCAGTAATTCTAACATTTGTAAGAAAAAAAAATCATCTCTTTCCTCTGGTGGTAGCATAGGGAATTACAGGCGGAAAGCATAGTTTGACCCTTCATACATTCCCCATATATTTTCTCTCTAAGATGATATTTCACATTCAAAACATGAAATGACAAATCAAAAAGACTATTTCAATGGCCAAAAATAATGCCCACAATTTCCTCTTAGGGATAGCACAATAAAGTAATAATCCAACCCATATAGGCACAAAATCATAATTGAGTCAGTATTTAAATTGGATAAACAGTTCCTGATTAATGGAAATTGAATATATTTCAGGTGTGAGAAATGAGCATGAAAGAAAATGAAGAACAATCGTAAAAAATAAAAAAATAAAAAAGTTCAAAAACGACCACTAATTGCAGCTGTAAAAAGGATTTCCATGACTTTAGCAAAACACTGCATGATACGGATAGCACAACCGTTTCAGTCCGATTGCTTTAAACATGCACGGTTCCTTCCTGAAGTCTGGTGAGGGAGACACAGTTTTTCTGAGTTCCTCCATGAGTATACCATATTCTTGCCGGAATAAATTGGAAGCATATGGTGCGATGACAGGATCACTCAATCTTCTGTGTACCTGAACACCACATTAATCATTTTTGGAGGGATATTCTTTCCTTTCATCACGCAGGAATGTTCAAATAGACCAATGCCTTTCTTTCGTAGTTTCTCTCACTCGAGTGCATTTACATATCCACAAACGGCTGCACTCTGGCCTTGTTAGGAGCCCGAGCGTTTGACCAGGTTCAAATCGGATCAAAACCAAAATGTTAAGGTCAGGTGTCAGGCGAGACTTCCTCCCTGTCCAACACATTGATCCACTTTAGGAATATAAGAAACAGGGGCATGGTTCGGATTATGGTTGGACTATAATGTAACTGTTGTGTGTGTAAGCTTTGAATGCCTTTTAAATAGTTTTGTTTGTACAGCGAAAAGGAAACTAATATTATTTTATGGTATGGTACTAATCCTTAAACCCAGTAGCACTTAACTTTGAACCCAAAAAAAAGTACTACGTAATACAAAAATGCTTTCAAAACGTTTTGTTTCTATCGCTAGTTTTCACATGTATTTTTGTCACATCTTTAGATCAACTTTATCAGTGAAAAAAGGAGCTGTCCTTTGGTCCTCAACTGTCAGTATGTAAAGATCAGCGGTCTGATTTACTCCCAACATGTTACTTAAACCAGACTCATATAAAACAATATGTATTCATGAAACAAACACGTTGAATTGGATGTTATATTTCACAGGTGTCAAAGTCAAGGCCCGGGGGCCAGATCCGGCCCGCGAGACCATTTCCAGTGGCCCCTGAGACGAATTTAAATTATTATATTAACTCATTGACTGCCATTGATGTATTTGTCAAGACCGGTGATATCTGTAAAACTTCTCTCTATTCAACTGGGGATTACAGGAGAACAAAAATAGATAGAAACCAACTTATTTTTGCTGATAAAAGATGGACAGACCAGTTTTTCAGAATCCGGTTTCATACAGTATTTCACATAGTCATAGCACACAATATTCTGTGGGTCTTGAAAGTCGGTGAAACCATCAAAAATGGCTGGCAGTCAATGAGTTAAATAGCAGCCTTGATGGTAATAGGCGACAATGGCATGTTATCCATTACTAATTTTCTAAACACTAAATTACTAAAACAACAATAACATTTAATTCCATAAGAAATGGTAAGCCAACATGTAATGAGAAGTTAGTGTTGTTATGTTTTTTTTTTACGAGTCTTCAATTACATTTCTTCTCAAAGGTATGAAGGAGGATTTCCCCGATTTTCTTAGGAAAGAACCGCCCTCTCCACCTTTTGAACAAATCTCTCTGGTCTTATTTGACGAGCACAAATCATCAGAATGATTGACAGTTGGGAGGACCAATAGTCTTGATGATCCACCCGTAAATCTTCCTATATACCTTCAATATTTGGTCCAGTTTTGGTTCAGTCCACAGTAACTGAACTACAGTAAGTCGATCAGAAAAGAATCTCCAATTTAGCTCATGTGAAACAAGTCATTTTATATTATAGATACCTTCATATTATAAAAAAAAGTATAATAAATGAAACCTACCTCTTCTTTCAGCCCCTGATCAGCCCTTTAAATTTTTTTCGGCCCTCAACCAAAATGAGTTTGACACCCCTGTTATATTTCTTACATCGCATACATACTAGAGGACAAGAGAGGAGTCTTTCTTCCACTGTTCCGTTGATGAATCCGACATGTCTTACTCCTGGGTTTGTGTGCCAGGGAATTTGCATTGATTATTTGCCCTCAACAGATACATGGAAATCGATGTGGCACAGCGCAGCCAGAGTGTGAGAAAGTGTGTGTATGGATATGTGTGTGTGTGCGTAAATGTGGATACAAAGCCCCGGCAGAAGGAACCATAGCTCCCCCTTCAGCTCCACTCTGTCCCCAACACACACATGCACTATATGACCGGCTTTACCTTCTCTTAACACACCACAGAGAGGGTCTTTCCCATTGTTTTTCTTTCATATAATCAGCATTTTTTAATGTACACAATATTTAGTACAACATTGCAGATACAGTTTAAATTATTACATTAAAATTCAGAAAAGATACTTATCAACAATAAAATACATGGGCCATGGAAGAACAATTCGGGATATTTGATATACAAGGGGCTCATTTATATTTTTTTCTGTGGAATAACTTAAAATACAAACATATCAGTGTTTGTATGAAATTATTGTATACATACACCTCATTCGCCATGTAGATGTCAACCACTTAAGCATATACTAATATGCTTAAGTGGTTGACATTACTTATTTCTGAACCTGTCCTTGTATTTAGAAACAAGCCCTCCTGAGTACAAATGAAAACACTTCTTTATTGCACGCGTATTGCACACATAGGCACTTTTCACATTGCTTTAAGCGCATTCTTAAAATGGGTTTAATTTACAATAATGAGCCACAGTGAGAATAACCCCGCGCACGGCAATAATAAAATAAACATGAGTTGCATCACTATTTCAGTGTGTGATGTCAAACATATTTGGAACAGAAGATGTTGTTTTCTGGATGAAAAGAATGAGTATGTACATGCTATATATGTAACAGCAACACGCATGTTTGCAGGTTTTCTATAAGACGCACTTCCGAACACAACCTCCAATCACCTTCAGAATGTCACATGCTGTGTTTAAATAGTGCATTTGTAAATTATAAATGGAGCTTGCTAATTGATTGGCCCGTTATGACATGCTGATCCTGTAGCTCCAGTACACTTTCTACCTCTCTCTGCATCTCATTGATAATTTCCCCGCAGCTTGGGCCCTTTTCACCACCAGATCAAAGTGCTCGTCACCCCGCACTCGCACACGTACAGTACACATCCAGTACACATCCAGGACTCTCCCCTTACTCCTAGCCCTGATGATGAAAGGCAGTAGTACGACAGCAGAGAGATGACGCTGTTACGAGGCAGAAGCAGCAGGGGGCGTCGCACTCGGGCCTCCCTTGCTGGGGATTGGGTTGCCGGGCTGCAGCCGGAACAAATGGTTTGGGGCGCGGGCCTTTCTCAGGAGCCAATCAGATGTAAGCGGTGGTGGGTTCGGCGTAAACTTGAATTAACTTTTTATCACGGATTTTGGCGTGAACAAAAGTGACATGCGCATCTCTCCTGTGCAGAATTTGAGCCGTGAGCAACCGAGATCATTGTGTGTACGTATAACATTGTGAAATGGAATTGTAAAGCGAAATGTTTTTGACAAGTGAGCAACACAACCAATCGCCACTTAAACTGATATGGGTACATTTAAAAAAATATGTATATAATTTATTCTTGAATATTAATTAAAAGCATTTTACATGTAACATTTGAGAGTGATTTTGCAAAAGCCGATTTGAAAAAGATGTGAAAGGATTACAATTGTCTCTATTTTTAAATTGATGTTTTGTTTTTGAGAATAATACAATTTAATTTCATATTTAATTAATAGGTTTATTTAATAGGCTTCTCCCCTATTATAGCAAAAGTAACATTAACTTTATTTTCTAAAAGGGAGAAATGCAAATGAACTTTTTATGAATTATTATTATTATTGCAAAAACTCTATAATACATATATGGTACATATTGGTCCATTCATAATGCATTTATATATGTAAATAAACAGCATACACTCCCTAATGTGCTCCAACAATCAATACTTGCAGTCTTTTGTAACAATGCACACTTTTTGATTCTATCCAGCCACCAAAGACTGCTCTAGTCTTGGCACACTGCGTAAAGTGGAATTATGCAAATTCTGCTTGCTATGGCATATTGTTACCTGTTCTCCTTGGGCCAAAAAAAAATACTAAAAATGTTTAAATGCGACATCCAAAGTCTCTCTGACTGCTCTGTGGCGAGTGGAAAGGCGAAGCTAAAGTCAGGCTGCTAAAGCGTATAGACCGGGCCGTGTTCCCCAGGGTGCGGTGGCAGCGGTGCAGAAAAAGTGAACTGCAGAGGACCCCACTGTTTAGCAAACACTCCGACTGAGGGAGGAATTAATTATTCAGAGCCAAGAACCACGGCAGCTCCATTTGATTGCACCACAAAGGAAAGGTCACCGCTTTTTGGCTATATGGGGAGTCTCCTGGTTGTGCACCGGGGAAAAATGGGTGTACAGTAGCTAGCATGTGCGATATGTGGGCACAGTGTAGCAGGGCGGCTAACAGCTCAATTAAATGCATATGGACGAGGGGCATTTGGGGACATGAAGGAAAAAAACGTTAATAATATTCATGTAATGCAAAACGGCATGAGGAAAATGAATGTTTGGGAATTTTGTTATACCAAAATATTTACTCGTTTTCTTTAGCCTCTCATGAACTCCTTTCTACACAGACATACATTCTCTTCATGTTCAAGTTTTAGCATCACCTCCGTAATTATTCATACTCATATATTTAAGCTTATTTGTGTGTTGAGTTATGTAGGTATTTATTTTGTAATTACATGTTCGTCTTATGTACTATTATATTAGAGTAATTAAAGTATACAGTATACCCCTGTTATCTAATGAAAACAATAATAACACTTTTCTGAGTGCTTATTCTCCAAATAAGTTTAAACATAGTCCACATTCTTGAAAACAAAGTTGTGTTTCCAGCTTTGCCCTGTGGTGCCACCATGTGAATAATCCTATCACATTTCACCATGAAAGGCCAAACCATTCTTCCCCTTTTGGCCTTTTGTAAGAATAATTTTCATCTCGTCTTTTCAGCCCACTGTCCAACCACAAAGGCCATATCCACACTTACAGTAACAAATCCGCTGACAGAACCCACATGGATTTACGGAGAAAAAATAAAGGGAAATTCAGCCGAGGCCGTAGCATTGTGCCGCTAATCTGAAAAAGTGTGGGCCGTAGTGAAGTCCAGTGGTGTTGAGCTCAGCCAAAAGAGCGCGTCAGAAAGCGTGCAACAGCAGGGCGATTCCACGCTGCACAATTGGTACTCGTATGTTTGACATATGAAAAACCCAACGAGACACTCCATTGGTAGGATCCAAAATGCGGTCAACCAATCATGTGAAGGAAAGCATTTTCTGTCCATAGAAACAGGGGCGGGGGCGCATCATCGCAAGAATTACAACTTTATTGAGCCTCACCTTACTCTGGAACTAAAAAAAGAAAAACGGAAAAAACTCCCAAGTTCAAATTTGGTTCACATTTTCAATCAGCACAAAAAGTAGCTTTTAGCAATTGCCTGCACATAAAAATGATGACTCCCCCAAAATACAATAGTCGATTGGAATTTTTAAATACTTGCCTCCATAATGTATACTGGCAAAAAACACAACCTGAGATTGTTTAAAATGCATGCTTTTCTCTCAGCTGGATGGAGCTTTGAGAGCTAACGTAAGCCCTGAAGGGACTTTTACTGGTACACAATGCCCATCACACACTGCCCTGGATACAAATGAACAATAGCAAAGTGTCACATTGGCTCTACCCAGAATACTGTCAACCAATCAAATCCCGGTTCACAGAAAGTACAGTCATTAGCGTGATATTTCTGAATCCCTCCGATTCCCTCCGAATTTCTGGCAGAAAAGGACTAGTTTTCTATTTTCCAAATGTTCTGTCGGATCAAAAATGTCACTTCCACTACTACTAATAATCCATTAGTATATAATTAGACATTGATCATTAGAAAAAATATTCCTAGGGAGAAACTGTGACAAAAAGTGATTGTATTGTGAGTAGTGATAGTGTTTGGGAGTTCCACATTTATATTTTCAGGTCACAAGATGCAATCAAATCATGAACATATAGCATATAAACTACAAAAATATATCAATCATATAATCAAAAAATCAACAAATATGAACATGATCACAGGCACTTTTTAGAGGCTATATTTGATCATATTACACGGTATTGTATGTATTTTTGACTATTTTTATACTAATGTATTAATGACGATTCTTCCAAACACCATTTTGTTTCTCCTACTCCATAAAAATGACTATACAATTGGAATAATTAAGTCATGCTTTTGTTTCCTTATTTCATGTTTGAATGAATTAGAATACCATTAAAAAGTTCATTCAAATCTGTATTTAAACTTAAAATGTGAAATCTTTATATTATATACACTGATTACATTCATCAATGTTATTATGCCATGCCTTTGTTTGTTATAATTTTGATGATTATGCCCCACAGTCGCTGTTCAAAATATTTAAAATTTCTGAGATGATTTATTTGGGCTTTTTACAGCTGTTAGACAATTATCAACATCATAACAAATAAAGGCTTGATATATCGCACTTTACATCTAATCATTCTGTCATATAGTTTCACATTGTGAGTTAGTCAGACTCATACAAAAACACCACTACATACAGTATAGCAAAGTTCCACAAAGAGATCTACTTGTTAAAAAAACAAATTCTCCTTTTCAATGTTAAAAGTTTGATTTCCTTTTTTTTGTATCATTTTGCGCGTCAAATTTCTGATTTCCAGTCAACACTTTAATTACGCATCATAACTCATCCCTAGTCAATTTTAATAGCAGCAAATCCATCATAAGGCGGTGTTTGCTAACTGTACTGTCATCCGCTAACAGAGCAAATTAGCTCCCTGATTAATGCAGCCGGAAAATAAAGTCAGAATAAAGTGTCACAGAACGCAAAGGGGAGTTTTTCAGACGTGATTTCTCGCAGATGTTTCTCTGGTTTTTCGTCTCGTGGACCATTAATTTCCCAGGTAATAAAGGGGTGTGGTTGTACAGGGTGCGTTTGGGTGAAGCTGGAGAGGAGGTTTCCAAATGGAGATGACAGTTAAATCGTGGAGCCATGCTGGGTGTATAGCTCATGCAAGAAAAATTAAACTCAAGACCGAAAAATTAAGGCGTTGTTGGAGCGGGCTGTTATGTCTCCCCAAAGAGCCCTCCGCAGCAGTGATAGGTCATGAACAGATGCAGCCAAGAGGGTTGAAGCATATTGGATTGGGCTGTCAGAAAAGAAAGTGTGGAGTATATACAACACAAAACAGTCAAAATGATAGATGATATACTAATTGCGCTATAGCAAATTTAAAGTGCGTTTTACCACATTTTACTCTATGTGCATTGCGTTTGCAGGATAAATAAAAATGAAACGTTTAATAGTCCTTGTACTTCTGTAATTCAACTTACAATGTGAAGCAAAATATGACTGACTCAATACGTGCAACGTTCAATATTTCAAGCCCTTTGTCATAATGTAGATAATCATTATCACGGCTTGAGATATTATATCTATATTTTATCTACTGTAACATTTATATAACCAAAATGTCCATTGAGATAAAAATTGTAAAAATATAAAATTAAAATGTAACATTAATCTCATTAAGTGTGAACATTTACCAGATTCAGATTCAGATTAATCTATTTGCCATTTGCAGTAAAACCACATCGGAAAAACTGTGCAAGACTACCCCAGTGTGCACCAGACAGAGAGAACGGCACACACCAGAGCGCTTGCCACGGCGCCATCTTTACGGCGCCGTACCAGAAGCCATAATCATCAAAATGATAACAAAAAAGACCCGGCATATGTTACTTTGCATGTATTATTTATCGTTTCAGATGAATTACAGAAATAAATGCACCTTTGAATCACAATCAAATTTCAGACTTAGACCTGTACATGCACAATGCTAGGATATATACTAAGATCTAATGAAAGCATGCATGTAATTTGACATAGAGCAAATAGTACCCTCGGTTTCAGACGCTATTCAACCGGTATCTTCAGGGTAAAAACGCTCACACCAAGATAAATCCTTCACCTTTTCAATATGAATACACACTCAAGGTACATTCTGTTTCATTTTGTTTGTTTGTGTTCATATTACCGACATTCTTTTTAGAGAGATATAAGGCTGAAAGCAAGGATTTATTCACGAGAAAGCTACTGTAGTATTATGTAAACCATCTTGTACAGGTCTGTGAACATATAAAAAAGCAACAGCAAACCTGCATTTCATATGATTTCACATTGGAGTATAAGGCTACTCCAGCTATGCAAATCCTGAACAACATCTACTACTGTAACTTTGATTTTCCCAATGCATACAATAAGGCAAAACAGCAACAGAAATCTTCCCCACTAACAAACGCATGCGAGGATCTCTGGAGCAATGAACTGATTCTGAGAGCTCTCATCAATCTTTAATCCTTCCTCAGGCACAGCAAGCCACTGCTAGGTGAAAAACCAACGCAGCTGAAGCAGAATGAGGCCGAAATCCGTCATGTTCAAGGTTCAAACCACGGCTTCCAAGACCTGTTGATATGATGGGGGATAGTCAACTAAAGAGACACGTTAACACTGTTTATCAGGGCTGTGACATGGGCAGGATGGGTCAGTCTGCTGTGCTTTAAAGATGGTATGTGGAACCCTTCATACGATGTTAAAACCTTATAATTAACTTACATTATTGAAGACGTTAACCCTGCAAGCGCCATAATAGTAGAATGGCAACATGAGCTTTCTATGATTTCCTATACAGTACCCTTTGCTTCCCAGTTGTTTTTTACATATGTATTTATTATTTATTTGTTTCATTGATTTTAGTAGTCCTCTAATTCATCATAACATCCAGAGCTCTGTCTTCTTGTCTGTTCGTTGTCTGTCAATTTTCATTTGACATATTTCTCTTACTCTGAACCAGCGTACATAAATACGTGTGCAATTATAACACTTGTTTTTTTCATTGATCACATTTCAGACCTCATTTTATACAGAACAATCTAGTAGAAAATAATAACCAATTTCATGTTAAATATAAGCATTTCTTTGGGCAAAAATATGCCATATCTAATCAAATATCTTGTTTAAAGGATTATAGCTATAAAGCAACTTTGCACAAAGAACACCCTGAATACCCAAGTATCAAGGCAGTAAAAAAGTTAAGAGAAGTTTTCTCTTGGGTAAAGCATTGTAAGTGTCAACCCACTACACTTGGGAAATCCGTCAGACATATAGCCTAAGCAAAGATTATTTAGCTAGTAGAATAACATGTACTGTTAACGTTAGATTATAGAACCATCTGTACACAAGCCCACCAGACAGTTTTGTTCAATCTTAAGGTCAAGGCATCTAGCTCTCACAGGAGAATACTTTTTTGCCTCAGGACACATGTTAACTGCAAACAATTGGTTGACTCTAAAAAATAAGTAGATGGACTAATTGGAGGAGATTTCAAACCAAAGCAGCCCAGAGCTATGTTATCTTTGGCTTGTTTCCTGGACTTCTTAAAGTGAAGGACGCGGTGTAAGCCGACATGACAGAGTGCCGTCTAAATAACTGCATATCGCGGCGGCAGACTCACAAACACAGCAGTTGGGTGTAGCCTGTGAGCGGTTGCCAAATGGATATGACAGTTTGCTTCGCTGTAGATCAGTGAAACTAGGGAGGCCGCGCTCAAGTCAAGATGTGCTGCGATGAAAAATTAATATGGACACAGAAAAAATTAAGTGCCTCGGGATGGCTGTGCGCATCCCTCGAGGTGCTCCGACTGTTTTGAACACGTCTATTCTGAGTTGTAATGTGACCTAAGTATCCTCCGCTCCTCGCCTAAGCTAAGACTTCTGCATTGGTTTCAAATGAAGGCATTGCTTAGCAGAAAAAATGGTGGCGAGATGAAGCAATCTAATAATAACTTATGTGACCGCAGAGAGCTGTTAAAAGAAAAAAACAAAATGTTGGATGTTGGTTTAAAACGCAGCATGAGCTTTTGGCAATGAAATCCGCATACGGTACGTGAAGGACACAACCGGAGAGGACACGGGCCAGTCCAAACCATCTGTATCTGAAATTCATCTTTCAACTTCTTAAATAACAAACAAAACCGGAAAGAAACTGTCTGAAAAATAGCCAAACAACCTCCACTGGCTCTTTGAATTCGGTCTGCAATGAACCCTTGCCATTTCAATAGTTTCTCTGAACATCAAAGACACAACAAAAAGTTTGGAGGTGCCAGTGGGAGTCGGCAAGGAGCGATCTCGCCTATACCCAAAAGCAGGTGGCCATGCTGATGACAATAGAAAGACAGCATTGGTGCCCCAATTTCTTCATGTCAGACAACACCATATGGCTTCCCTGCTCCACTGTACCTATTTAGAAAGTGCGCACTGATAAGTATGCAAGTATCAACCCAATTAATTAAAATATGACAGAAACAAGTTGTAATGTACAGTAAAAGATGTACCATTAAGAAGGAGTAAAACAAATTCCCCAAGGCATTTTTGGGTGTCCTTGAAAGCACCACGGTTCGAACACTTTTAATCCTGGACACATCCCCAACAGAAACAAGCCTTCTCAGTTGCAAGTACACAGTTGGGGATGCGGAATACATTCAATTAATCTTTCTGACCTTTGGAGAATGTTGCACAGGGCGACAAGGCAGCGTCACTAACCGGTTTGCTAAGTATCAGACTTGACACAAGCCAAAGAAAAAAGGTGGTGTATTAATTGGAAATCTTTATCATGTGAATAGCTTGGCAACAATTATTGAGATTCAAGGACTTCCTAAGCCTCTTCAGTTTCAAGTGTTTGACAAACACTTTTTGTGCCATTCAAAACCAACATTTATCAAGCAGATGCAGATAAAATGCCCATGAACAGGTAAGGACATACATATGTAAATGAATGCACTCTTTAGCTGGGTAAAAAAAAAAAAACATCCTAATTGAAGTTGCAACCGCAGTGCCACTGATAACCCAGAGCTGTTATGGACGTTGACATACACATTTGTTGTTCAGTATATTGAGGCAAGGTTAAGCTGAATTTACATTTCAGCCAGAACATTTTACCTCTTGTTGTGAATAATCAACCTCTCTGAAGTTGTCGTAAGTAACTTCAAAAGGGAATAGTCCAGATGACATGGTCCATGAGCTGATGATGTTTTCAGTGGGCCATATTGACAAACCAGACGATCAGGAAATACTCAAGTCCGATCAGAAACCAAAGTTGTCATCAGAACATAATCTAGATCAGGCATGTGGGTCAAATCTGGCCCACAAGACTGTTTTTTGCGGCCCCCTAACATGATTTTTTATTTATCATATTAACTGCATGTTATACATCACCCATTTTCTCAGATAAAAAAATACATTTCATTTTCTTATCAAATTTGAACCCAACACATCATTAGAATTAGAATTAAAAACTATATTTAACTTCATATTTGGTCCAGTTTGGTTAAATCCAGAAAACAAACATTTCATGACAAATAAAAGTAACGTCAAAATATCTTCATAGTGTAAAAAACAATTGTAATTTATTCTTTTGGCCCTTAACAGCTGATTTTTTTTTTCTCGCTTGGCCCTTGACCAAAATGAGTTTGACACCCCTGATCTAGATCTTTAAACACACACAAACCCATCACGACGCAATATGCATGTAGCACAATGACAAAAACACAACTTTCGGACCAAAAGAATAGACTGGTAGATGTGGGTCCAGTGTCTCACCGGATGGCAGGTTTGATTACTGCTCCAAAAGATGAATGCTGCCATTGTATCCTTGGGCATATAACCCCCCATGCTCCGGTGGAGTGTTCAGTAAGGTAGAAATGTGCCATATATAAACAAAGCGCTATTTTACTGCTCTACCTGGAGATGAAGAGTGATGCCGACAACAACACAAGGACCAGAAGGTGTTTGAGGTCAGAACAAATTACATCAGGGGCGCTCTTACATTGACTGACAGATAAAATAAGCGGAAACAGCTGAAATCAACCAATTATGCCACTCAGAAAGTCAATTTTCTTCTGTAATTCAACTTACCATGGGAAACAATATGATGGTCTCATTACACGTCAAGTGAGATATCAAGTTTTTATTTGTTATAATGTTAATAATTGGCTCACAGCTTGTAAAAATCCCACATAAAACCGCTCAGAAAATGTGAATAATTTGAAAATGAACCGTAAGCCATAATCATCAGACGGATTACAAACAAAGCCAGGATATACTGTATCTCTCTAATGGTGAACGTTGGTTTCACAAGTTGAATTACAGAATTACAGTGATTGAATTTGTGTCTTTCAGAGATTTAAGTATATTTGAAATATGTCGAGCTAATAACTGGAAATGTGAAGACAAGTGACACTCTTTTGAAAACAGCTTTGCAAGGTCAGGCTACGATTGAAATACTGAGATGAAAAACGGCCCTCAACATATTTTCCTTGAGTAAAAGTACTTTTTGTCTTTGAGGAATTATTGTTGACAGTGACTGTTGACACCAAGGCCCTCGCTGAAGGTTGGGACAGGTATGAGGGTAAAGTCCATGCCATAGAGACAAGACAGTGGCCTCAGTGGCAGGGAACAATATGGCGCCATATGTTTAGTCCTCTGCATTGGGAAGCAGCAGGCATGATTTATTAGTGCACTCAATTCTTTCAAACGTATCAGATTTTTAGTTTTTGGTTGATAAATACATTTTAAAAACTCATGATCATAACCATTGCAGATTGTTTGTCTATTTTTGTAAAGCCTTGCGCAAAATTGAAGAATGAGTTTATTTTTGCGTGTTGAATACAGTGTCCCAACTGAAAGAATTATTAAATTAAACCACAAGATGCAGTATCTTTTACATACTGAGAACTGATTGGGTGAATGAGGGTGGTCCGCTCTTCTACACTTTTCTGAAAAATCGGATCTAACCATGTCAAAAATAAAAGCATGTGAAGACAAGTGATAGAAACCAAATTGTTTTAGGGTTAGGGTTAAATTACATGGATTATTTATAAAAACAAAAAAAGTGGTTTCAAGGTGTTTTTTATATGTATTTCACACATATGTAAATCCCTAAATAAAACGAGAGACTAGCTCAAATGCAAACACAAGGGCAGTAAAAATAGTTCAACTTTGGTACAAATCACTAAGGGAACTGCTGGTCCCTGCGGGGTCCTCGTGGCATCTTGCTGCGGGACACAAATAAAGCAGAAAATATGTTTGCATCGCGCACAAAAGCACGTAAATGACAAAACGTCCTATGGGGGTGAGTTTTGCAGAAATGCCTTGTTTTTGGCGCGACAGTGGCGTGCCTGACTCTTAATGGCACTCTGGTGGGGGTCAGTATTAAGTGACAAAGCAATATCAGCGGGGAAACGTTTGTGTTGCCATATACAAATACACAAGTTGTCAGGCATAACGGGCCCGGCCTTTGCAGCATGACAGCAATCCCTTTAGGTACGCCACTAGTGCAGCTCATTGGCGCAGGGGTGAGGAGAGAGGGAGGGGGGTGATGGAGAGGAAGGGGGTGTTTGGAGGGACACTCTGTGGGACTGAGGAAGTTGCATGCAGTGAGGTGTGTGTGTGTGTGTTGTGTGTTGAGTGTGTGTGTGTTGGGGGCACCGGAGACAAAGCAATGATTACACACAATGAGGATTCGGGGGAGAAGGCTGACACTAATGCTGTCCAGGGGGAGACACTGGTGACAAGTGTGCGAGGGCCGTGCATCCCTGACAGGCAGCGACAATGTTTGGAGCTATCCAAGTGAGGAGCGAAAACGTAAAAGGATTCTTATATTAGTTTTTCAAAGCAAACAAAGACAAAGCTCTGTGGACTAATTGTCTTTATGTATTGAACATTCCCCCTAAATTTTTATTTTATTTTTAAACATGGGCAATCTGATTGAATTAAAGAACATAAAGTAAAAAGGCTAAATTGTTCTCCATCATTAAAATGCATGAGAGTGGTCTTTTTGTAGCCCCTAAACTTAACACTATTATGAGTTTTATTTGCATCCGATGCTTTGAACTGGAAAAAAAAGTTTAAGAATAAACATAAAAAAAACGTTGAAAATATCACTAATTAACAGCTAGTGCACCCTAACCCCTAACCCTACTTTACATATTGTAATGAGTGACTTGACATTTAGTTGAAGCTAAATTGTGATTATGTTTTACCGTCCTTTTTTATTAAGGTTTGATAATTATTAAAAAGAAAAACTGACCTGTTTTGAGACATTGAAGGCTTTTTAAGAATTATGTGTTTTGTGCATAGAGAGGACCAGGGCAACTCCTGTGTCAGTTGTTGATCTGATGTTTGAGTTATTGATGTCATAGGCTCTTGTGGGCTCGGCCAATGAGGGCATGACATTTAACTTACTCTGTCTACTCATCCATTCATCCATTCTTTCAGTGTCATACTGCTGAAGACATGCTCTCTGTCATAATTCTTTGTATCACCTGACTAATCCCATTCAATTAATGAAATATAATGGATTCCTCAAGAGTGCTAAAGACCTACAACATGGATTGAATAAGATTACAAGTATTATAGAGTTGTGCAGTGCAGGTTAGGTGAGCAGGGAGCAGTCTCATTGATTTCCTGAATATGTTCCTGTGAGTTCCTACGGGCCAGCCTCTTCTCTTAATGACAGATGGACTGATGTGTTCCTGACTGTTTCACACTGTCTCACATTTTATGGACGAGTGTATAGACACATGCTGCTTCTGAAAACACCTGCCGGCATCAAGAATATGTGAGAACGGCACATATTCATGTTCCCTCTCGACATCTAATCCATGTTTGTACAGCATCCCCCTCAGGCTCCAACCAGACCCACTGGACACTGGCCAGCAAGTGGCAGCTCTGACACTGTCACAGACACACAATAGTAAGCATACACTATGCAGACTGAATATTTATATTATTTCTTATATGCAGCTAGTAAACATATAGTAGATACTTGTAAATTTCTCTTTTGTGAGATCAATAAAGTCACCAATGCCCTAGGACTGAAAAAACCTGCACTACTATTGCCACTGCCACTTTTTATTGTACGCAATACATCCTGAACAGACTGTATTTTTTGCCTTTAACATGTTTGCACACATGTTGGGGCGACAGTATCTCAGCTGGTACATACATAGATATTAATTAAATACATAAATAAAAGAGTTTTAAAGTAAAATAACACAAAATCCACACCGTGACAACATGTCCATAATGCACAGCTAAACCCAACACACATTAATGTAGTTTCCAAAAAGAACATTGTGTAAAAAATAAATAAATAAACATATCTCTACCACAGGCATTACCGAATTAATCTAGACCCTCATGCATTCAAAGACACAAACAGGATTTTGGACAACATTTTTAACGTCAGGTTCTGGTGCTGACAACGTACAAAGCCTCGGAACATATGATGGTGGCAGTTTAATAATGGTGACAGGGAATAATCTCAATCTTCAAAGTGAGTGATGTGATGAAAGTTTGACAGAACAAATATTCTTTGTTTTACACTTCAACTTCTTTCCTTAATTTAGTTGCTGTTGTCGGTTTGCGAATGCCTTGCGGACTGCTTGAGGAAGCCATTCTGTTTATAAACAGTGTCATACAGTAGGCCCAGAGGCACCTGTGTCACCGCAAGAAGAGGAATTACTTCCACAGACGACACTGAATCAAAACATAATGATATTCTTTATTTTAAACATGCGTATTGTCTGGAGAATGGACTCTTTCTCCCACAATTGCCAGTCAAGGTGTCAGTGCATAAGCTGGGCTCTCTTATGGCTCCTGACTGGGACAGACACGATGGGGAGAAGGAACAAAGAAGGACTCTTCATCATGTTGGCAGCCCAGGCCTCTGCTCCTCTCTCAGCCACACCAGGGACTGCTCTGTGTACTGCTGCTGGCTCCATTCATTCTACTGTTCGTCACATTAAAACGCTTCATTATGTCTTAGGAAAAAAGTCATAAAAATGCTGTCACTTTGAAAAATAAAGTGATTCATTTTGTTTATATCAGTGAAGGTAACATTGCAGTGCTGTCTGAAGCAATATCTTTCACTCTTATCCAACAAATTAAAGATGCATTACATTTGGATCTAAAATGGCCAGGTCCGTTTTTGATGAAAGACAATGTTGTAACATGGTTAAAGTGATTGTCTGGAGTTTGTAAGAAAAAAAGAAAGGGAGGTACTTGAGTTGAAAAAAACGAAGCAAGCTCCCTCCCCCTTCCTTTCTGATTGGTCTACACCTACATTTCCGTAAGACATATAAATGTTAATCGGAAAATACATTATACATATAAATAATTAATACACGTGCACGGAGGTTTCCAGAAGTATTTGTTCACGTTTTCATGAAAAAATAATGTTTTAATGCACAAAAAAGCGATCGTGGCAAACCAGGAAGAAGCTATTATCATGAACTGCACATTATAGGACACATCTGCAGAGGATCTGATTATGGATATAGGTTCAGTATATAAATGATTATGGATATAGGTTCAGTATATAAATGATTATGGATATAGGTTCAGTATATAAATGATTATGGATATAGGTTCAGTATATAAATGGGTAACTCAGCGTGGATGTTCAGAATTCTTTGTTCAGTTTTCATGTAGTTTCATAGCCTGTGGAGGCTTGATTCGGGAGGTTCCGTGAAAACAAACAACTGAGCATGAGCAGCTGCGAGCATCAGCGCTGATGATTGACAGCCCTTGGCATCACTTGGTTGGTTTGAGCTATAGCTAAGAGCAGGGAAGGCGGGACTTACCCGTAATATTAGAATTCATAAAATGACTTATTTTATATCAACATTTAAGGCCAGAAGGTCAATTTAATACAATTCCTAAAATTTGTAATTCATTTAGAGTTACAAACTATCACTTTAAAAGCTCAAAAAGGTACAGTGTGACAATGTGTTGGGATTTTACAGACAATTTTCATTTCATTTAAACAGCCCACAACTTGAAACCGTTATGCAGGCATTTTAAATAACTGCACACCACTGTATTTCATAACTCAGATGTAAAGGAGCCAATGAGGAGTTTGAGTGGTTGTGTCGTGAGAGCTGACACAGTGTGTGTGGCTAAATGTAAAACGTTCATTATGTTTTTGTTTACGCTTAAGGCTTTAAAGGTTCTTCTAATAAGACAAGAGTGTAAAGAAGCAAGTACTGTTTCATTGCCTGACAAGAGCTTCTCTGACAAAGGTTTTGGGGTTATAATATTTGTTTACGTTTTAAACTACATTTCTATTATGTTGTTTTTGTAATATCCACTGTTCATATCTGTGAGATACAATAAACTGACAAAATGCTAATTGATTTAATTCTTATACCCAAATAAGAGATAAGTGCAGTATTTCTGTTTACTGTATAACTCTGAAATATGTTCCTTGTGTAGTGCTGGCTTTGCTCTTATAACTACAGGGATATACTGTATATCTACTCCATCTTTGCTACTGTGACCTGGAGGCCTATCTTTTTAGAATGATCAATTTTATTTTTGCTGCTACTGGACACCTGAATTTCTCCTACTGGGATCAATAAAGTATCTATCTATCTATCTTTACTGTTTGTTTCGGGGCGAGAGTGGTTCAGTTGATAGAGCATTGGCCTTTGAGCCTGAAGGTCATGGATTCGAGCCACCATGAAACCTACTTCTTGACTCCCACTGATGTCTGCTATTGTTGTGTCCTTGGGTAAGACACTGAACCCCACTTTGCCTGAAACCCCCGCCGAACGATCAAGGCTCCTGTGGACTTACCACCTGCAGGAGGATCAGTGAGGGGCTGGTGATGTGTACTGGGTGCAGCTCTGACTGCCACGCCCCGACCCAGAAATGGATTAAGGGGAAGAAAATGTATGCATTTTACATTTGGATACAGTACAAATAAGAGTAAAAAGCTGGAAACCTTCTGCCCGCTCTTTACTGTTTTTTTTTATGGTGAAATTATGACTTGACTTAAGTCTCTTTGCTCCATTTGTTGCATCTGTCACAAACAAGATTTGCATAATATGTCTCATTTAAGTTACAAACAATACATGCATGATTTTTTCTTCAGATACAAGGAGAGACCATTTACAAACATATGCATATGGAATTGGCTCTTTCAACATTTGCTGACGCACACTCGAGGGTATAAGTCTGGGGAATCTGAAATTGCTCGGGGAGTTTCTCTCACGCTACTTCTCACAGTGACCTGCTAACTTATCGCAGCTGTTGAAATTACCGCAGGATACCGTTGTGGTTAGATTTGCACTTAAAAGAGTAGCGTGTGTGCGCGTGTGCGTGCTGCATGTGTGTGCGTGTGTACATATGCTGCAACTTCAGGTCTGCTCTGTACCTTATTCACGTACTCCACTCGATGATTCAGCCAACGAGAAACACTAATAAGCATCAAGCAGCATCACCCAATGGACCAGGGTAATTGGGTCAATCAAAGATGATCTGCGAAGAATCACAACTGGGGAAAGTGCGAAAGCTTTAAGCACACCAGAGCTTTTTTTCTTTTCTTTTTTTTCTGTAAACTACATAGACGAGCCGTGATCAGGCTGCTGGACATTATGATGTGGGCTTTGATTAAAAAGACAGAGACCCCATAATAGCCCGCTGTTGACGCTTCGTATCTAACTTGCTTCGACAGGAATTGACGTGTCTTTGCTCGTGAGGGAATGGTTGAGTTAGTTTGAGAAAGCAGTTGCTTGTCCTCAACCCTAACCTCGGAGAAGTCCCACTGGAGACTCGTCCTTGCATACAGATCACAGACCCGCGTACCAACGGAGCCGGCACTCACGACGTATTCGCTTTTTATTAGGCTTTATGCGCGCGCTGAAAGATATGATGTTGCGTCAGGATTGCTCTCTTTCTTGTATTTTTAAATCCAGTGCTTGCCATTTACAATGACCTCCATAAAAATTCAATCAGTACCAGAAATAGCACAAAAATGTATTATCAGAAAGTAAGAAATATAAGTGAAATATATATATAAAAATGCAGATTTAACTTAATTATGTGTGAAACAGTGCTGATTTTCAAATAACCATGAATGGCAAATCTTTACTATTCCTTTATTTGACGGCTCTGATTTAAATGAAAAACACTGGCAGCTCTAAAAGGCTTTATGTGTCACTTGCAGTAAATGTTAATTGCATCCTTCCATGTCTTTCATTAGAATGTATAACAGTGAAAGCCACCAACATAACATATAGAGACTGATTTATGCAATGGAAATCCAGAGCATTCAATATACCGATTTGCATTTACCCACTGCAGACATTTAAGCAAAATAATGTTCTTTTTCATTGCTATACATCACACGGGAGGAGCTTGGAGTACAGCAGCTGCTCTTCGAGATTGACAAGGGCCAATTTAGTTTACAAAATAGTTAAATTACAATCTTTAGCCATTACCCGTCGATGAAATTGTTGGTAAAACCGTTCCAATCCCCTACTAGTTCACATCAGGGAGCGCATTTGTAAAACTTTGTGATAATTGAAAATGTACATGACAAAATGTACATATCAAAAACAAAACAAAATCTGTGCGTTCCACTAAATTAGAGGGTGGGGTGTAAAAAGTCAATTAGCAGACGCTTTTATCCGTTTTTGTGGCAGGGTGGCAGAGTGTCTGAGTGGTTGGCAAGAAGATCTTTGGATTCCACCTCTAGACAGGAACTTTCTGAGTGAAGTTATTCTGTTCTTCCCATGTCTTTGTAGGGTTAGGGTTTCCTCTGGGTGCTCCAGGTTCCCCTACCACCAACAACAGTCCTCCCTCGGGATATTCTGAAATCTTTGTGACACTTACCTGGTTAATTAATGTTCAATATTAAATATCTCATTGAAATACACGGGAAAGGTTTTATATTTAGACCTCCACCCAGGGAGATGGGGGATGGATATTCATGACACCCAAAGACTAACACATTTCATTGATGCCACACAACTTTTTTGAGTTAATTGATAACCCAGCTCTGACAGTTTACCAAGTTTAGAAACAAGTGAAACCAATGCACTAGTGTCATTAGAAGAAAAAAAGACAACACAGATGGTCTTACGTCCACTGGGGAAACATCACACTCTGTACTCAGGTATATATAGCCCAACACCTCGGTGGTTATATCGGAAACACAAGAGCCATTAATTACTTCAGCACTTCTCCAGTCGAGGAGCCTCTTTTCAGCGTTTGATTGTGTGACATTTGTGGGACAGTTAAATAAAAGCCGGAAATGTAACAGTAATTTCATTTTTATTTCATATATAAACCAAATAGATTGCAGACAGGACAAGTGATTATATAGATATATCTGATACAAGTGGTTTCAACTATAGTTAATGGTTTCCTCAACTATTTGGTAGATTACTTTTTGAGTCACTATATCTACTTGAAGCATGCTTGGAGCTGAAATATACCTTTTTGGGGACTTGGTTTTAGACACTCAGCCATTTGTTAAAGGCCCATGCTTAAAAAAAACTTATTAAAGAATAACAAATACATAAAAACAAATGGTGTTATTACTGCTCCTATCTTCAAAAAAGGAAAACATGCATTGCTTTCTTCAAGGAGTGACCATTAAAGGGTTAATAAGAAAATACTCATATAGGGCACAATGTTTTTTTTATTTAAATGTCTGTCAAAATGAATGAAAATTGCTGTTTTGCTTAAAAGCACAGGACTTTTAGTGAACATCCTATATGTATATCAAATTTAAAAAAAAAGACAAAATGACAGACCTGTGTTTTTTAAACTGACAGTTTTGTACAAGATGACCCACTTACATCTAATTGCGAGGAAAAAGCCCATGCCAGTGTGCAAAAATCTCAATGTAAACAAACACTGGATGGCTGGACATGATAAAGTCAGACATCTTTGGAGTTCTTGTGTATTTACGTGTCAACAGCCCGTCAGCCTGAGATGTCTTCATACAATCGCAATGACTCCGCGCACACAAAAAAAGCCTTTTCACCAAAATGCACTATTTATGACTCAGGCGTGTAAGAAGGTCCACTCACAGACAGGACCTGCGCACACTTTGACATTTGTCTGTCACTGCTAGCCCTACTTGCTTTAAAATTTAACCAAAGCTTTTGTTCAAAATATCTGTAAAATATTAATAAGCATGAGTCAACATCCGATTGTTTCTTTAGTATTTTTCCTTGCGGCGCTACTGTTAATAGTGAGTTAGCTGTTGTCAGGGCAGCATGTAATTTCTTTTGACTTTCCTTTCCATTTGCCTGGAGGACAGGGGTGTTTTAAACAGGCCTGCGCACACAGAGCATGGCTAACAGGTAATCTGCCTAATTATGGAGCGGTTCCTGTATCAAAAATTTACGAGTCTGCATACCCTCTGTTTCACCCCGGAACATGGGACACAACATGGAGTCTGCCTGGAAACAGCACAGACATGCACTTATCGTCGCGCACCCTGCTACCGCTCATACATGTGCAATATGTTAGAAATTCAACATTAAATTACTTTTAGAAGTCACATTATGTTTACGTTTGTTTCTTTAAAAAAATCCAAACATAAAAATTGTATAAGAAAAAAACTTTACATTCAGTCTGATACGTGACATCGCAACATTCCAAAGAGTCTATATTATAACATTGTGGTGGGGGGATGCTAACGTAGCTACGGAAAATGTTAATAATCAGACTTTGTATCTAAATTTCTCAGTCATTCCTGGGCCAATCCAAAAGCTGTCACTGTCAGTTCCATTTCCTCTGTCAGTACATGTCGACTATGGTCTAATTATTATCTCCAAAATCTATCCAGAAATTTATTTTCAAAAGACATATGCATAAAGGGTCACTAGAAAGGACTTTCAGACATAAGAATAATACAGTGGATTTTTTCAATCTAATCTCTATCATATAATCATCAGCAAAAACATTTAGCCATTTTTCCAAAAACATTGCTTAACACAAAATTGTAATGGCACCTGCCCTCCAACTGAAACAGGATTCTACAACATGAACGTAACTTTTTGTCTGTGTTTTTGGCAGTGAAAATTTGCGCATTATTCACTCCGACCACCAACATTAATTTGCACACACCGTACTCATGCTCGGCAATGTGGGTGAAGGGCATTGCCTAAAGAATTCGGGACTCTACAGCCACAGTTAGCTCTCTGTAGCTCTGGTTGTTACCAGAGGTCTCCCATCACAGTACTGACCAGGCCCTGCACTGTTCAGCTTCAGAGTTCTGACAGGATCTGGCAACATGCAGGTGGCGCCAATACTTGGATTCTTGTTTACTGGGACTGCAAACAGTTTTATGAAAAGAAATGTGTATTCAGAATATAATTGATTGATCCAGTATAGCATAGTATAGAATAAAGCAAGTTATTTGTGTAGCACAATTCATAAAAGGGCAAATAAACAGATTTTTTCTCCCCCTGTTGGAAAATTGAGAAAAGTAATATTTTTTGTACTTTGAGTGCAATAACTCAAACTCTTCT
This sequence comes from Knipowitschia caucasica, assembly GCA_964034765.1. Classification (NCBI taxonomy): domain Eukaryota; kingdom Metazoa; phylum Chordata; class Actinopteri; order Gobiiformes; family Gobiidae; genus Knipowitschia; species Knipowitschia caucasica. The sequence continues at coordinate 44,985,667 of OZ035824.1, read as the reverse complement.
GACCACCCTGGAAAATCCACCTTCCAGCTTCTTCCCTCTGACAGACGATAATTGTTTGCTGATATGCAGGACATCCCAATATGTTAACAGCTCCTTTCCACAACCGGTTATCAGTTTGAACAGAGCAGTTGAGTTGAGTTGGATGTATATTTCATTCGAGTTAAATGTAGATCAAACATTAAAGTAGCAATACGTAAGATTTTCATATCTAGTCATCCTTAAATGGCCATAATCTGTCAAAAGGCATTAATAAACCATGCTCTTTTCCAATACTTCTTTATCTGATAACAGTAGTTCAGCCGAGATATTCTAATTTAAAAATTGGATTCACAGCCTCTAAATCTCGTTTGTGTTTTCATTTTGGTGAAACGGTGGAGTGCGGGAATCCGAAAGACCGTGATCCGGGTTGCCAGAACTCATCATGTCAAGCTTATCTCACTGGTAAAGTAACTAAAAAAGATCTCGTTATGATTCTCAAAACATTAATGACAAAACAAGAAACAAAGCAAGGATTTCTTTTGGGGATGCCTTTGTGAAAAAGGTGTTTGTTATAGATTTGTTGTTGACTCTTGTCTATTCAGCTATTATGGTCCCAGCTGGATTAATGCATATCTGGCAACCTGAATCAGGGAGAGTGGGAGAGGCTGCAGTACCACTTTTGGCCAGATTTTTACATACTGCTTCTTTTATTTGTCAAATGTCACTGGATAGAATTTTCAATAATTCATATACAATTACTCATTACAATATTGTACATTATTCAAACTCAAAAAGTAGTGGGAGGAAAAATAATCTTATAAATTCTCACCCCTGTGACCATCGTGTGTTTGGAGCCAGTCCTACAACACGATGGCAACCAGCAGCACCACGTCCCCAACCTAATGATCCTCCAAATGGTTGTTTCTTGTACTTTTAAGATTGTATTTTATTATGTACATGCCTGAGCCACACTGGGGTTTATTTATTTAAATGTGATTTCACTTCAAATGGAAAAAAAAGTGTGATCTGACTTGTAATTTATGAGCTGGGATCCTCTTTGCAGCAGTTCACATAGATCAGGTGAAAGCGTTTTTTCCAACCACGTGAGGGGAGTCTTTCTCGAGTCAAGACAAATGGAGAAAAGTCGGCATCAGCAGGTCAGGTGTAATCAACATTGGTGATGAATGTCTGTGAAGAAGAATGACCACTGGGACACTTTAGGCTCATGTTGATGTGATGAATGCTCTGGACTCGGAACGCAGAGTTGATGTGGAGGCACACTGAAGACCTCTGTACTCGCCTAATTGCCTCTGCACATAAAGATGAATCATTTGATCTTTTTTCAGATTTATTTTTCAAACCGGGGAACATCTCAAGCAGCACATTTTAAATAAACTCTGCTTTATTTTTAATGATGTTTGACCAACGTTGATGTGTTACTCAGATGTGTCGAGTGGGGTTTTATGCCCAAGGAATTCTGAAAGTTGATATGCATTTCATACAAGCCAACTAAATGTTTATGTGCAAACTTATGCAAATGTTTTTAGTCAAATTGTAACATAAGAAAGATGCCTCGAGTTTCTTCTGTCAGAATTTTAACTGAGTCTGCTGCGGTCTCCCAGCTTTTATGAGAACCATTCCAAAAATGGTGCTCACGTACTATTAATACAATACTTTTTGCAACTACAATAACATTAGCCATACGATTAAGATTAAGAGATCCTAGATTCGTTCCACAGTGGGTAAATGTAAGTGTTGCATCACCAGTTACAGAACAGTAGGAATGAGGAGCAAACAGCACAAGGTAAATGAACTGTAGCTCTATATATAAAACATAAAAAATGGTAAAATAAAAAGAAGAAACAAGTAGAAAATCACTACCATCAGCATAATGAGAACAAATACTCTGACTTTAGCATAATAAAGAAGTATAAAATCTCTACCTTTAGAATAAAAAGAAGAAATTATAAAGTATTGTGTATTCTAGAGCAGGTAGTGCTGTTCGCAGTGGCGGACCGTGCACTTTAGGGGTAGTTATCACAAAGTAGATCCAACCGTGCAATCTGACGTTTAGAGCATTATCAAATGATCACGACATCAGCGTATCACTAAACATATCACTCCATCGACAGTGCCTGAGTCTGTGTGGTTACCATGGAAACAATACACTCTTCCGAAGTTAGTAAAGAACGACAAAACATGATCCTCCATGAACTTTCTGTGAGTATCAGCCAGAGCCAGCGTTACTCAATCGGCACGTCATACAAATAATGCAGCCTGGACCTGACCAAACCACCAGCCCAAAGCAACAGGAGCCTACTTGACTCCTGGTACAGAGTTACCGAGAAGAGAGAACAAGTCTCCTTATTCTGCAGCTACAGCCGCAACACACATACAAAGCATCACTAATAACCTCATAAAAACGCAATATCATAGCACTAATAAGCGTGCTGCTGGGGTTACCTTTCTAGCCTCAGAGTTACCCAAACTTTCCTTACAATGTCCAGCTTTTCTTGAAACGTCCTTCTTGAAAATGACCAGGATAATGAACCTGCAACCAAGTCAACTTCTTCTCATTCAGCCATTGTGGGTCTTTTGCACAAATCTTGAGTGATTCTATCCATGCCAAATGTGACATGTAAATTTATCTTGTGTGAGATCAATCTTATCATTTCTTAAATCAACACAAATATTGTACAGCTCGCAACAGAGGCAGTTTGCTTCTTCTAACTAGCGCGCTCTAACTAACTTGTTCTAACTAGCGCGCTCTAACTAACTTGTTCTAACTAGGGCGCTCTAACTAACTTGTTCTAACTAGCGTGCTCTAACTAACTTGTTCTAACTACTAATACGCTGACATTACCGTACGTCTGCCGGACGTCCTTGGTGTAGTCAACGCAACAGTCTGGCCGACACTCGCTTTATGCTACAGAGCCCTCAGAACTGATTCTGAAGACCTCCAGACAAATGTATTTGACCCTAGCAACAAATGGCTGAACTGTGATTGGGTGAATGCTCTTTTGATAATACTTTTTTGGAATCACCACAATCAGGGGGAAAGCAATGAAAGGAGACGAATAGACCATTTGGAATTATTTGTTAAGTAGCTATTAATGTAAAAATAATACATGCATAAAAACAATTACTAAAATAAAAGTCTGTAATTCAGATATGTCTTAGGGCAACAGAGCAACTGGAGCAGCATGAGGGTATGGGACAAAGTAGAGCAACAATGACACATGTGGTTCCATATTGCACACTCTGACATTGTTAAAGTTATTATTGCACATATGAGTAAGTAAAGTAAAGTGACAGTGACACATGTGGTTTCATGATATAAAGTTAAAATAGGGACATGGACAGACTTTTCAAACAATTACAAAAAAACTGCCCAAATTACATAAATCCCATTACACCGGATCATTATTATCCTTTCACTCCTTTCACATTTGCCGACTTTTTCCATTCAAATGGAGACGTCTGCAAAAGTACACAAGGCATATTGTTTGCTCATCTATTCCCATTCCTCCAAATGTCTTGCCTCCCGTTGGGTTGGAGGGCTGGGGTCTCTTTTGACCACCCCGATGTGTGCCGTTCCTCCCACGCCGAGGAGAATGGCATGACATTTAGCAGCGCCGCCAGAAGGTAATACAGTTTTTTGAAATGGCAGGGCAGAAATATACAAGGCTGAAAGGACCCACGCTGGGGCCCACTGGGACTCCTCCACACTAGTCTGCTAAGCCCATTCAGATGGGGGCAGTAATTACAGGCACACAGGCAAAGCTCGGCTAATTCATACAAGGTGTAAAGCTCTTGCATACACCCGCACCAAATGTTGGTCAGTTTATACACTCTCCCAGCACGCACTACACTGCACATTAAGCCTGAGATGTTTGTGACAGCTCTATGGAGTTACAGTGACCTCCGTAAACGAGTGATCCATCTCACTATGGCTTCATTTCATACAGGTGATTGATTCAAGTCATTTTCCACTGTAGAAGGTTAAACTGTTCTGGATAACATTTCTTCTTTGGGATTACTTCCATTGTACTTCTCTCACTGTTTTACTAGGAGGCAATTAACCCAATTAACCCTTGTGTTCCCATTAGGAGGAGTATAATTACTTGTTTCAAAATTGGTTTGTACTTTACAATAACTGCCCAACGGCTTTGCTCCAGGTCATGGGTGTCAAAGTTGAGGCATGAAAATATGACATTATTCATTCAATGCTCAGGATATGTGTTTTCTCTTTAGAGGAAGTTTGTTGCTGTCTGTGAGTCTGTTGAAAAAAAAAAAATTCTTGAAATTACTGACAGAGCCATAAAAACATATATGATTATTAATCTAATCATTAAATAAAACACGGTACACTTGGTTCAATAGGTTATACGCAATAATTTTATTTTAATATATTTTTACAAACAAACAAACATGTGATGCAAAGGTGTTTTTTAGCTAGGTTTTGTTTCATGTATTTGCATCATGACTTTATGTGATCAAATATGTTTCCATCAACCAGAATATGGTCAAACACTTATGTGCCTGAATGAAATGCACCTGAAGAGGATAATTATTCGGCCACGACTCAAAATAAGCGTTGAGCTTGTGTGCGTTTCCACCATGTGTCACTTATACAGAAAAGCTAACTACATATAAAAAAAAAAAGAGATGGAAACAAAGAAAAATATTACAAAAAATCACTGTAAAGCTGTATAAACGTGAGTGTTGATGGAGTCCTGGTACCTCTCCACGTCCTGTTCTGCAGATTTATATGCTTAGTCAACAAATAGTAACTTTTATTACTTAATACAACCGTGCACTGTGTTATGTTAGTTTAATTGTGAGCTAAATAAATTATGTTGTGCTGTTGCATTTTAACCCTTTTAAAAAATATGTATGTGCATGAAGGGAAGTTGATTGTCTTTGGAAAGCCAAGTTAATTAGAATTCTGTGAGAAGCAAAAATTTCAGCCCCATGCAAGAAGAAGTCAGTCTCGGTCTGTGGTCTATTTGTTACACATAATAAACAGGCTGGAAACTTGTTATTCTTGAGTTCTCAAACAGCTCATTTGATCAGAGCCATGACCTTATGCTGTACTTGACCCACCTCTAACACCAACTCCACCCAAACACACACGCTAATGTTCCAGAAAACCATTTTATTAAAAATAATAACCCATTGGCATTTGGAAATAATTCCCACAATGATATGTTGTTCCACCGGCCTTTTATGTTTCTTGTCTGAACATGACAATGTATCGGACAGACTTCTTCTTTGTTGTGTCATTACCAAGTTTTCCCAGAATGAAAGCATTGAAAGGTTGCATGGTGTAGTATATTATTTTCATCAACAGACTTTTGTCCATGAATATGTTGTTAGCGGAACGCCATTGGGAGCTGTAACCTCCAGCTCAAAGGCCATATATTCCGATTTTAATTGGATGTCTTCTCAGTAACATTGAAAGAGGTCTCAGTTGTAATACAAGGAGAGACAAAGCATCCCAACGCCCTTTCATTATTCTCATAAACAGCACAACAGCTCGGCAGCGACACATGAGTTCTGTAAACCACTGCAAAAGCCAGAATACATAACCGCTGAATCCAAACTTGAAAAAGGTAAGTAATTATAAAAATTGCTTTTACTTCTTTGTTTACTCACTCTATTGTCTACCTGTCTATCTGTTTGCCAGTTCATTTTGTTGTTTAAGCAATTTCAAACGTCTGAGACAGCAGCCAAAAAACATCATCTCAGTAGGGTGGCACTGAGGCAGTCATAATCAAAATCCCATCTCAGCATCTTTGATATGAATGCTGACCCCCCTGTGAACAAGGAAATCAATCTCTTTGACTGACACAAGCTCTTTCCTTTTTTCACTTTGCATTAGTGTAAAAGCACTGCACCTTTTTATCAAGAGCCTTCATTTACATTTAATGGTAGAGTTTGATCCTTTTTTTTTGAGGATATGTTGTCTGCACTCACACAAGCCCTTTTGAACCAAGCCATGTTGATGCACGATTATGGAGCATTCTGGGGCCTGACATCTACACCTGCAAATGGAAATAAGCTTCTTTGGCATCTATGAGACCAAATCCCACTGATCAGAAAGTCTTGGTGGCTGCGTGAAAGATCAAAAATCCTGAATGACCCAAAAGCACATTTTTCTCAACCCGGAATATATAGACGTAACTGCACTACACTTCAAAAAGTGATGAAAATTAAGTCAAAAATTACTCAGAATTGGCAACATTTATCTTAATTTGAAAACATTTTGTTTACTTAAAAAAAAAAGTACAAGATACAGTATGTCTTGAATAAAGGATCTCTTAATCTTAAATTAAAATACATTGCGTGTCCCATTGGCCAATCTTGCTTTAAGACATTCAGGATGTACTCAAATTAAGATAAAAAACACTTGATTCAGGAATTTATTACCTCATATTTTCTTTGCAGTGTAGTTCCGCAAATGCCTGCATAACTATCTGCAATCAGATTATCACACTTTACAATGTTCGCATAGCCTCTAACGACACAGAAAATAATCTTCAAGTCATTTTTGACCAAGAACTCTCCTTCAAAGCATAAAAATCAAGTCACCAAAACTCATTTTCATCTGCGTAACATAGTTAAAATTAGGAACATTATACACCAAAAATGTATGCTGAAAAACAATTCCACACCTTCCAGGCTTGACAACAGTAATGCCACTTGGCTTCAGAATACAGTACAATTTTGAATTAATCTGCAGCGTTGAGCAGAGAAAAACAAAAACGAAGAAAGAGACAAAACTTCTAAGACTGTCCACCCGTCGATGGAAAGAGCAGACCAGCTGTAACCCAGCGTTTAGTCCCTACTGCACCACTTTAGCGGCTTTATCTGGATTTACTCTGTCCTCCTAATGTCATTGATTGGAAGATTCTAAGCAGAGAAACCTCTCAGCTGATGGCAGCACAGTGGCACAGGGAATAGCACTATTGCCTCTCAACAAGACGGTCTTGGGTTCAAATCAAAAATTGAATTTGAAGTTTGAATTCCGATTGTGAATACCCAATCTGAATTCGAACTTCAAATTCCCAGGTTCAATTTTGGATTTGAACCCAGGGTGGATTTTGCGTGTTTTTCCCGTGTCTTTTTAGATTTCCTCCGGCTGCTCCAGTTTCCCCTACTGCTATATATTAGTCCTGGAGGATCAATATCTGAAGATGGATCCCTGGGTACTAATGGCTTTGCAGGATGGGTCAAATACAGGGGACAAATTACCTCCAGGGATATTAAAGTGTACCTGTACTTTTTTGCTCCTTGTTTGATTTTTCCTATCATTTTGATCAGTCAAGTGACAAAGCCAAATAGTTGCATACAAATTTGATGACTACCCCTAAATTATAGTTACCAACTGCTATCAAAAATCTCTCTCCCTCTTAACACAGCCTCAATGTCAGCCTCAGACACTGTTCAGAGATGTGCATTTCTTTCTTTCACTATAAATCTGTCTTTTAACAATGGCCCAAAAGTTTTCAATTGGTTTGAGGTCAGGTTAGGAGGGGGGGCAGGTCATACCATTTACCAGCCATGCTGTGGAATACTTTCTTTCATGAGATGGAGCCTTATCCTGCATAAAAATCATAGTTTAAGAGGCAGGCTTCTTCCTCTGTTGTGAGTTGAGTTTAAGTCCATCTCCAACTAGACATGGTCCGACTAAATACAGTAATTCTAATTCTGTAATTCTAATTCTGGTATCTAATTGTAGATACCAGATCGTGGAAACGTGACCAAAGATTATAGATAACAAGAGGCAAAATGTTGTTGCAGTTATGAAAACAGCACTTTCGGCGTTACCATAGCTACATACTATACTATACAGCAATACTGAAAATAAATGAAAAACAATAAAAAAAAAACACTGCTCTGCCATCAACTGCAGCCAAAGTACAAATAATTAACAGTGTCTGATAAATAAAAAGATCCAAAAGCATTATTTTGCTGTGCATTATTCATTATGATATTATAGGCTATAGAAATACTTATCAAAAATGAATAATAATAATCATAACTAGTAAACTATTCCACTATACCACTTCTGAATTCGAACTTTGTATCCTATCTATATTTTATGACAGATGTGTTGCATTCAGTCCAAGATGACGACTGCAGCTCGGTTTACGGATGCGTTTGTTGCAATAGGACGTTCTATTGAGTTTCGCCTGTCTGTACTTCTATTCTATTTGACACAACCATAACTGATCGCATCTTGTGCCTCAGGTCTAGCTAGAGCAGGTGAGCCCAATGTGTTGATTTTGTGATTTACAGGACGAAATAGATCTTGGTTCTATAGAGCGGGCATTCCTGACAGAGGTTCTTCGTCAATAAAACGAGAGATTTGTCTTCAGATAGGCTCTTCCAGGCTCTTTTTATACATTTCTGCTTTGTATCTTGATCAGTTAGGGTCGGTTTTGCCCATTTCTCACATGGTTACAGTTTATTCACGCTTGAATTTTACCAGCCGTTCAACACCGTGGGCAAACAGCAAATCATTTTGTCCACCCGAGCCTTTAGGACCCCTGTGTTCTGAATCAGTAATGAATATCTCTTTTAGGAAGTGTCTATAAAATGAAATGGAGTAGGTGCAGTGGACCAATGTGGCCAATGGCTAAACCAGTCTGTTTGCCACCAGCAGGGGGTGTCTTTGACCAAAGTCCAAACTGATCATTTACTTCTGTGTTTTTTAATTAGTATTTTATACAGAAAATGGCTACCGCGGCAGGGCTGAGTGGATAGCACTCTCGCCTCTCAGCAAGAAGGTCCTGGGTTCGAATCCCGGTTGGACCAGGGCCATTCTGAGTGGAGTTTGCATGTTCTCCCCGTGTCTGCGTAGGTTTCCTCCGGGTGCTCCGGTTTCCCCTACCACTAAAAATATGTACAATAGTTCTGGCATGTGCCTCCTGTACTGGCCCCACTCCCAAAAATAACAATTGTAAACCGCTTTGAGACTCCGATGTGCAGTGAAAAGGCGGTATATAAATAAAGATTACTACTACTACTACCCACTCATTTACTGCCATTTACCACCACATAACCATTATGACCACTTTGTGTTTGATAAAGATGTGACAAAGAAAAGTTATTTTCTGCTATTTGCTTGGGTTTTTCTGCATCTTTTCTATTTTGTGGCTGGACAACAAGTATTTGAAATGTAAATGGAATATGCTGCATAATGCTATTTTACCATCCACAGTTAAAATAAAATAGTGCTAAAAAATTTAAAAACCAGTCATTTCCCAGGGCCTTTGTCCCCACTGCTGTCAGACTATACAATGAGTCACTTTAAGTCACGCACAAGGACTGAAAAACCTGCACTGCTATTGCCACTCTTTCTTGTACTAATATATTCTGCACAGACTATGTTTTTTACCTTTAACATGTACTTCTGTCTTTTGCACAATCAGAGATTGTGCAATTCTATCTTTGCCAAATGTGACATGTACATTTTTGCCAGTGTGAGATCAATAAAGTCTATCTTATCTTGTGTTTTGTGTGTGTACTGGCTGGTAATTGAGTGGTTTGCCATTATCTCCTTTACAATTAAAAGAGCTCACTTGCATACTAGACTGTATAGTTTTTGAAAAGCATCAGTTCTCTTCATAATGGAGAGATATTTTTACAGTAAACACGGACTTGGGTAGAATTGACTAAAAACCAAAGTGGTTCCTCAGGTGTCTGGCGGTTTTATGATTTAACAGATGTGTGTTGCCCATGATCAATACAGGACACCCGCTGACAAACTCCATCATATTGAGTTAATTCTGAGAAGGTGTCGGCCCGTTACGCCTGCACTTAACGACCATCATATAGAATTTCAGGTTCCTGTTTTTGCCAATGTTGGGGTTCTTAAAAGCCACTGTGAGCGACCACTGATCCTCTTCCTGGATGTAATGCATCTTACCACAAGCTCAGCTGAAAAGTATCCCAAAGACTGATGCTTGCCAATGGATGCAAAAGTGTGACATCCAATAGCTGCTGTGCCAAAAGTGAGTAACTACTGTATCCGTCCGTACAAATTACAAGACAAGTTAAATGCGTTGAATAAATTGCTATTGTCATCATCAGGTTAATGCCATATACTTGATGCAAGGATAGGTCATTGCCACAGCATGAAGTAAGTTAGTAATGTGATCTGCCATATTTTTTTTTTTCTTGCACACTGGGGTCGTGCCATGTGTGCATCTGTACCGCACCAGACATCACAGCTGGTCGGATCGCACTCTTGCTCCACAGCAAAAAGAGCCCGGCCTGTGAATTTTGCATGTTTCTCCCGTGTACAGGTTTATTCTCTGGTGACTAGAGGATGTCCTCAAGCTCAGGTCCTGAACAAGTCAAGCTCAGCATTGTGGAGATGGGTCCCTGAGCACTGCCCCTGACAGGTTATCTCTGAAGGATCAAATGTAGAGGACACCGTGCTTATTTACTAGCTTGTTTTCTAAGCTTCTTTCTTACTTCTTTCTTCAGATGTATTTACTTAGTCTGCGATCTTAAGCACTGACAGGCACACATTATGAATCAAATCAAATTAAGTTTGTACTGCCAAAAATCACAACAGCAGTTGTCTCAGAGGACTTGACAAAATTGTTGATTTACCAATAGCATACATGATTTGCCGCAGTGGTTCTTACAGGACACCATGGCGCTTCAGCCTCGTACAAGCATGTACACTAGTCTGTATCCAGATGTCTCCAATGTATAATAATGAATATAGTAGCCTACAGTCTCTCACATAAGCCTACATCAAATCACTGAAATCATGTTTAGTCGCATCAAAGATTTACTGACATTTTATCTATCTTATATATAGAATATTTAATTATTCTATTAGGGTCAAATAAATACATAAAGTTCTGTTCTTGTAAGACTTTTTGTGTTCTTCCTTTCGTTAAAAAAATATCACTGCCAACCGAAAATATAATGGAATATATTTGTAAAATGAAAAAAAAAAAACATTCCTCATCAGATGTTTTGTTATTTTTTCCATCATAGCCGAAATGCCTGTGCGACACATCGTAATGGCGTCTTAGGTTCCATTTATTATATGAGAGAAGAAAGTGAAGTGAAACCAGACACAACTGGTCAAATACCACAGTGAATAATATAATTTTTTTGGGACATTTCAGGAACACCCTTATCACCTTAGAAACAATCAGGTGCAATCAGGTGCAATCAGGTGCAAGACTAAAGAGATTGTAGTATTGCTCAATACTACAAATGTTGCAACTACAGTGGACTCGCCTCGCCACAGATATGACCAGTAACTATATGTTGTGTCACCTGCTTTTCCAGGCGTTATCCTCATAAAGACAGGTCACACATTGAACATTTAAATTTCAGAACAGTTCAATTAATGTCACACAAAAAGTTCCACAATTGTTGCAGGATAAAATATGTCCAAAAGCAGAGTTTATTGAATAAGTAAAAATGATGAAAACCTCAAAAATGTAAGTGCAACCAAACTCTTAATTCTTCAGCCTGAAGCAAAAATACATAAAGATGAATGATGGATGCTGAGTAAAGGGGCGCTAATCATCCAAATGATACATGCAGTTATTTGCTACTTAGAATGTCGCAATTTGAAGGTAAAATAGTAAAAAAGTAAAGAAAACAGAGACTTACACACCACTGCGTCATAGTGCATACAATTGAAAAGAAAAATGTTGTTGTTTTTTTTATTTTATTATTCTGTGTTCAACTCAACAAAGTCAACTGCATCACTTAAATGTCATCTCTAACATTTGTATTCTCGTCACGATCGCAGTACAGTGCAACAACAGCAGCAGCGCAGAGCGACGCATGGGGCTGCCCTACTTTCATAAACGCTACAAAACTCTTGAGAAAGAAATCACTTTGGCGTTTTGCATTTATATTTCTTATATGTGTTATTGGAATTGATATAAAGCATTTTTAGAATCATTGACGAGGAAGCACATTTTGATCATTTATGATTTTAAAACCTGTGTAATTGTTCTTGTCTTGTTTTGTATAAACTGTGCTACAAATAAGTAAGTACAGTATGTAAGTAATGTTTATGTAATGTAATGTAGTAATGTGAATTAAACTTCCCTTGCCTAGAATCCCACTATTTTTTGGTCACTTTGTCAAAGAAAATCGCATAACAAGGCTGCAATGTTTCTGTTTTACTTTCTGAACAGAAGATTTCAGATTTTTTTGTGTTTTGCTGTCTCCTGGAAACTACGCTCGTTATCCTCATCTAAATGGGTTGGTGAGCACTTTGAAACTGTACATCTGATCGAAGCAATAATTTGGCTCATTGAGGACAGCAGTCTTTTGTCTTATTACTACATTTTGGGTATTTTGACCATGAGATTTTCGGACATGCTCTACTGTGTGCACGCACATCTGCTTTAACAGCACAATTAAACGCACCACTGTTACATTAGTTCATTTGTCCTTTGATCACACTTTGGAATCCTTATCTGGACAATGGCAGATCTACAAAGGCCAGCTTTAGGTTTTACCATCAGATGTATTTCTTTTATACTGTATTAATATAGTTCAAAGGATTATGGATTTAATTATCCCCAAACCAAGAAATAATTTTCAAGAACCATTATACTCTGTTACAAGCTTCCTACATGCACTGGCGTGTCAGTATAAACTGTGTACACTGTTCAGAAGAACAAATTCTACGATCTGACTAATGTCAGGAATGTCCTTGACTAATGTCAGAATGTGCGAGTCGGGACCACATGTGTCTACGGTCACTTTTAGCCCAGAGCCTCATACTTCTGACACGTACAGATCACATCCTCGTGTGTGTCTTCGGGTCCGCCTCTCGGGGTCAGGTTCTTTGTGGGTGTTTTTTCCACAGCCTGGCCCGTTAGACCGTTCATAATAAAACACACAGCATGCAGACAACGTATAAAAACATATGAACCAAGACCGTCCACCTCCCTCCTTGCAAATAAACTGTCCTTCCTGTCTGGAGGTCTACTCGCAGTAGTAAACCTGGCGCCCCTATTGGCATGAATGTGATCAAATTGTTGTTTGTTGTTTGTTTTATTTTGTGTACGCCTTGTTTGTCCTGTTTGTTTTGTCCTTGCTTTGAGTTTTTGCTCATGTCTCTGTGTATGTCCGTTTTGATCCTTGCCATTATTCTTAAATATTTTCCTTTAAGATAATAAACAATAATGAGCTCAGCCCACTGTGCTGCTGAGATTTGTGTAATTTGCCATTAGTGGTCATCGTACCATCGTCGTATGTTAGACACAACTCAGGCGTCTGAGCTCAGAGAGTTTCCAGTCGCGGCGGACATGAAGTATTCAGCAGGTTCATCAGTGATGGATTCTGACTATCAATGCGCTGTAATAGATATATCAGAACACGAGTGCGCTCATTTGATCTCAACATCGTTATCTTTTACTGCTTTGACAAATGAAATGGCTAATCAAAGGTAAAGATGGTCATTCAGAGCTGTTACTTCAGTCCTGTTAACAGATTTAACAAGGGGTATGTATATATACAGTGAGATGTTCATTACTGCACACACACTTTTATAATCAATAGTCATGTAAGAGAAGAGACCTGTATAGGTTTGCACGTCTTTGGACAGTGTACTTGACAGACTAAGATACAACAGTGATACCCTGACAGGATTATAGATGTGTTATGGAAAGAGCCGTTTTTAGCATTGTACCATCGTGATCCCTGTTGTCGATCATGGCTATTGATTGACAGACATCATTCAATCCCATTGCGCAGAGGTGAGTGCTTATGACTGATGGTGCGGCGTGTACGGCCTCACGCTGCAGCTCACTTTTGTGTTTGCTCAAGTCATGTAACTACAGAGAGTTGACACGGAAAGTTCTGACATAGAAATTCAGTTCCATTTAATCCATAGAATGTACGCATAAATCTATATGTTTAGAAAGTCTCTGTTTCATGAAATGTTCACTCACAATCCTGATCTTATCTGGTGCAGTTACAACATCAAGATGAAGTGGTTATATAAAAGAGCAGTATGTACAAATCTGGCCAAAAGTGGTACTGCACTCTCCCTGTCTCAGGTTGCCAGATATGCAGACGAATCCAGCTAGGAGCATAATATCTGACTAAAGAGTTTTGTCAACAACACATGTATAACCAACACCTTTTTCTCAAAGATAGAAGACCTGGTTTTATTCCTTGTTTTGTCATTAATGATTTGAGAATTATAACAAGATTATTTGTACTGATATGTTTCTTTACCTGTGAGATTAGCTCAATGCGGTGAGTTCTGGCAACCCGGATCACAGACTTTCTGATTGGTAAAAGGAGGGAGGCCGGGACATCGAAATGAAAATCAATAACAACATTTAGGGCCTTAAAACTAATTTTGAAATAGTTTAAACAGCGGCGCTGCGCAGACGTTGCCAAACTATTTACAGAAACGATGTAGTTCTAGCGCCCGGCCAGTAGTGGGCAGAGGAACTTTACAACACGACACACGCGAGCCCCAGCAGTATACTCATATCCTCTGAAAGAATGCACCAACATCACTCTGCATTTTAACAGCAGCTGCGAAAATGGAAACTGAAACTATAGCTTTGCGTGGTTTCGTTTGGACGAACGGAGTAGAATTCTCCTCCGTGTAGCGCTCGAAGCACACGTTGCTAGTTGGTGTACCCGCTGCCATTGTTGTTTACGTTTATTCTCGGCTACTGCGCATGTCCAACTGTGCGTGCGGGGAGGTGCGGGTCAGATCAGGCAAATAATTCACACCTTTTTGTTCATACGGGTGTGAAAGAGCGCCCCACTGAGCAGTGTATCTGAGCTGCCCCACTCTGCAGGCTGGATCTGAACACTTACGTTATCACCCCCCTGGAACACAGCAACCGACACCCAACTATAGTGTTTTACTGCTGCATTGTCTCCGTATAAACGGGGCCTAAGTTTAGAGCTATGTACGTGTGACGTCAACACTCGGCCAGTCCACTTCTAAACGGCCTATGATATAACCATAACTTCAATTTTAAAGCCGAGGTACTTTCCATAATAATACATTTTATTATTGACAACCATTGTACACTTGTGTGCAGGATTTTTCCCAAACTTTAGGACGAGCATGTATCACCAGAATGATTGACAATTAGGAGGAGCAATTGTCTTGATGATCCATGCAGAAGTAGAATATCCTCCTATATATCTTTAAATGAGAAAACAAGAGTCTCTTTTGCATGCATTTAAGAAAGAGCCCAGTGAGTCACTACTTGATGCTGAGAGCTGAGTGAGCTTCCACTTTTCTGTTGTAAAAGTTGGTCTTAAGGTAAGACAGAGGCTAAGGACCTACGCAAACTAGTGACACATTTTGACACATGTAGTTAATTTGTTGGTGGTTTGAAAGTTAACTAAGCCTAGGACACTAAAGTCTGCATTCACACAGAGAACAATGAACGACCTTGGGATAAGAAATTATCAGTATTGTTCCTCTCAGCTGATTGAGGGCTGTTAGATTGATTTAAATTTGTTTTAAATTGTGGATAAAAAGTCAGGTTATACACCAGCTTTTAAAGGTGTAATCCTCAACTGTGCAGCTGGTGATCCGCTTTCTGTGGAGTGGCCTGATTTTGACACGATTTTGTTTTTCAATCACGTACAATCCTCATGGAGCTGTTTAGTGCTGGATAAACTGTATTTTTTTACAGTGAGAATTTTTGGCTCTCCACAGATAACTTAGCTGAGCGAAGTCACCAGCTCGGTACAAATGTTTCATTGACTGTTTAAAGACAAAAGCAATGAGATTTAGATGAAGCAGCACTGTCACGGAATGCATCGAGAATGACTTTCAACTTGTACTGATCATTCAAACTTTGATAAACTCGCCCGACTTTGTTTAACAAATGTGAATGACAGACTGCTTGTTTCTTCCCCCAGCTTTTTGATGATCACAACGCAAAACAAATAGACTGGAATAGAGTCATGAAATATTCACGGCAGGTTGAGAGATAATCACTGAACACTGAACACAGGTGTCCGACCTTTGATGGTGTTTTGTGCTTTGACAGAGTTCTGTGTGGGATAGTATCCGAGTATACAGGAGAGAAGATTCAGCAATCCTTTATAAATCCTACAGTGGGGAAATGTCAGTGTTGCATCACCGGTTACAGAACAGTAGGAATGAGGAGCACACAACACAAGATAAATGAACAATAACTCAAACTTTAGCATATTGAAGAAGCAAGTATAACATTTCCAACTTTAGCCAAATGAAGAAGCAAGAATTAAGTAAAATCTCTCACTTTGCATCACAGGAAGTAAGTATAAAGTCTCTAACAAGCATGATAAAGAAGCAAGTAAAAAGTATTGAGTATTCTAGTGCAAGAAGTATATGGTTGTATGTGTACATCTGTTATATTAGCAGCAAGAGGGTCTGGGACAAAGTGAAGAAGGAGGAAGTGGACACACGTGGTTTTATATTTCCCATTCTGATTAGTTGAAAAAAATGGCACAGATGCACTACATGTGAGGTCAGGTTTGTTAGTCCTCATTGTTTGTTGTACAGTCTGACAGCTGCAAGTAATACCTGTGGAACCTCTCCTTCACACCGCACAGCAGATAAGCAGAAGTTTTAAGGTGTGCGAAATCAAAGGAAAAAACATTTCACTTTTGCAACATTTCTCCAAATGTTTGGTATATATTTCTATAATAGAGCTAGGGTTCGTTTCAAACAAGAATGAATGAAGTTGTTAAAATCTAAGTAACTGGTTCCTTGCTCTCAAAACAATTTGGTTCTATCACTAGTTTTCACGCCATTTTTGACTTCTGTCTCATCTTTATAATATCTTTGGACAGAGACATGAAAACGAGAGAACCACCCTCCCTCACTGACAGTTTTTTTGGTTGGGACAAACAGCATGTATTGATATTATTTATGAAAAAGAATAGTTTGCTTTAAGTCCAGGGTATTTCTTTTTTACCATTTCTTCTGTCCGTGCTATTATTAATTTTCCAAAAAATATATAAGAGGCCATATTATGAAGACATTATAAAATGCCTTATACAGTATGTCATTTTGGCTGCATATTTTGAACAATGCCGTCTTAAACCAGCCAAAATGTTTTTCTTTCCCATCTCTATAACCTAATTACTCACAGTGCATCTGGGGTTGAGAGCATAAAGGCACATCCAGGGCCTGTTACTGCATGATGACTTGGTGCCATCTACTGTTAACGGAGAGATTAGAATTCCAAGGAAGCACTGGCTTGAGATGCAAACACTGGCTTTTATTGTCCCATAAAAAACAAATGACAAATGTTATGACATTGATAGATGTACTAATGCATTTCACCAACACACTTTTGTAACTATTGTATCTTACTTTGCATGGTTTCTGTTTGTGTAACATCTGCGTTCTTCCATCATAAGAAACCCTTCACCATGTTGTGGTTTTCAAAAGTATGACAAATTGTATAATAAACTAGACACTAATTCTACTAGAAAAGCAAGTATTGATACTGGAAAAAATGACGCAAGCTAGACAAATCTTTTTTTAATTTCCTGAGAACTATTTGAAGAAATAAAATTAATCGTTGTTGTGTTTTGAAAAATATATATAAAACATTAAAAAACACAAAATGAACACAAAAAGCACACCTCAAAATCACCACAGTGTCAATACTTTTCATTAATGTCTGAATTAAGTCTGAATGTGTTGTATCGTTATAACGGGTGTATTTGTTACATTCATGAGTAAATAATTGTTAAAAATGTTTATTTCAGTATCCAGTGTATTTCTGAGATTGATATTGTTTAGAATAAAGTAATAACTCCCTGTAAACTGACAATTTCAGACAGAACCTTATAATACAAAGAAGGCGCAATGTTTTTCCCTAGTCCAGTTGTAGATTTTTATTTCTATTTCTGTTTCTTAAATGCAGTAATTCTGTTCCCAAATACAGTCTAGACATCAACCAAAAGCCTTGTACATTTCCATTTTAATTTATTGGCCCGCGCGGGGTCCTATTACAGGCATTGTACACATGATCAGCCCCTGTATTTTAACCCACCTTCTTCGCTAAATGCGTGTTGCCATTTGAGACAAGTTTGATTGTGGGAGTTAGGTGTTCATTTCCATATCAGTGACACAGATTAGCATACATTAACATATATTACAGTTGAATTAAACATGACGTGTAGTAGAACTTGGAGAGACATCTAAAAAAGCCGAGCTGCTCTGAAGTCCATTCAGATCTTAGCTCAGTCGCAGTAAGCGTAGTATAGTAGAATTCTCTTGCCAATACTGAGGAATCAATGATTTTTCACATCTGCGATCTTTCGTGTGTCTTGTCACCGCAGCTTTTCTCATTAATGTGGGATTTGGGTGTAATAGAGTCGCACACATTTTTTCCCCCATCCTTTTTTTCTTTTTTTATGAAGATTATTTCTGATTAATGAAGATGCTAAGAGGCTTTGTGCCATGTTCTACCAGCAGATATGAAATAGGAGTGTGCTCTAACCTATATCATACTGTATTAAAAGTGCTGCATGAAGCGGGAACATCTCCTCCTGATTACTATAGGCTTACTTTACTCAACATGTATCAAATGACACTCAAATTCCAAGGGAGAGAGGAACAAAATACGACATAAACATCCTACATTTCAAGTTATTTCACGCTATCGGATGAATTTTCAATACACGCAAAACAAACACGGCCTGAAGTTAATCTGCTATAACATATTCTGATCTCAATCATTGAAACATGCATATAAAGTGTCCGCTCTTTTGACTTTTGTTGTTGTTGTGGGGTAAGTTTTTCAACCTTGTCTGATGAGGGGCCTCAGCTTGAAACGTCACTATCATTGTATGTAAATGAAAACATTCTTGGGAGCAACATAGCAGTGCAGAATTTTCTCAATTTACACATATTTTGAACCTTTAAAGAATCCAGCACGCTAGTTCAGGCTACTGGGATGTGCGGCCTCATTTGAAAAACTTTTTGTAGTTTTTTAACCTTTCCCCGAATCAATGAGAAAACAGGAAACAGCAGCCTATGTCAATGTAAGTAGAAAAAGAAGAACGAAAAAAGATGCATGGGAGAAGGAGAAGGGGAATGGATGATGGGACTAATGACAGTTCTTATCAGCTATTTGGTCATGCCTGATTTTGTCCCTTGCTATCTCACTGGAGCACAGAGCTGGCTCCCTATATCAGCCAAAACAGAGATCCTGCCTTTGGCCCTGCAAAAAAAAAAAAAATGATCGCACCACTCATAGTTAGGTCCTGACCACCGAGCATAGCACCAGAGCACTCAAGGAACCAAGGCTGCGGTTTGGCTCGTAGGCTTCAGTCCTCCTGATCACAAATTACCCTTAACATGGCTTTTACTGTACATTTGTGCCCTTATGAGCGTATACTGTACCAGCGCCACAATGTTATCACACAAAAAAAGCTTGATGAACAGCTTCTCTTGAGGAATGCGGCCCGTACCAAGGCTGACATCTTGAATTACACGGTTATTGGGCAGGTCAGCGCAGATAGAAGGCCTCGCTGACACGCAGTACAATAAGCATGACCCATCACGGACCAAACCTTTTTACCAGCCTGGACCCTGAGCCCGGTGAAAAGCTCCAGCCTCTAAGTACTGTAAGTAAAGTGAGCTTCGAGGCTGTCCATTTATTGTACCACAGCTGTAATTTGAGCTAAATGAAGCACTCACATATGACCTGCAGCCACCAAGCGTAAGGCAATAGCACGTATCAATCAAACTCAGGCTCTGTATCTATATGGACCACAATGTTGTTTCGTTTTTACCACCGAAAAACGTGTTTTAGACTAACTTTAAAACAAAAAAATGCTGGGAAAAGTGTAAAGACGCTGAAATTTGGTCTTTCGTTAAAGCTGGGGAACCTTTTTTATGTTGAAGAGTTCATTGGCGGAAACAGATATCTCCGTTTTGAAAATGTGCCAAAAAGCGGTATTCCACAAGCTTCAACGTGTTTCGTTATTGGGAGTAAATTTGAAAAAATTCGCTCAAGACGGGGTGAAACATTATTTGTATGGCACTAAAATGGACCTGGCTTTTCAATAAATCACTAGGTAAAAAGCAAATTGTAAGTATTTTTGGTATTTGCTAATGTCACTTATCTGTTATTGGAAATTAACTCAATATAACACATACATATATTCTTTTGTCCCAACAGAAAGTCTTGTAGAAATATAACTTTTTGGATTAAATAAGACCACAACATGCTGTCTACGTCTATGAAAACATGGTCTCGTTTGCACACTGTACTTAAGAAAGAGCCTGGGGAGTCACTATTTGACGCTTTTGGATGAGACCTGATTTCCTGGATTTCACTTTTCTGCTGTGATAGAGGTTCAAAAACATATAGAAATGATATCTGGAGAGAGAACCAAACTGTACTGAGCGCTCGAAACTAGTTGAAAAGTTAACATAAGACATATTTTATTCATCCCACACCACAGAATCTATTTGATAAACGCATCAATATCGGAGAATAAGCTGCATTTTACGCTTTAGTATGAACTATAAAACATATAAAACAAAAAGTATAGCAATACGTGGCGGAGATTGTCGGGGAAAAGCTTGCAAACGAATGTGCAGCCCCACTTTGAGCGGTGACACACGCACAGATGTTCAGGCAACTCATCAAGCAGCGCAATATGTAGCTACTATTTTAAATTCTGCTCGCACCTCTCTACTTACACTGCCTTGCCTGGAGTGGACACTGTTTCTTCATGAGTAATTCATAACACAGGTGTAATTGAAAATTTTTTGACCATTAATTTATAATAATTGATGGCCCTAAGCGCTTCGCATGAAAATATTAGTCAGCCGAATTTGAACAGTTTTAGCGCCGGGCGGAAAGACATTATGAACAGAATCAGTCAGTATGAAAGACGTGGTTAAGTGTTCGACTAAAGAACTAAAGATGTCATGTCAAGTTTAGATACCTATGAATTAAGTGGAGTTCTAATATCTTACATGTTACTAAAAAGGAGAAGTTTGTAAAATCAGAATATCGCTCAAAAGTTCATTGATTTCTATAGTTCAACTTAAAATATATGATATAGACTCGTTTTATGCATACGCTATGATTTTATCTTCTAGTCCATATTTTAATTCATAATCTAATTGAGCCATTATTATTAGTATTATAACAAAAAAATACTTTATATATATTTATTTTTTATTTTTTATCTATTAGGATTCAGTTTTTTGACATAAACATTTTCCTCTTCATTCTTATAGTAACCTGAAATGAAATGAAATCAGAATCAGAATCATTTTTATTGCCACGTAAGTAACAGGAGGTCACAGACTTGGAAATTGCTTTGGCTCGGTGCAACACTTTTTAAAATAAAAAGAATAAAAAACACCTCTAAGGAAAACATTTAAAATAAAATTTAAAAATTTGAAATGGGAACTTCAATTCAATAATATATATTTTTGTAAACGGCAGTCGTCTCAGAGGACTTTCCAAAGTTGTAAATTTGCCAACAACAGAACAGAGAATCAAACTGTTCAAACAAAGAGAATGCAATAATAAACAAACACATAGGAGTCATTGGTCCTTAGGGAGTGGGATGACCAATGTCCATAAATGTTAATAAATGTTCATGAATATCCAATTCAACCTGGAATGTCTAAGTTGAAATTCTGAAGTAAATGGACTTCTGAGTGATATTCACATTTTTCTGGGTTTCACCTTTAAGTTGTTGTGTCTCAATAACCGATCAAATCAAAGCTTACAGTCCCAGTATACACTACATAACGTTTTTGTTTGAATTGTCCTGATATCTGCTTCGGTAAAACAACCATGTCTCTTATAGTGGGAAGAATCTATGTTTAGTTTTGCATTCATGGGGGAGCGTTTAAGCATCATACAGAGAAGAACCTGGAGCAGGCCTGACAGACTCCGAAATGTTACATCAAAAATCAGACTGAGGCACTTTGCCAGTTTTTCTCCCTGTATTGAGTTCTGCTGCAGTGAGGATGGAGCTGAAAAGCCTTGGAGAGCCTCGATATAGACTTTGTTGGTGTGTCAGGAATTGTCCTTTTGGCATTTTGACTTCTATGTATTTATTTATTTAATCTCTGTCCGGACCTATTTCTCAAATATGTATTATTAAATAAGATAAGATAAGATTTGCTTTATTCATCTCACATTGGAGAAATTTACATGTCACATTTGGCATGGATAGGACACTCAGATTGTGGAAATGTGCAAACATGTTACTGTACATGCAGGATATAAATGTACAATAAAGTGACAATAATTATGTACAACAAAAGTGACAAGTGTCAATTGGAAACAGTGTCAATAGTAGTGCACTGTTCAAATTCAAATGTATACAGTCTGCATATTTAGCAATTTAATTAATGTATTGAATTTAAGTATATATACTTCTAAGGATGGTTTATTCTTATAGTAAAACCAATGTGGATTGCATATACAGTATGAATGTACATAGATTACAATGTTGTATGAAATATGGTAAACGTCATATGTATATCTAATGTTTTTTAAGCTTGGAAAAAAAACGAGCAATCAATTCATAATATATTATTTAAAGCTGGAGTAGCTAACTTTGAAGCCACAATTAATTCAATGCGTAATTAACTGTAATAACTAGTTCCTCAATCTCAAATCTGTTCAATAGAAAGCCAATTAGCTCTCAGTATATAAAATATATATATATATATACAAATGGCTATGTCTGGATTTGTTCACGTTGCTTGAAAAAGACTCTTTTCGCTGGGACAAAAGAACAAAAATGTAGGTCCTTCAGCTTTAAAAAATGAGTAAATAAAAAGCATAACAACTGGATATTGTGACTTAAAATCAAGTTTGTTAAAGTGCACGACCCCAGCCAAAATAACTTTCCTGAAAACTCGAGATAAAGTTTGGCGATGTGGGTGCAGAGCGCTCATCCACCAAGCACCGCAGCTAAAATTACACACAACCCACAATTCCCCCGGTCCTTCCATCACAATCCCCCACCGTCGCTGATGCCATTGAAATGACACTTCTCTCACTGTGAAGTTTGACACAAGATGGCGGCCTCGCATCTCCTCCGCTCTTGGAGGTCACACCAACGTCCACACGGCTAATCTCTTGACACTCTCAGCGGGAAATACAAGCAAACCTAAGACAAAGTGTGGCTTTAGATAACTCCGCTTCCCATCAGTGACCGCGAATGCCAAACAGTACACCATAGTCCGTCGTGCTCCATCAACCAAATCTTCTTTTTCCAACTTGGTGCGTCCAGACAAGAGAGGCAAGGATAAACCGCTATCCAACACCAAGCTATATATTAATCCTATCTTATTGTTTGGGGAGTGATGCAGAGGGAGGGGGGTGATTGATTTGGAAGACTGCGGAGACGTGTATTGTTGGACCTGGCGTGTTTAGAGATGGCTGGATGTGGCACCAGGGAGAAGCATTACTCAAGACCAGGCTCCTAAGTGTCATCATGGAGCGAGGAAGGCGAGGGGAGACTACAGGGGAAGAGGTGTGCGAGTCAACGAGATGGATCAACCGATTGATATGAAAGTAAAGTCAAAGGATGGAAAAGGTCACGTTTTTAACCTGGGCACATACACGGGAATGATTTTTATTTATTTAGTGAAAGCGCAGTCGAATAATATAGTGAGGTAAAAGTACTCATTCCCGTGTATGTGCCCAGGTCTTGTTCCAGCAGAAAACCCGGCATTTGTGTGAAAACGCAGTGCACCTCGGCGAATGAGCTGCCTCTGCCACCGCACCCCAGGAGGCAGTATTATCAGTGAGCGAGCGGTTTCATTGATTTCCAGACTGTAATCATCCTCATCTGATGTAGTGGGCTGAGCGGGATAAGTGAGTCTATGGTCTGCTGTCACTTCCACTGCACATCCGCCAGTTCACACCACACACACAAGCAGAGAAATATCAATGGCCGTCAATTTGTCACCAATATCGCTTTGCTTTTAGCGTTGGGTCTGAAGTGTGCTGTGATGATTGATGTATTTATCGTGGCACAAACTAAAATACCATACGCACAAATGTGAGACAGGCTTCTTCTCTGACGGGTGTTCAAATCCAGGTTAAAAACAGTTGTGTATATACAACTGAGGGATTCTATCTTCACTCGTTTTAATGTACAGTGATTATTTTAGTGCCTCTTGTTATTGTTTCCATCTTACTCTGTTCGGAATATTGTGTTTTGTATCAATTGTGCGATACAAATAAACTTTCCTTGCCGTTGCCTTATGGCCAAATGGCTTTACAAATATAACATAATTGGCTAAATGCTAAAGTGTACTTAATGCACTTGTATATCGTAGAGTCCAATATATTTTTCAACTGCAACATTCAAACATTTAAATGAAAATGAATCGCTGACATTACTTCCTATCCACACACACTATTCACACTAATATGCACTGCTGTTGAAAAGCATCTTGAGTAAAAATAGCGAGCCTTTTAATTTCGTTTTCCGAGAGTGCATTTGCGGTTTGACCCCATTTAAATCCACATCAGCAGAAAAGCACAGTTAAAATACAGGAGATGTCTAATGGCCCTCAATAGAAATTATCTCGGTACAAAGTCTCTAATGGTTCTGTCAGGAGTGAGATTCAAGCCATTAAGAAATCTGCGTTCAAACAGGGCAAGCACACAAATAATTGAATTCACTCGCAGCTTAAAGTAAAAGAAAAAACATATAGAGACAAAAATGTGTTGTTTCATGAAGACAACCGTCACATTAACGTTGTATTTTTGGAGGATGTAGAAATTGCATCCAACAACACATACAGTAAAGGTGAATATTAATCATGTGATGTTGTAATTTAGGTCAAATTTCAAATATTTTGTGATGACCTATAAATTTAAATAAAGGTGCCGTAGTTTTCATACCCTCAGTTACCATGCCGACAAGGATGATGAATCAATCAGCTCAGTTATTGAGATGTACATTTTAGACTCAGCATGTGATAGGAAGACCTAAATCCACCGACCAATGGGAGCAGAGAGGAGGGGTTAATAATGTACCTCTTTCTGCTTAGCAACCGCTATAATCGACCTGACGGTAACCTCAAAAATAGAGTCAATGCACTAAGGTTATTTCAACTTCAACTAATATACATGACTATTTCCTGCTTTTACATCCAAATCTGGCCTTTGAATCCACAGATATAGACTGGAACAAGGTATTCAAGAAGGGTGGCCAAAAAATATAAAATTATTTATTTCTATCAGTTCCTTACTGATCAAGGAAATGTGTGAAGATTTGATAAAAAAAAATATGTGTAATTTATGTTACTTATATGCAACTATGCATTTTCATGAAAAGAATAAACAAACCAAACCTAACCTTTTCGCAAAAAATATTTAATTTAAAAAATACCCGCTGTTTTTTTATTATTATTATTATTTGGACAAAGTATCCAATGGGTTTATTGCACTTGGATCTTCATTTCTTTCGTATGAGAAAAACAGACCTTATAGGGAGTAACCTGGGGCTTGCGTCAGTTGTGTAAGTGGTAGCTGAACCCATAGTGAACAGCGAACGTTACTTTTTTTTGCTGCCGTCTAGAGTTTTATCCAAATCTAACTTGAGGGACAGAACACAAAAATGTTAAAAGCGTAACAAAAATAATTGCATTAACTTGTGGAAACTTTTCAAAACAAATTATTCAGAGCGTCCTCTCCATTTCTTAAACCCACCGACCCATTGCATCACTTGTGTCCCACACCACACTTCTCAAACCAATTATCTAACATAACCAACTTCCTATTTCTCCCCACAATCAATCACACGTTCTCACAACACAACAACACCTCACCAATTCATCTTTATGTTGACAATAGGGATTTGAATGGCCTTACCTGCAGTTGCTGTGGAGTTGCTGGGGCCCTGATGCCTGAAAGTGTCTAGTGCATTGGGACATGAGAGAGAGTGGGGTCTCGGCTTCACTTGTTGTCGTTGGTGATGGGGGGGGTTGAGGTGAAAGTGGCGGCGGGGGGGGGGCAGTTTGCCGTGTGGCTGCGAGCGACACTCTGGAGGGCCCACTGTGAATAGAAGTGGAGATAATAGACACAGTCACACAACAAAAAGACTGATAATCCTGTCCCGGCCCACAGCTCCTGTGTTGCGATCAGACATTTTAAGGCCAGTTAAGTTGCAGGCGAGGGCCGGCTGAATGAACTGCGGTTAGGAAAGCGCTCCCCAGCTCCCATTATGGACGGTAACCGGTGTCAATTCCCCTGCAATTAGACCACTCAGATGTGTCAGAAGACAGGCCTCAAATTAATAAATAAATAACGTCAACCGCAAGTGCCGGGATGAGATGGTCTTTGGAGCCATTTGAGTGTCCCACCGGTGTATTTCACAGCACTGAAGACAAAGTCCTTCAGAAAGTGATGAGGCGTACCTACTCCACACTTCTGCTGCATGACCTTTGAGTGGGACACAACATATTTATATGTGTTTTATTGTAAGACAATTGATTACATTAAAACACATTTTGATTGTGTTAGTTTATTATTATTACTATTATGTTCTAGGAAATGTTAGGATCATATGAACTGGACCGACCTCTTGTTGATGCTCAGAGTCAGGACTAAACTTTGGGAGGCAAAATCACATTTATGTTGCCAAAATCCAGAACAGTCTTCCTGGAAATGTGAGACAGACTCTGACAATGTTCAAATCCAGGTTAAAAACAAATCTAATTATCTGTGCTTACAACTGGAAGATTGTATCGTCACTTATTTTAATGCACTGGGATTTTTTGTGACTGAGCTCCTCACTCCTCACACTATCTCTGAGCGCCCAGCCACTCTGCGGAGGAAGATCATTTCGACCACTTGTGTCTGCGATCTCGCTTTTTCGGTAAACTGAACTAATTTATGTAAAATAATTAGCTGCTTACAAGAGCAGGATAAAATACAAAATTTACAGTATTTAGATTGTACTTTACTTGCTAAGTTAAACTGATCTTGTATGTTAAACATTGATGTCAAAAACAGTAAGGTTTTTGCCCAGTGAACAGAAAGCAGTGAAAACAGTGCAAGGTTGATTCTTTGGGCTTTGGAGGAAAAAAGTGCCTCAGGCTCAACAATGTCTAGTCTTTCAAAAAATAATACTTCCACTCTGTCATACAGGAGTGGTCTGAAATGCCCATCTGGTCTACCTGTGTTTGTACTTATGTCAGTGTTGAACAGTGATTCATAATGTAACATATTATGATCTCTTTGGGGATTGAGATTAATGTCATACTGAAATGTGTTGGCAAAACAGTCTTTAAAAACTCCCCACCCACCAATAAGGTACTGTTACTATACGTTAAATGGATTTCTAGAGTGTAATCATTTTATTTAATATTTTGATTATTGCATGCATTCTTGTATGGTAATTCCAAGCACAAGAGCAAAATAAATTGTACGCTCTATCTCTGCCTTCTGCCCTTGTTTAAATATTAAAACATTACAATTAAGAATGTAATGTGTATGAAAAAAATTTGGTTATTGCACTATCAACAGAAGCGCTGCAAAAGCAGTAGAGGACCAGCTCTGCCAACAACAGAAGAGGATTGAAAGAAAAAAAGTTGGGAAAACGAAAGATGGGATTTCCGGTGGAATCTCCCTAAATACCTTTAAAACATGAGATCTAGGGTTTCACACAACTTTGATACTGTTATTCAACTCGTTCAATAATGTCATAAATATTCAAATAAAAGTTTTCTTTGACATAGTGACTCTTCTTGAACTAACTTTGAGCGTTTAACCCCAAAACGCCATGTTGTCCACCTGCACACATTCTTTTGATGTGTTGCGTGTGTCTTGCATGTAATCCTGACCCTTCGAAAGCTATGCATCAACTATGATCATTGCTGTCAAGACCCGGCACCTTTTACCGCACGATGCAGTCCAAGGACACAGCACTTAGAGAGGCAGGACACGCCATGGACCGCAAACCAACCATCAGTTCAAACACTAAGAAGCACCTCAAGGAGACACTCTTCATATTGTTTGTATACTGATTAGTTAGACAATTATTCTATTGATGAAACAATTAGTTGTTTGACGGTAAGTCAATGTTGGATGTTTTTTTAAACATTGAAACAAAACCCCTGGAGAACAGCTGTTGTGGTGTCGATTTGTGTTATTATTAATAAAATCATTATCTTTATTAAGGACACAATACAATACGGTCCATAGTTAAAAGAACATTTCCAATACACACAGTATATTGCACATTGAAAAAGAAATATATGCAGGAAGACAAAAAGGAGAACATTGTTGTGTTATTTATAATTTTTCTTTTGGATTAAGTTAAGTTAATCTTGTTGTTTTTTTGT
The DNA here is from genome assembly GCA_964034765.1 of Knipowitschia caucasica. Lineage (NCBI taxonomy): Eukaryota > Metazoa > Chordata > Actinopteri > Gobiiformes > Gobiidae > Knipowitschia > Knipowitschia caucasica. The sequence goes on along the minus strand of OZ035824.1, from coordinate 44,957,343 downwards.
TTTTTTTCTTCCTGTTCTTTTCCCCTGTTGATTTTTTCAACAAAAATATGAATAGTTTGGGAGGTCAAACCAATGAGGATATACAACCTCTTCCCCTGGCAACCCCTCGGATGTGATGTGCCCAAACTCTGTGAAATGAAGTCCAGAGAGCAATAATGGTGATAGTAAAACTGTTCTAATTGCCACTTATTTTCTTTTCCATGTTTAGCTACTGTATGAAACTATGAACAGTAATGGCCAGGTCCACAGTCGGGCAATTTACTTAATCCTCATTCAAGTGGCGAGGGCATGCCACGGACACACAAGGTCAAATTCTGCAGTTTGATAATTAGACACTTCAAATTGGGTTGATTTAAGGCCTTTTGCAAGTTTTGTGGTTGCACACGTCATGTTAAAAATATTTTAGTCTCTCAGCTACATACGTGAGACCAAGATCCTGACTCAAAATCCCAATGAGGGTTCAGATCTCTTTTTGTGAAACTCTTTCCACACAGTCATACTCTATGTACACCCTGCCATACCAAAATTATACTTATTTAGTAATGTGTATGCAGAGGATGAAGTTCCCTACGGGGATAAATTAGGAGCACCTTTACTTTTACCTGTTTATACATCGATTCCACAAGTGCATAAGGTGTAAAAAAGGATTCAGGTTAGCTTTTAGCATTAGCATCCACTTAGCACCGACTCGAAATCACCCTCCCTCTGCCCGCCACCAAACCCAACTCCCAGCACACATGGAGGCCATTTCTGTGTTAACGCAGTGACGAAGCCTCCCAGCTTCATATGTGAAAGCATCACACTACATTAGGGCTCAAGTCTGTGAGCGACTCGCCTGCCATACTTGACAAGCGCCTTTGGTGGCAGAAAAGGGAGTTACAGTTCCTTTATCCTTGTTTCATCATAGGGTCTACTCAAGATATTAGTTCACGTTCCAAAACGTCTCATTGTCCTTTTTAATGGACAAGAAGAGTGCATGGTTACATGAAGAATTCATACTTTCACTCTAGTACATAATATGTTTGCCACCTCTGCTTACCCCGATTATCTGACCCCCTATTCAGTATTTACATATTTAACAATTTTAATATGTTAATGTTGTATACATGAGGAATTCCCATCACTAATTCACAGAGTGTGGTATCTGCATGTACAGAAGGTGCAAACAGGTTGGATCGAGTCCAGGGAACTTGTTAGTGCTTAGTCCCATGTGGGGCAGAGCAGAGGGAATGAAGCTGTTTCAACATTGGCTGTAACGCTGCAAGCCGTCTCCACTGCAAAACCCCGATCTTCAAAAGCGCCATGAAAATGAAGGCTGCTCATTAAAGCACAAGATGAACATGCATGAATACGCCATACATGCATCACGTAATGTTCAAGCTAACTTTCTAACAAGAATTTGCAGAGTAAGTTAGCCTAATGATCACTGACTCGCAGGGGACAGAGACGCAAGGCCGAAATACTATTACGCATGCGGAGAGCAGTATTGGTATGTTTGATTACAAATTATGTTCAAAATTTTGCAGAGGCAAGGGACACAAAGCCGGTATTGTGTATGAGCAGAATAGATAGGTATAAATATGGGACAAGAGTAACATTTCCACATGGTTAAAAGTCAAGTAAAATCTAAACAAATTATAGATAGACTTTAACAAAAATGAGTATGAACATAATAAACAATGTGTATGAATAGATAACATGAACTATAATAAAAAAAGACACTAATCAACGCTTTCAAAAATGTATTGATGTTATAATGTGTATATACAATTCATGCACAAGGCAACAACAGAACAATACAGAAACAATCATACAAGTCATTAAATCATTGATAATCAAACAATATTAGTCATAAAGTTTCAACATCGCACTAAAACACCCCGAAATCACACAAACTTCACTAAACAAACCAAATATCACACGTGGCATGGATATATTTTGAATTATTTATTTCATGAACTGAATAAGGAGTAAGGCCCTATTTATAATACCCCTGTCTGTAGGCTTCATAACACCAGCTACACAAAAAAAGTTTTGACACTTGACAGACCGAACAATGGTTGACATGCCATCGTGCATAAGTGCTGCTCTACCCACTAAGCTAACCAAAAACAAAAAGTTGCCCTAACTTTTTATTTTCACTGATTTTTGCCCAAAACTTTATCGATCCACCTATTCCCGGAAGCCCCTTATTTAAAGTGGTAATTTTGCAAACTTTGGAAACTCATAATTTTTAATATTTTATACAATGCTAATCACAATATTTGGGCAAACATATTTAAATGCAAACCAATCACACAAGATGTCTGGCATCAGCCGTGACTGGTTTCCTCTAAAACTATTCCCCAGTTCCTTAGCAAGCAGCTTGAGTTATAAAATAGATCGCCGGAGGTCTGTGGGAAGGAAAAAAAAAAACATAATAATAAGTCATTCTCCACAGATACGCGGGTTGCAGCAGTAATCTTCAGATCTGCTCAGCGAGGAAATGTAGATATTTGTAAGAGCAGTGAAGGGATTAGGCAGGCTTCTCTACCTCCTGCTGGAAGGTGGCTGGACTCACGCTGGGAACGCCGCAAGCACATCCCTACTGCGAAGAGGACGCCCGGGATCTGACCTCCAACAGCCGCATTATTCTGATATGACCCCAACAAAGGCAACACCGTGAGAGCCAGGCGGGGGGCTGTGTCTTCTCCTATTCTCCCATTACAACACAGAAGAGGCTCTCCAACACCATGTCCTCATATATTACTCACAGTAGGATTTAGACCTGATCTACCCAAAGGCTTTCTTATTCAAAACACAAGGACTGAGGTCTTTGATTGAGTTTAATACTATCCTATTTGTTTTATGCATCTCAATGTTTGTACAGGTGAAATTATAATATTGCTCAAAAGTGCATTTGTTGCTGTCCTACAACTTCAAACAATGAGAAACCAAGATATCTTATAGACTCATTCAATGCAAAGTGACATTGTGTCAAGTATTTGTTATAATGTGTGGCTTACAGTTTACGTTCAAAATATTGTCATTGTTCTGGCCTTTCCGAGCCAGAAAAACCAGCTCTATTCAAAGTATGTGAATGCAAAATGTGAACATGCCAGTTAGAACAAACTAAGGCATATCACATAATGTGATATGTTGAAACATCTTCTTGAGTGTCAGTCATATATTAGTTTCATTACAGAAGTAAATGGACTACACAATTTTACAAAACAAATAAAATCCAGATCCGTAGACAATTTTGAAAAGACTGCATTTAAAATTCCAATCGAAAGGAAACTCATTGAATGAGAAAGTGTGTCCAAACTTGTGGTCAGTACTGTAGATGTGTCTTTAAATGCAATAAGTAATTTCAAGAAATCTGCTAACTGTAAAAATAAAAAAAATAAAAAAATCATTCAGAAAAAAAACATTCTGAATGTTTTATCTTTGTGAAGGCTAAATCGTCATCACAAAAGGCCTCTCAAAAGACAAATGTGAGGGATCAATAAAGTACTTTTATTTGATGAAGAAGTGAACCCACCTAATGTAACAAAAGCAGAAGACCCTGTTTGTAGTTCTTATTAAATTAGTTTTGAAATGTTGTAAACATTTGTAAACACCTAACTTATAGGACAAGATTTTGTGCTCAAAAATATCTATCAAATTCACTACATTTTCATAAAAGGCAACTTCATTGATGGATTGATCAATTATAATAATTTCAGGAAACCCAGAGAGACGCATGCTGTAGCTATAGCTTCCCTGAGACAGACTGACGGAAGTGAGTCTACTTATGTCTGACCACCATCATCATTCTCGCACACACCAGACAATGTGGGTGAAGTGAAGTGCCCTGCTCAAAGACACAACAACAGTTTGGCACTTTACAGCTGCACCACTGTGGCACCTGGTGTTCCCAGAAGTCTCCCATCACAGTACTAACCTGGGCATTGCCCTGCTTAGCTTCTCAGGGCTGACGGGAACAGGCTTCTCGTGCAGGTAGTCCCACCATAGAAAAAATGTTTGAACAAAAATACATAGTATTTATTATGCCACTTTACTTATGGAAGAACATTTTTATAACGTTTTTTTTTTCTGTTGCTACATTGGCCTTCATGAGCGTGATTAATATAGTGCTCTACATTCTGTAAAGATGTATATAATTAAAGCGACACAGCGGGCAGGACATCATGTAGCGCCCTTAAAGGTATATGAAGTGGATTTACAACAAAGCGATTAGCTCACACCAGTGATATACACAAACAGCTATTAAAGATGCTGTTATCCTCCCGAGTTATTTTCTAATGAAAGCTAAATTGAGTTGCTCCCGACACTTTCATAACAGTTCCCCTCAGAACAAATGGCCTGCTTTATGAGAAAAGACACACTGTTGTTAATGATTTTATGCGCGGGGAGTCCACCTGACATCCTGTTTTCTATTACTGTTCTTTATTCAATTTGCTGGCCGCGCTGCAGGTGACCCAACCTATAAAAGGGTACCACAAATGAAATTATCAGAGCTCCTTCAAATTTTTATACATTTTGAATCGGCTCCGCACAGGGACCTCAGCCCAGGGACTAATGGCTTCACCTTTAGTTTTGCATAAATCAATTGTAGCAAAGGTTAGAGCACGTCATGCCAGGACATATCAATGCCGTCTTTAACGTTATAACATCTACAAGTGCAGAGGGTGAAAATCGAGAGTTTATGAGGTCAGCAGTCCATCATTTGGTTTTTTCAGTGCAAATCAAAATCTGAATCATAATACAGTATAATTTCAAATGACATCTACATCTTATATAGGTGTCCCCGGATATTAGGTCAACATGTACAAAGAATATTTGAATAAAGTGGAGTTATTCTTTATTAAACATACAATGAATTGATTGTTATGTCCATATCATCATTTCATAACTGTTATTTTTTTGTTATGTTTTAAATAGGACCTAGATAGATAGATAGACTCAAGGTCCAGATCAACACAGACACAGACAAGAAAGAAGAGCAGAATGAGGCTCTCGATTAGGGCGGCAGTTGGTTAAGTCACAGGCTTCTCATTTCCCCTACGCTCTCCTCCCATGAAGCCATCTAGTTTGGTTTGCGATCTGATACATATACAAACATTAGCATTAGTGCAACTTCTTGTAAGCTGTACAACAATCACTGATGAAATGGTACAAAAGCAACGTACTGCTAACAAAATATATAACTGAAAGATTACCGCTAGTTTCGCGTCCAAATGTAGTCTTCGCGGTCCCGCCCCTGCAGGTCTCTCCCACAGACTGTAATCTCTCCAGAGGATACAATGTAATGTTATCACCCGGGCTTGATTTCTTCTTTGATCATTTTTTCGCTTTTGTTCCCTCTTCTCTTCCTCACCGTTGTGTCGTTTGGGCTGTTTTGCTGTGTCTGCAGTTACAGCAAGAGGAGTTATAGCCAATTCTGCTAACATGCTGCTGTGTTTACCAGCGCTGCAGACGCCTCGCTCTGCGATCGGAGGAGTGCTAGCGTCACGCTAAGTTTCTACTCAGCACTCTTATACTAAATGAATTCATACACAGCTGAATCAATGAGCTGAAGTTTTCCATTAAAATACGGATCACAATACAACTTGTATGTAGTAATATGCATTTTTATGAACTCAATAGAAAATAAATCGGGTATAGCTTCTTTAAGTGAAATCTTGCTCCATTTTGTTTTTCATAACACAATTCACACAAAATATTGCACACGTAACTTATTTTAGGAATACGTACAGTATACAGAGTTTGCATTGTCTCCTGCTAAACCCCTGCAGGTGGATTGCATCTGTAATCCGTGTTTAGGAGCTACATGCAGGAAGATTCTGGTAACAAAAGTTGGATTGTAATGACTTTATCATACCATGAGTGCAAAACAATAACAATATAGGGACTGTAGAACTAATTTTGAAATTCAATTGTCCCGACTGAACTACTGTCATCAGTCAAAGAAGAATTGGAAAAGAGCATGCTTTGTTGAAGCCTTTTGACATATTAGGGCCATTTAATGATGACTTGACATGAAAATTGTACACTTTGCTACTTTCAACTACGTCACTTTTTGGTAAATGAGCAGTGAGGTCAATGAGGTTTTGAGAATCGTGTGCCTTTGCATATGCCTTAGAACTGTGACATGGATTCCTCAGTTGCAGCAGAAACAACTTTGTTCCAGCGTTTGACTTAACAAGAGGCTGGTGGGAGATAAAACCTGCAAACAACAGGCCAATCAGTAACACTTGTTGCACCTGAAACATGGAAATGCAGTTTCAAGGCCACAATTGTCTTGAAAAGCAGAATGGAATATGGATAGATTCAACCAACTGTGCTCAATCGGAGTCAGGACAAATACTTTCATGAAGCGGCAGAGCGTGAAGGAAATTCATCTGTAAATTGCTCTCGATCTTTGACAGAAATTGTTTCTTGTTCGTATTCGGGCTTAAAGACGTATAGAGCTTGTCTGTTTCTGAGGCTGAAGCATTAAATACCATTGAAATATGGCACCTAACCATAAGTGTGGACAGCACCAAATATAGAATCATCTCTTGTTTTAAGAGCTGAGCATATTATACGCCTGTGTTTGTATTTGTAAAGACCCATTTTCATCCAAACCACTGCACATGGAAAATAAAATGCCTTTATGTTTCATGGCAACATCTTTGCTTTTAGCTCTCTGACAACTGCTCAAATCAATGTAAAAAGGGCTGGAATTTTTTGGAGGGCTCTAGTGTCTGTGGTGGTAAAATGCACATCGTCCTTTCACTTTTAACACAGTTGGGATTTGATCTGTTTGAATGAAGAGTATTCATCTAATTTACTGACATTTGAATAAAATGTCACAAGAAATGTGTTCAGGATAAACTGCAAGAACTGATAGAATATACAGTAGGGGGATAAATAAAGTACACATTTGTATTTACAAATGTTTGTGCAAGTGAGCATGCCAATTAAATATATTGTGTAAGTCTTGCCTTGATCCCATTGCGTCACAGCGCCACCACCAGGCCTGGCATAGTGTCACAGCGTTCTCAGGCATATCGACTTGCAGTAAGCAGTAAGCGATTTTGTTAGCTTAGCCGTAGCACTGACTCCCCCCTCCCCTCACCAAACCAAACCAAACATCCTGCATTTTCTTTTCTTCACACAACAGGGAGAGTGGGTGGCAAACATGAAATTGGCATTTTCTGTTCAGCCCTTTTAGATTTCAGAAAATCCAATAACTCAATTGTGCGCACTCGCGAGACAGGAAGAGGGTGAAGGGGGTAAACGCATCCCATTAGTTTGTTGGGGATGAACAAAAACACTTTAAAAACCACTGCGTTTTTAGAGTGTTTCCTTGGAGATGCAGAATGGTCTAACGACAGTCATGATCCCGGACACCTGACATTTATGGTACATTGGTCATCTGCCCTTCTCTGATCTGTGTTGGCGAATCGACAGCTTGTAAAGTCCTCCAAGATAACTGTTGTGATTTAGGGCTATACAAAAAATAATTGAATTGGAATTGAGTGTTTACAGAAAACTTTTTTGAAACTATACACGTTTTTACTTAGTGCAGAGGTAGTCTAATGCCGCGTTCGGCCCGGATCATGCGTTGTGTCGGCTTTCAATGCAAAGTCAATGGTGATGCGCGTTCAAGAGTCAAAACGCACAAACGTCTCTGAATGCACGCACGGACGGCGCTGGGAAGTCGAAGGGGAGGAACGCAGGAGATGAATTTTGCTCAACCTTTCCTCGGGACGCTCGTGCAGCAACCAATCAGAGAGCTGCAAAGTGGTCTCAGGGACATTAGCGGTCTGAGCGAGCAGACTGAAAATACTCGTAAACAGCCAAAATAGGAGCTACATCAGGACTAAACCAGGACTAAACCAGGGTTGACAATGGGGGACATAGTGCTTGTTAACATGTGAGTTTTCATGCTCCCGTGAATTTATGCAACTGCTTTGAGTGTGTTCGCCGATGCGGAAGTACCGTTTAATAATAAAATAAACTTATTGCGCATCTCCGTGAACACATACTACTGTTATATAAAGTCCGTGGAAGGTCTCTGAACCCAGACACGCTGCAAAGCTGCATTATTGGAGAAGATCTGTACACAAGAAGCCGCTAGCTAAACTCTGTTAGCCTCAGAGCCCGCTGGCTACTTCCGCCACTTCCGGCGCGCGCCAGGACCTCTGGTATGAAGACCCCTGCGTCTGAAAACTAGAGAACGTGCGTTTCAGCGTTGCCGATCTGAAAGCACCATAAGTGGTTTCAAGTGTGCGTGACATTTCTGGGAAGAGCCAATATAGCTGTAAAAACCTAAAAAAGTCCTATGTTTGAACCAGCTCGCCTGGACAGAAATGTAACAGCAATAATCCGCAGACCTGAGGTTTAAGGAATTATATCAAAGTGTTGCAAGTCACTGACACTTGAGAGATTAATGTAGTTTTTGAGTTTGATAACAATCCTCTTCCGACAGAGTGGATTTTACAGGAAGCAAAGCCGACACTGAACCTCAACCCCAAACCTCTTCTGGACCAGCGACATCAAATCCACTGTGCACTAAAGACCCATCTGTTGAAACACTTACAGCAAAGGAAATGGAGACTTATCGTAACAGCGAAAAGAGGATATGTTAAGGTTAAAGGTAATTAAATGGTCAGCAGACGGATAAGTGGGTATAGAACTTTAGCTTGTACTTTCTGGATTTTTAATTTTAAAAGCTGGGGTTCCCAACTTTCAATACACAAATAATATGTAAAAAAAAAAATTATCTAACCTAAAAGATTTTTTTGATATAAATATTCTCTACTTGATGATGGATTGTTTTATGGGTATAGACCCACAAATAAAATTGTCACAAAAAATGATAGAAATGATCAAAATTTGCCATTCAAACAAGAGATACTTTTTCTACATCTGAGCTTGAAATAAGACTAAAGCTGTAGTTATTCCATTGTTTTAAGACATGTTTTCTAATCAAATATACTTCATCCAATGTAGGTCTCTGTCACTTTTGTCCCCAAAAAAAACTCTTCCAGGGAAAACTAGTTGTCTTGGTTTCAAAAACCATTTACACATTTTGTTTAGCCTCTGTCACACCAGAAATGTGAAAAACTATGGTTCAGTCTTTTCTTTTTTGATTATAAAAGATTTGGTGATGAAGGAAAAAGCGTGAGACTCTTGTGGTGAGCACTCATGCCTCACAGCAATAATTTGCTGTTTAAATTCCCTGCTCTGAGCCTGTCTATTCTCTGTGTGAGTGGGTGAGTTTCCTTCGTGCACTCCGGTTTCAGGACGATCTAAAATCTTGGTATTTTGTCCTGCTGCAAGCTTACCCCTACCTTATCTCCAACCCTAATATTAACCTAATTAACTCTTCCTAATCAGTTACTTTTCAGACTCTGAAGATGGAGTTTTGAAAGGCAAGCATCAGTTACACCAGCCACAGGTTCCTGTTATGGCCTCATGCCTTAGTTCTGTCCCTTTTTGCATGTAGTGTGTGTGAATTTGACTAATCCTGTGTAACCTTTTGTTACTGTATTTTTTTTAATTTTATTATTATGTATTTGTTTGTTTGATCATTTACGTTATGAAATTACATTTTTACCATTTTACAGCTTGGATTCAGTATCAGAATCAGAAATCATGTATTACCATATAACAGGGAGTCACAAACTAGGAATTGGCTTTGGCTCATGGTGCAAAGAAGTTATAAAAAAGTCAGAAATAGCATCACATTTTCTTAAACTGTCTACTATATAAGTACAAGATTGTTTCAAATAAGGCCGCAAATCCCAATTGTCTGAGTATGCTGGATTCAAAGAAGTGCACAATATGAAAAAAGAAAACAATCTGCTCAGCTATGTGGCTCCCAAGTGTCTTGTATTTACAGACTACAAGTGAAACGTTTCAGAATGAGGCCCTTCATACCTGCTCTACCATATGAGTACACACAATAGACATGTTGTTACCTCCCTCACTCGAACAGAGCTGGTTTGTTACAGTTGAGGTCTCTAATTCTAACTAATTCTCCTTCAGCAAATCTTAGTGGTAATGCATATTCCAAGGGGATGGACTGTTTTATATAAATATTTCATATGAAAAATAATTAATATTAACCATACTACCTGTTTCATATAGTCATTAACAGACATCACATTGTCATTAACAGACATCACATTGTAATTGGTAATTGGATTTTTTTTTTTACCCAGAAATTTGAGTTAAAAAAAGCAATGAAACATCCAGATTTTAGTGAGTCTCATCCGCCTCTGGTTTTCTTCATCAACACAAAACATGCACAAGGTAAAATTCTTCAGCGCAGACCGTGACCAAGCCAAAGTCAATAATATCTGCAAGCTCTCTGCCTGACAGCTTAAGTGGCATTGATGGATGTGTCAAATGCAGAGGCCACATTCTCCAACTGGAACAATCAAGGCAAATGTCCTCTTTTCATTAGTTTATCAGCAGTCAAGTGTGTAAAAAGTTACATTCACCCGTGCAGTTCAACCACTAGAAGAGCGGTGAGAAAAGACCCTGAAATACAAGTGATTTGTTGACTTATAAAGAGGGTATCCTTGATGGTCTAACCTTCAGTCTGAAAGCTGTTGAATGAAATGAAAACGTTTCTCAAACAAAATTCAACCAATAAACTCGCTTTTCCTGGAAGGCTTCAGATCAATTATGGAGAGATATTGACTGCAAGCTGTTAAGGGCAATGAAAATTCTCAGGGTTTGGTGCACACAGCTGCTGGGATCCGTGAACCTTCTAAAAACGCTTACTTTGTCTCTTAAACCTACTGCACTGAAATTTTGGGTTTTTTTTCACTTGCTATCATTCAGGCCTCGCATCATGGCGGAACACAGGTCTAAGATCAGAGCTGGGATACGTTAAAATGCATTATCCACTGTACTACACCGCAGATCTCAATATTGCCTGAATGTGCCCGTGTTGAACTCACAGTTGAAATTTCCATATCCATGAGTAAGCGATAGGAAATAGGAAACATTTACACAAAACTGCAGCTATGCTTTTTAAGAGATCTTTTCAGCATAGGTATTTTTGCCGTTATTGTGGGCCAAGTATAAGCGTCAAGAAAGCATTGCAAATTTCTAAATGAGAGATTCCCCGCAAAAGTGCAAGTCTAAGGAAGAAGGGTGCAATCAGTCCAGGTTTGTTCCTAGACAACATCACTTCCTTCCTCTCAGGGAGATGGGTGTCATGGCGACGGCATTCAGAGTGTCTACTTTTCACTTCCCGGGACAGTACGCGCTGCACTTCTAATGGTGTTGATTCAAAGCAGCTGCCATTCTCCAGTAACTAAACGTAACGCCTTGCCTAAGCAATTCAAAGCACCTTCACGATGGCTGAAAGTACAGTCAACAAGGAGCGGATCATCCAAGAGAGACCATTCATCAGACGGTGTTGGTGGGCCCCAAGCAGAAGCAGTACTCCACTATACGTGATCCTGTCAGACCTTTTACATTTTAATTTACTGATGCGACTGCCACTACCACTTGGACCTGCCCTGAGATACAATTTGACAAACTACAATTTAATAGAATGATTTTCTGTTGCCTTGTTTCTGTAAATTTTGACTATTGTTCTGTGATTCATCTTACAAAGTGAAACTAACATTGTAGACTCAATACACCTAAAGTGACATATATCAGGCCTTTACTTGTTGATAATTGGCCCCCAGCTTGTAAAAACCCTACATAAAACATCTCACACAATATATTGGAAATGGACTGTGTTAGTGCCATAGGTGGTGGTGGCTTCTAGGTCAATGGCTCAATCACGTGATGTCCCAGGCGAGGAACAGAGACGGGAAGCAGTCTAAGAAGTAACAAACGTTTATTATACCCAAAAGAAGTGTAAATGTGTTAACAGCAGGACCCACTGCTCGGATAGGGCCATGGCTGGGTTTGGGCCTAGGCCCTTTGTACGTCCTTTAGCGTGAGTAAGTAAGTAATTTTAATTTACTTTTTATTGTAAAGCGCTTCACAGTGTTCAGAGGTCAGATATTTTTCCATTCTCTCCACACACGGTGATGACAGAAGACACGGCGACATCAAAGCCCCAACCAACACCATCTATTCACTCACTCATTACACTAATACTAGCCCGGTCGTACCACAACATAGTACAAATCACATTTCGTACTAAGGTCTGGAGGTGCTCCATTGAGCTCCGTTTACAGGTGGGAGGGGTTAACTCCTTTTGCAGATTGAAACGATTGGATCTGAGTTTACCGTGACGTATGTAGTGCGCCCGAGTCTGTTGTTCAAGCTTGTGCTTGGAGGATCTGGGCAGAGGTAGAAGGGGAAAACACAAAGAACTAGATCTGTAACAGACACTAAATCAAAATAGTTAAAATAAAATATATCTAATGACGGCTTAAAGTATATGTCATTTTGCATGTAAAGAGTCACTTTGGTTTCACATTTAAGATGAATACATAAGTAAATGGACTTTTTTATGATTATTATTACCTAGTTTCACCTGTATTGCCCTGTCCTTTCTAAAACAAACCTCTGATGAACATATGTGCGTGTGCATTTTTGAAAGTGAAATGAGAAATACAAACCAGTACTGAATTCTGTCAAATTCCTTCTGAAAGTCAGCACCATGGGGTTGCATATTTCTTTCTAAATGGGCTCCTTAGTCGTCAAATGTGGTCACAGATCCAAGAATGCAATGTGCTCTTTTATCAGTGACTTTCAAAGGCACAATCAACTTATAACTCCGCTCTCCACAAAGGCGGCCAGCCCTGTTTATCTTACCACTTCTGCACACCCCCGATGCTTCTTGCAAGTGGGCTGTAATTGTATACAAGCGGGAACAATGGAGTGGTCCACAGCGGGCCAACGGCTTTATAAATGTCACAAAGATAATCCATAAAGCACTTACAAAACATTCTACAGTTTCATTTTCTAAAATCTTGCTGAGAAATGTTAAAACGGACACTGAAATGTAAAGAGATTTGTGTTCATTCCTTCACCCGGAAGGGAGCGGTCCCTCATCGGAACAGTACAGTAACAGTTTTTTTGGATATTTTGGGATTTTTAACCTCACAACTTTTGTAAAAATCAAACAAAACAGTAGGGGAAAAAGTTGCGTTTTCTGTTTGCGCTAGTAGACTTGACTAACTTGTGTCTGTGTGAGTTGTTTTTGAAGTAGATTAAAGATTAGGAACAGACAGGAAGGGTCAGGTTTGGAGAAACAGGAAAACTGATGCAAGGAAATGGCCCACGTCACAACCCAGCCCACCACATTGTCTGCTAAAAGTGAAATCCTCAGCCAGCGCCAGTATGGAGTTTCTGCTCAAGTCACCAATGAAACTTGTACTTTTAACAGGTAGGCAGTAAAATAATACTTGTTTTTTGTTGTTGTTGAGAATGCTGGATTAAGTTTAGAATGTCCTACACCAAAAGGTTAGGAGGTTTTTGGAGGTTTTAATGTAATAGCATTGAATGTGGACAAAACGCATTTATTGTATTGCATGTGCACGTGAAAAACTATTATTTTCACATGTATTGTTTAATAATAATGTATGTCATTTGACTTAAAATGTGTAATAATATATGATTTAGACTTAATACATGCAAAGTGACATATGCCAAGCCTTTGTTATAATGTTGATGATTATTATAGATCATTTTCAAAATATTCTAATATCCTGAGATGTTTTATATTGAGTTATGTGACCCAATTTTCAACATTATTACAAAAAACAGCTTGATATATCTCACTTTGCATGAAATTAGTCCGTCATATTTATATTAGTTCGTTAGTACATTATAAGTTGAATCTCAGAAGTAAATGGACTTTTGAATGATATTAGAATTTTCAGCTGTATGTATGTTTTATATGCATCACTTTTGGTGTCATATTTGGAATTTCTTAGAGAGTGATGTTACAGTGTGTTTTGACAATGCAAGCTTAAGATACTACACTGCAAATGTAAAGTAAACTAAGTAAAACATTTAGCAAATTGTATCTTCATTCAAGCCCATTTTGACTGCCTTATACTAGGACTCTGAGGAGCACAGGGACTGACCTCCTGCTGGGGCCCAGAATCAGAACTAAACATTGGGAGGCTGCATTTTAGATTTGTTACTCTAAAATTTGGAACAATCGTCCCGAAAGTGTGAGACAGGCCTCCTCTCTGACAATGTTTAAATCCAGGTTAAAGACAGTTCTGTTTAGCTGTGCATACAACTGAGGGATTTTACATTTTTTACCTTTATTTTTATATATACTGTGATTATTTATGATTTGAATGCCTTGTGTGATTGTTTCTATCTTGTTTTGTTCAGCACTTTGAGTTCCCTTGTGTATGAAGAATTGTGCTAGACAAATAAACTTGCCTTGCCTTGCCTTAACACAAGATTTGCCAATGGAACAAGCTAAATTATCTTGATTTTTAAAAATACAAGAAATGTCTCCCTTGGAATGAGAAAATAAAGCAACAGTCCTTGAAATAAGACTTTGTCCCATTGGCAAATCTTGTTTTAAGACAGTCAGAATGTACTTAAAACAAAAAAACACTTGATTAAAGCAATTATTACCTCATATTTAATCTTTTTTTTTGCTATGTACAAATACTGAAGGTGTACCATCAGCTATACCATGGCAGAGATAAAGACAAAAAAAGTTCAAAGCATTATATGGAGATTTGGGCTTTTGTCACGGAGCGATTTCTTTGGGAGATCACCGCAGTAAAATACCCTCGGGTGGGTATGTGTAACTTCACCAGCACAAAGCTACTGGATCAAGTTGGAAAGCAAAGATCTTAGAGAGAAAAGTTATGAAGTCATTTGTACTGAGACTGATCCATCGGTACGTCTAAACCTGTAGCGTGTCTGCGGTGATAGAAAAAGCAGACGTGCGTTTGAAGCCATGAAGGGGTTTGGGTCACGGTAGTTTGATGTCTTGTGCTTGTGTGTTGTCGCAGCGTGGTTCTGGAGTGCGATGCCCCCATGCTGCTGCTCTGGCATCTGCGATTCTTGTCACCCACACGCCTCCTGTGCGTCGCTGAACCGATCTCATCACGCCTGCTTCTGTAACATCGGATACACCGGGGACGGGACCAGCTTCTGCATTGGTGAGCCGCATTACGGAGGGTGGTCCGTGGTATAACAAAGACTGAAGGAACTCGTGCTTTGACTTTATGGAGATGACCTGAGTGTTTGACATGTATGAGTGGTAGATTTGGAGTAGTTTTGGATGGTGTTATTATGAATGTTGGTATCTTATATGACTTCTTCAGCATGCCATATGTTTGCAATGGCTTTGTTGGGAAAGCATGAGTCAAAATTGAGTTGATTGCATTAAAACCATCAACAATACTCCTGCCCCTATACCTCTGTGTACCAGCCCAACAACAAACCCATCCAGATTGGGGGCAAAATTAAAATAAAAAAGAGCTGTTGAGTTCAAGGGTCAGACGTTATTAGGCTAAACGCTCTATTCCTCACACTTTGCAGCCGTGGCTATTTTTATTTTATTTGTTAATTTTGGAAGTAATTTGACTAAATTGTCCATTCTATTTCACATGAAAATGGAATACTCTTTTATTTTCTGAACCAAATCAACAATACTTAACTGGACAAAAGACTGATTGCCAATTAGCAATTTTAATTATTTGTGTTCTAAGTTCAGTTTTCAGAATAGCATACAATAACAATTGCTTTTGAGATCCTGTATAACATGTTATGCTAGCCCATATTAACCACTTACTTGACTCTAGCTGGGGGTCGTGAGAGGATTTATACATAATTTTTTTCTAAATAACGACCAATTTATAAGATACGGTAATACTTTATTGTTTATTGAGATTGGATTTCATCTTGCACTGAAACAAACATTACAGACAGATGTGTTACATCTCTGCATTCAAGCGATGGACGGTGGGTACAATAGATCTATGAAATCTATGAACATTCTAAGTATAGGTTATTTTATTCTTTTCATAAAATACATAGTTATAAGAAGCACATTGCCCATTACATACATTACACAAAGATTTTTCCAAATCTTTCAAACATTTTCATGATCAGAAAGGAGCAGATAGAAGAAGGGAATTCTTTATATATATTTTATATCCCCCTGCCTCCATCATCAACACAAATATGTGTAAAAATACAGAATCATACATTTCAAAAACAAACAACAAAAAACAACACAAATTAAGAATCAATTCTGTATACTTTCAATTGTTTCCTCTTTTAAGTTTTCCACAATTTTACTCAGACAAACTCATATGTTCTAAAGTTGTTTGTGCTACTTAGTGTATGACATCCGTTCTCCTTCTATGATCTAGATTTTCTGAAGTAAACACAAATAACTTCTGTAGCTCTTCTGGAAGAGCTTTGTTTCTGGCTTTGAACATGATCAGTCAAGTTTGTTAAAGTCATTTAATACTTTTATCCATTGCATTGTTACTACAGAACATTCCATTTTGTTTTCAGTGTCGTGATGGTTTCGAGGAGAAGCCCACGTAGATCTTTCCTGTTTGAGGAAATAAAACCTCAAATATAAACAATTATAATGAATGCCTCAAAAGATATGTTTCCCAAGACCTACAAGTTTACCCTCATGTGTACTCTCCAAGTCAGAAAAGTCTAATAATTACAATAATGTTCAGATCTGTAGACGTAGATGTCTAGCGTGATGTGAAAGAGAATGTGCAGATATAAATGTTCAGGTCCACAGAGGTATTTCCGTGCTGGTCTTAGTCATCTTCCTCATTACAATAGAATAGAGGATATCCTCTCGCTCTGTCTGTGGAAAGGTACCGACAAAAGGAAGAGTGAAAAATCCATCACACCTACTCTGATCAAAACAACCGTCCTAAGTCACACCAGGACACACAAAGCTTCTGTATGCTCTGCAAATGCACACAATATACAGCCTTTTATGCTAGATCCTGATTATGCTAAAGTCTGTGGTTTTTGTACTTAAGTCTTTCTTTTTCATCATTCTAAAGTTGGAGCTTTTCAAGACTTTTTTCCTTATTATGCTAAAGATAGAGATTTTATACCGCTTCTTTTTATGCTAGGGTTGAAGATTGTTTTGAGTTTTCATTCTTTTGTCTTGTGCTGTGAGCTCCTCATTCCTACTGTTCTGTAACTTGTGATGCAACTCTGAAATTTCCCCACTGCGGGACAAATAAAGGATCTCTGAATCTAAATAACAAAAGCGAAAGCACTTGTGGAGCACAGACCTACAGCGAGAGGTGCCATTCTATTCCTTGAGATAATTCCTTTCCAGACCCGCTCTAACAATTTTTTTGTTTCTGGTCCAATATCTGTACCCGCTGTAAAAAG
This sequence comes from Knipowitschia caucasica, assembly GCA_964034765.1. Classification (NCBI taxonomy): domain Eukaryota; kingdom Metazoa; phylum Chordata; class Actinopteri; order Gobiiformes; family Gobiidae; genus Knipowitschia; species Knipowitschia caucasica. The sequence goes on along the minus strand of OZ035824.1, from coordinate 44,940,024 downwards.
TTGTAAAAATCCACCTCTAACTTTTGAGATATCTTGTTAACTAACTGACCGACGGACACACCCTGGTGATTCCATAACCCCCTAGCTGGGGTTATAATTGAGAGAGAGTGCAGTCCAAGCTTTTGTCCACCAGCGTGAAGATATTTTATTGGAATGTGAAAAACCAACACAAAGTGACCAACAATTGTGAAGTGAAAACAAAATGATACACTGTTTTGGTGTCTTCAGAGGTTTGCCAAACATTTTTCCAATTACAGATGATGGATTAAACAGTGCTCGGTGAGAACAAAAATATAAAGGAGAAACGCTTCCTGGACCTAAGTTGGAGTCAGTGGTGAGGGGGATGGGATCGTGTAAGATGTTCAAAGCTTGAGAAATCTCTGTATAAATGAATTATGGCTAAAACCCTGACCCCTTCTTGGTTCCTTGGACTTCATGATGCTGTTTATCAATCAACTCATCAAAGAGCAGCAAAGGTTGTGCAATTAAAAATACTTTTAAAAAAACACAAAGACAACACATACAACACATGCAAGTGACCAATATCATCTCATAATGTGTGTGGCCATCACAGATTAGCCGACTGTTTTTTTTATATTAGAATAGTTTAACATGCAAAAACTGATAAGTGCCATAGAAACATATCAGAAAAGCTTACATTTCTCTCTTTACCAACTAGTTTTTTGAAAAGCCAGATCTATTTTAGTGTCATACAAATAAAGTTTCATCCCTTTTTGAGCAAATTCCTACAAGTGAACTGCAATTAACAGAACACGTTGAAGATTGTAACTGGAGGAACACAGTATTTGGACAACATTTCAAAACGGAGATATCTGTTTTTGCATATAAACTCTAACATTTTTTTTATGTTTTTTGAATAATGAACTCATGTAACAATTGTCCGTCATTTTGCGTTGGTGTTTGTGGTTATAATGAGACAATACGTGAAAAGGTTTATGGGACATGAATACCTTTATGAATACCACCAGCGTGTACAACAGTCAGAGAAACAAGAACAACTTTCAACCATTTACTTTCAAAGCCATCTAAACTAATCATTTCAAGTTGCTACTGGTTTTATCCACAGCCAATAGTTCATCACGCCTGTCTCCCGTGCCATGGCCTCTTTCATGTTCATGTTTCTCAATATGTCTTTTGAAGAAGCTTGTGAATCTATATCAGATCCAACTGTTGTGCTACAGTGCACACCACCAAGCCTTTTGGGATTCTCAACAAACGCTCCAGCTGATAAATAAAAAACCCTTTAGGGACATTTTAAGCCAATTTAATATGATTCTGAGACTGTGAAGTGATAGAACCATTAGTTCAAGTAAATCGAGGGGTTTTTTTAAAATATGAAGCTGAAACTTTATTGATCGAGCTTCATAACTTGCAAATGCAAACATAGCGTATTCTAAACTTCCATGTTGGTTGTTTTAGGCCCAATTGTGACGAAACCCAGAGGGGATTCTGTGTTTGTAGATTCCCTCCTCAGAAATAGTATGAGGAAAAATAAGAATAAAGTCTGCTATTGACAAAGCCTTCAACTCCTATACAGTTCGTAAAGCACATATCTGTATTGATTGTTCATGCTGTATAAAACATGTTTAAATATTAATCAACTATCATTATTAATAATCCTTTGCAAGTCCACAATCCTCTTGTGGACCAGTCTTTCCTCTGAGCTTGCCTTACATAGAAAAGCATAATGTTAGAGAAGTGTGTTTTCCCCTTATATCTTGTTAGAGACTTTCCAATGGTGACGTTAGACCACTGAAAGATAAATGAGTAGGGTATTAGAACATGACCATTTCTATTCTTGATTATACACAACATTTGAAACTAACCCTGTATATAAAAATAAATATTAGTATTTTAGGTAGCATGATCTTCTGGCCACTCTGGAAAAGCCATGTTCCAGCTTCTTCATTGATTGAGATGCAGGACTTCTCGTTTTCCTTAAGAGTTTCTTTCCACAACCAGATTTAAGTTTATTCATATAGCTCATTTTAAAAACAAACATGACTGTCACAAAGTGCTTACCAGACATTACAAAATATAACACGACACACAAACAAAATACAGCATAAAATAAGACACTGGTAAGTAAGTAAGTAAGTAAGTTTTTATTTATATACCGCCTTTTCACTGCAGATCTGAGTCTCAAAGCGGTTTACAATTGTTAATTTTGGGCATTTGTCTCTCACTCCACACAGAGATGGGAGCGGGGTCGCCAGTACAGGAGGCGCATGCTAGAACTATTGGACATATTTTTAGTGGTAGGGGAAACCGGAGTACCCGGAGGAAACCTACGCAGACACGGGGAGAACATGCAAACTCCACTCAGAAAGGCCCTGGTCCGACCGGGATTCGAACCCAGGACCTTCTTGCTGAGAGGCGAGAGTGCTATCCACTCAGCCACCGTGCCGCATAAAAGATTCAGAATGCCAAAGCAAAGAAAGGTGTCTTTAGCTGGGATTTAAAGCTCTCTACAGAGAGGGCAGCTCTGACACAGTAAGGGAGAGCGTTCCAGAGTTTGGGCCCGACTTTCACCATCAACTCCCACTGTCTGCTGTCCTTGTGTCCTTGGCAAGACACTTAATCTCTGGAAACACCAGCCACAGTGGGGCGGCTGCGGCTGTAAGGTGCCAAACTGCCGTTGTGTCCTTAGGCAAGACACTTTACCCCCATTGCCTAGAATGAGTCTGGTGTGTGTGTGAATGGTTGGTGGTGGTCGGAGGGGCCGATGCCACAGACTGGTTGCCTCGCTTCTGTCAGTGTGCCAGAGGGCAGCTGTGGCTACAGTAGTAGTTTATCACCTCTGTGTATGGAGTGAAAGAATAATGACATGTAAAGCGTCTTTGAGTGTCCAAAAAAGCGCTAAATTAAACCGATGCATTATTATTGTTTTTATTAAAAGAGATTATTGTAGATCCTCGTTCGATAGGGGACCATAGCAACGTCTTCATTCATGGACAAATAATTGAACAGGTTTCATCATATAGGTACCTTGGGGTGGAAATGGACAATAAACTGTGTTGGCAAAATCATGTGTCGAATATCTGTGCAAAGATCCATCAGCGGCTGTACTTCCTTTGTAGGCTTAGAGTATTTGGAGTGAGCCAAAATGTTATGTTGACCTTCTATAGAGCGAGTATTGAATCTATATTGAGATACGGAATCGTGAGCTGGTTTGGTAATCTCACAATGAAATACAAATCACAGATCCGGAGGGTGCAAAAACTAGCCGGGAAGATCATGGGAGTGTCGCTGTCCACTCTAATCTCACCTCAGACTATTTTTGAGCTGTCAGTGATTAGACAGGCCAAGAACATCATCAGGTCCAAGGTACTGGAGAGGAGGCTACGGCCGATGGTCGAATCTCGGATCCAGGAGGGGCAGTGTGGTTTTCGTCCCGGTCGCGGAACACTGGACCAGCTCTATACTCTCCATCGGATACTCGAGGGTTCATGGGAGTTCGCCCAACCTGTCCACATGTGCTTTGTGGATTTGGAGAAGGCGTTTGACTGTGTTCCCTGGGGTGTCCTTTGGGGGGTTCTCCGGGAGTACCGGGTCGGGGGTCCTCTGCTGAGGGCCATCCGATCCCTGTATGACCGGAGCCAGAGCTGTGTTCGCATTGCCGGCAGTAAGTCAGACCTGTTCCCGGTGAATGTTGGCCTCCGACAGGGCTGCCCTTTGTCACCGGTTCTGTTCACTGTATTTATGGACAGAATATCTAGGCGCAGCCAGGGGTCGGAGGGGGTCCGGTTCGGAGACCACAGGATTTCATCTCTGCTGTTTGCGGACGATGTTGTCCTGTTGGCTCCAACGAACCAGGACCTGCAGCATGCACTGGGACGGTTTGCAGCCGAGTGTGAAGCGGCTGGGATGGGAATCAGAACCTCCAAATCCGAGGCCATGGTGCTCGACCGGAAAAAGGTGCCTTGCCCTCTTCAGGTGGGTGGAGAGGTCCTTCCTCAAGTGGAGGAGTTCAAGTATCTCGGGGTCTTGTTCACGAGTGAGGGAAGAATGGAGCGTGAGATTGACAGGCGGATCGGTGCAGCGTGCGCAGTGATGCGGTCGCTGTATCGGACCGTTGTGGTAAAGAGGGAGCTGAGCCGAAAGGCGAAGCTCTCAATTTACCGGTCAATCTTCGTTCCCTCCCTCACCTATGGTCATGAGCTTTGGGTAATGACCGAAAGAACGAGATCGCGGATACAAACGGTCAAAATGAGCTTCCTCCGCAGAGTGGCTGGGCGCTCCCTTAGAGATAGGGTGAGGAGCTCAGTCACACGGGAGGAGCTCGGAGTAGAGCCGCTGCTTCTCCACGTCGAGAGGAACCAGTTGAGGTGGCTCGGGCATCTGTTCCGGATGCCTCCTGGACGCCTTCCTGGGGAGGTGTTCCGGGCACGTCCCACCGGGAGGAGGCCCCGCGGAAGACCTAGGACACGCTGGAGGGACTATGTCTCTCAGCTGGCCTGGGAACGCCTTGGGGTCCCCCCGGACGAGCTGGAGGAAGTGTGTGTGGATAGGGAAGTCTGGGCGTCTCTGCTTAGACTGCTGCCCCCGCGACCCGGCAACGGATAAAGCGGAAGAAAATGGATGGATGGAAGAACATCATCAGAGACTCCACCACTCATGCTCTCTACTCACAATACGAAGTGCTGCATTCTGGGAGGAGGTACAGGACCCCACTGTGCAAAAGCAATATGTTTAAGAACTATTTTTTACCTCAGTCCATACGGCTGCTGAATAACATCAGGTGATTGTGCATTAGTGTCAACGAATGTTATGTGTGTATTGTCTGTTTTTGTGTGTATTGTCTGTTTTGTGTGTATTGTCTGTTTTTTTGTTGTTGTTGTTTTTAATGCATGTATCTGTGGGTGCTACACAACGTAATAAATGAATCTGAGTCTGAATCTGAGATATGACGGAGCCAGGTCGTGCAGTGATTTAAATATTAACCGAACAATTCTAAACTTAATTCTAAAAGCGACGGGAAGCCGGTGTAGAGACGACAGCACAGGAGTGATGTGCTCGTGTTGTCTGGTGCCCGTCAGAATCTGAACTGTTCTGTTCCAGCTGCAGTCTGTGAACTGAGGACTGGTCAAGGCCATAGTACAAAGAGTTAAAATAGTCCAGCCATGTGGTTATTAGGGCATGGACAACCTTCTCAAGGCACTTTAATGGTCCTGAACTTGTATTGAAACTGTTTTGGTTGATCGGTTTCACAGTGTCAATTGTTTCCTGCACGTCTTTTTAGTTTGTTTCATTCATAACATTGTTTATTTATGTACTTGTCTGTTGCACATTGGGGACTTTGCAAATATATTCCAGTGCGATTTTTACTGCAAACGGCAAACAAAATGAATCTGAATCATTTCTCTTTGCGCAGATTACGACGAGTGCCAGAACGTAACGGGCATATGCGGGGACTTCGGGAATTGCACCAACACAGAGGGCAGCTACTATTGCACGTGTGAGCCTGGATACAAGTCCACAGGCTCCGCCGACTTCCAGCCCAATGATGGAACCCACTGCATCGGTAACGGCCATTCTCCACACATCAGCTCAGCCATGCCATCACTACACCAGCACCAATCACTGTGAGGCAGGATGCATGTTGCTTATCTCCTTACTACACAGACCTTTTTTTCCCCTACAGACCTTTAAAACGCCTTCAAAATACGGAAACATTCAAACTGTCTGAGAACCTTTTGGAGCACTGAGAAATGGCTGGACACTTTTTGAAGCTGAGACCCTATAGTTTCGATTCAATGTATTCTTGTCACAGATCAAAGAATCACTTCACACATAAGAATTAGAAAACACTTTGGTATTGGTCCATAAGGGGCAGGTGACCAATGTCCATAAGTGTTTTAGATTTACAGTATTTGACTGTAGAATGACCACATTTTGAGTCCCAACAATTCCACTTTTACAGCTGAGGAAAATGTCACTGGAAATGAGATTTAGGGAAGTGTAAATCTAACAACTAAAAGCTCCAAGCGGAAGCACGTTTACTTTTCTGCTAATTTCCAACAATATTTTATTTTATTTATTTTATAATTTTGAGATGTTTTACCAGAGTGTTTGATTTGACATTTAGTTTCGTTTTTATCTTTCACTTTTCCAGGAGTTTGATGGTTATACTGTATTCATTATTACAAAAAATATAAAATTAGAGTAAAATCCAGTGTCGGTGTAGTAACAGGTTTAACCCTTGTGCTATCCATGGATCATATTGACCCACCACAGTGATTAAAAAACACCCTTTTTGATTATTTTTCCTATCTTGACCAGTCCTGGGTCATTTAGACCATTTTAGAACCTAATTAGGGTATTTGTCTTCTACTACTTTTAATCATTTGTGGTCATTTTGACCTGAGGGTACAGTATAGGGTTAAGGAACAATCTACAGTGCGTACAATGGTATTATTGTATTTATATTTGGGATGAAAAGTTTCACCTGCTGTATAATAGTCTAAACACAATAATCTGAATGCATTTGTATTTAAATATCTATGGGTGGGCTCCACGTACTTCTGTAGTTTATAGCACTATCAAATGTGCCTTATAAAAATAGAAGCACTGCAGTGGGAGACATAGCAGCCACAATGGTTAGAGCAGCAATGTAATGACAAACATGGGTGCTATGAGATCAAAATGATAATTAAAGTAATTATAAATCTACAAACAGTTGAAACTATAGTTAGAAAGTGGTCATGCAGCAGTAGAAGCACTTTATGAAAGCCTCTTTTCACTCAATATTCAACTACTTTAATGACATTTTTACAAAGCAATAATTCACAACTCAACTTGCGCACACCTACACTTGACATTGGACTACATTTCCCTTTGCAAAAGCATTGAGTGTATTCTTCCAATTGTTTTTAAATTAGCAAACCAAAATATACTAGACACTGACCTTGTATTTTAATTAATTATTGCTTTTGTTGTGCCTGGCTTTCATCATGTGATTGCGAACTTGGTTGATTTGCATTTTTCAGACGTGGATGAATGCCGGTCGGGACAGATTTGTGGACCCAACTCCCAATGCCATAATACAAATGGATCTTTCTATTGCACCTGTCAACGCGATTACGTCCCCACCTCCGGCTCTGAGCGCTTTCATATCGACGACGGAGTAACGTGCGCTGGTTGGTATCACTGTACTTTACATTCAAGGACAAAACTCTTCTTTTACCTCCTCCTGTTTGAAATCACGCACAGATACACCCGTGCCAATTTAACCACTTTGCTCATCCGAAACACTGAATAATACAAGAATGTGATTGCTCCCGAGCTTTGTGGTATTTTGACATTTGCTGTAAAAAGGGAAAAAAATAAATATCTATGGAGATGACCCAGTTAATCAAAGAGATACTTTTGGTAATTGCTGTTTTTCAGAGCATCCCCAAAAATACTGCCATGACAACAGCCGCTGCTTAACAAAGACAGTCAACAAAACACTCGAATATGTAAGTACGTACGTGTGTGTGTGTGTGTGCGTGTGTTATTGAAGTTTGTGAGACAGGATGACACTGCCCTCTAATGGAGAAAGTGTGTATAGAACAAACGTGCCATGCAAAACAGCAGGTGAAATAGCAATTATAGCGTGTGTGTCACGGTTTGCCCTCTTCAATTTTTATTTTTTTATTTTTATATCAATTGTATGAATGTTTGCTGATTCTGTTAGACTAAAGATACAATTTTTTAATCATGTGTTTAATGAAATTGTCGAAGAAAGCAATTATGGTATGTGTGTAGTGTGTACAGTGTGTGTGTAAATATTTGTTATAATTTCCATGCATCGTCAGCTGCAGTAATAGATATGAGGGATTATTTAAGATGGGAAACTTGAATTTCCCAGCAGCAAAAAGTGGAAAAAAAAATGTATTTATTTTTTTACGTCTGACGAGGTCCTTACTCTCGCAGACTCTTTGGCACATTGCAGTTATTCACATGCATGATTTATAATCCTCTATCACAAGTACTGATTTACACGGCTCTTTGCTTGGAGAAATGGCGTAATAATGAAAATGTTTTCTCATGATATGAATACAGCGTGCAGTGATCTGATTTTTCTTCACTAACGTCTGTATCTGCTACTAACACTATTTCTGTGGAGAAAATATATATTTGTTGTCTTTATATGCCACATTTGTTGAATCTATGTCACCTTGTCTTATGTGGTGTTTACTAATGTATAAGCATTTGAATAGCATCGTTACACCTTGCTGGGGGAATACAGTTAAAAACTAGCTTTGGAGCTAAAAGTGGCACATTTACAGAAATCTTCATTATTCATTTATCATAATGAAGCAAGAAAGTCCTGGGTTCGATTCCACCTCCAAGCCGTTTTCTGTGGAGTTTGCATGATCTACAGTGGGTTTCCTTCGGGTGCTCCGGTTTCATTTACAATAGGAATGAATGTATTGAGAGTGAATGATTTGTGATTTTCTGAGGTTTTATCATGTGGAGAGAATGGAAAATTACCAGTACAAAAATAAATATTACGTACTTACTTAATGTGCATTGTCCCTGTTCAGATAAATCAGTAAATAGATAAAGCAGGCTTTAATTGTAACAGAATAATAATGTGTATTTTTCGGCACTTTGGTACATGACCAACATTAACTGTAAGTGAAACCTTATCGATATTAACTACAAACAAATACATCCACTTCAATAAATGTCCCTTTAAAACACATTAAAACACACACAGTAACAATATGATAAGGTACAAAAATGAAATCAAACAGTATTATTGTGGTAAAAATGTCCCCCTATGTTAATGCAAGAAGAAGAAAAAATATTGTTTGTGGCTCTTAATCAATGAACAATAGTAAAAAGAAATCAATTATTTAGACAGACCGAAAGGACCAACATGTAAAATAGAAATACCACTGTAGCATATTCTTGTTCACGCTACAGAAAAAAAAGGTGTTGTAACTGTTTGGCCTTCACAAAACATATATGCAAGTCCAAACCTGCTGAGTGCTTTTCTGTCTGCAGCTGACCCACCTGAAGGAGCCCCAGAGCGCTCTGCAGGAGATCGTGAATCAGACGGCAGGCGAGCTCACCTCAGTCCAAGTCATCGCGTTTGTGGAGGCCTTGAGCTGGTTCTCGTCTGTCCTGGGAACCAACAACCACACCATGGAACTGTCAGCCGTCAACTCCACCCTGGATGTGAGATCTGGTTTCTATGCAACCATTTAAGACCATCCTGACTGACACTGACTGAATGTATGGCTTTGTATGACTGTACGGCTGTATGCAGGATTTTGATAATACTGATGTCTTATTGATTTGATCTAAATCATAGTAGATAGGATATATACTGTATATAATAAGATCATTGTGACTGCAAGGCCCTATAGTGAGAGAGTCCCTGAGTACAACAACCTTTTGTCCTGGTTATAGATTCAGGTAAGACTGTCGATGGCAACATTTGAACAACATTATTACAGCAATCAATCAACAATAACATAAGTTTAATAACAATCATAATGATAAATGTAATGACAACATATTCACCTACTATTAGCAATGTATATACTTTTTTGGCTCTTTTGGTCTATCAGAATAATTGATTTCTTTTGAAATTATATGGACAAAGCCAACATTATCAACACTAACCAGCAATCTAGACAAAACTTCAATATTATTCAATATATGTATTATTCATATCCATCTGATAATTCAAGTCACTTTACCTTTTGATATTATTGATGTTTATTCTGCTCATATTCATATTCTCATATTCTCCGCTGCTAATGTATAATATAGACATCTGTAAATACTTCCGAACCAAGTGCAATTATAGTTTTATCTCATTTTATTTTATTTCTATCTTATAATTTTACTGTCTATTATCTTCAATAATAGACTCAATTTGATGTGTGCAATCTGAGTGCTCTTATTTCCTTCCTCTGCTGTAATGTGCGCAACGATGACACTGAAATTTCTCCACTGTGAGACGAATAAAGGTTTATCTTATCTTATCTTATCTTAATATAGTCTACTGAAGAGTGAGTAAGTGGCAGTAAACAAAAAATGTATTTCAAAAACGCATCCACTTTCACAAATGAGCAGGATCATACATTCACTCTTCATAGAATTTATGGAAAAAATACCCAGGTCCATGAACGCCCACACTGGTCGGTTTATGTTAAGACATACGGTACATATTTAGGCTTCAGCTTTACCAATTCAATTTGTTTTTGTACAGCTTCGAATCACTACATCTCCAAAGGACTTGCGAAATTGTTGATTTGCCAATAGAAGATTATTGGAAAAATAATTTCAAACCATTAAAACAGCATTTGTCAGAAAGTATTCAATGTTCACGGGAAATGTATGTATTTTTACTGATGAACACAATAAAAAGTAATTTATAGCTAACCCTTTAGGTACCAGAGTTGTATGTGAAATGGACCAATGTGGAGCCCTGAACCTGAATTCTGCTACTTAAAAAAAAAATAATAATAATAGCAGAAAGGCTAATAAAAAGTTTGTACATTTTCCCCCAAACATTTTTTTTTGAAAGTCTAATAATGCCAATTTTAGAATATCAATATATTCTAAATAATTTGTATGTTTGACTTTTCAAGCTGATACACAAACTTTACTATCCTCCAGTACTAAACCATCTTCTCAATAGAAATTAGTGCATGCTGTGAACAATTTGGTGGAAAATGATGAAGCATTGGCCTGGGGCAGAATCAAAGAGGAGCAGCGAGAGCACAGCCTGACCAAGCTGCTGCACACTGTGGAGGACAGTGCACTGAGGCTGGCCACTGGCTACAACAGACCAATGGAGCTCCAACTTAAAGCCAGCGACATGGGTAAGACAGAAGGTGGAGGCAGTGATGGTAAATGCAGATATAAACTGTGCTTTTGGTCTTCCACAGAATTAAAACTTGTCACATTTGAAGCGACGCAAACCAAAGCCAAACTGTCTGCCACAATGGGACGAGATGTGGTGAACTTGACTCCAAAAGTAAAGCCCAGAGAGGAAAGAAATGGTAAAGTAATGTTTTGGAGAAGTAGAAATTCATATGAAGTATCCAGTGGTGAGAAAGTTTCAGGAAAGCCTCTCACTGATAGACAACTGTGCATGAATAAATGAACTCTAAAAGTCTTCTCAAAACCAGAGGCAGAACAAAAGCTGACCTTTCACAATAGTTTCAAACGATCTTAATCTAATGTATATTATAGTAAAATCACTCTGGACCATTGCAAGATGATGTTCCATATCTGGCCATACCTGCATGTGAAAGCCAGATACGGTCAGACATCTGAAGCTACTGTACGCGGGGCAGGGCCTGGTTAGTGCTGTGATGGGAGACCTCTGAGAACACCAGGTGCCACAGTGGGGCGGCTGAGGCAAGACACTTCACCCACATTGCCTAGAATGAGTCTGGTGTGTGTGTGAATGGTTGGTGGTGGTCAGAGGAAACATACTGGGTGCCTTGTTTCTGTCTGTGTTCTCCAAGGCAGCTGTGGCTACTGTAATTGTCCATCACCCTATGGAGTGAATGAATAATGTGCTTACTACTTACTTACTACTTACTTACTTACTACAAGATCTTTGAGTATCAAAAAAGCGCTATATAAAACCAATGCATTATTTTCTTCTGAGGATTGTTTCTGGGGTGTGTAATGAGGACAAAACAACGCTATCCAGTTGTATATTTGCGTCCGTATAAATTAGTGTCCTCAGATTCCTCACAACACCATGCTGTACGCATTATCTCTAAGTCACACTGAGGTTGTGAGTTGGTTTGAAAGTTTGTGACATGCAGGTATAAGCACTCTGTACTCTCTGCTCTCTGTAGGCCAAGTGTCGGTGGTGTTTGTGCGCTACGACAGTGTCAGCTCCCTCCTGAAGCCCTCCTCTGACCCCGGCCTCACAGACTACTCACGCTACGCAGACTCAGGGGAAATCACTGTCAACTCCCACGTGGTTGCGGCGGCCGTCCGACCAGCGCACGTCTACCAGCTGGACCACATCACCTTCACTCTGCAGCACAAGCAGGTAAGTGCTCCGCTGAGGGATACACTTGGAATTCTGCAATATTTTATTTCAAAACCGTGTCAAAACAGTGTCAACCGATCTTTGTGTGAGCATAGATTGGTTGATAAAGGGTTGCATTTAAGCTGGGGTACCTATTTTGTGATTCATAGATCGAATATTTTGTATGATTTTTTTTTTTAGTTTATTTAACAAGAACAATGTACATTCATATACATTTCTGTAAATGAATGACATTTTTTCACCCTGTTCTTGGGTGGATTACCCTAAATTTGATAAAATATTAAAATACAGTGCAAAGACACAGATACAAATTAAGACAGCACATGCAAGGAACCATACAGCAATGAATTTCGGGAAAAATATTGAGTTCCAGTCCTGTGCTCACTAAACCCCTGATGTTTCCAACAGTTGTGGATCTAGCTTTTATGAACTGTTCAAGGGGAGGAGAGGTCATGGACTGCACTGAACATTAAACGCAAATTCACAAACTTGATCATGATTGGTGGTAATGGTGTGGTTTACAGTGAGGGACTTTTGAAGATTATTTGTTCTATGCTGTTGAGGTTTGCAATGGAATTTGTGAGACGTTATTTCATGTGTGACAATATAATGGTATGCATAACTACTTTTGCTGCCTGTGCTTAAAGTTGTGGCCTATGAAAAAAAAAAAAAAATGGGGGCCAAACTTTACTCTGTGACGGACTGTCTGTGTTTGTGTCTGTGTGAATGTGCTGTAAAGCCACACTCAGTAAATATTCCTACTCTTTCCCCTAAATTAATGTTTTTCTTTTTACCTGGTGAAGCACACATTTAGTTTTTGATACAATTTGTTTCCAACCAATCTGTGATATTGATTGTGTGAGCTTGATTATAGATATTTGGACAGACATCTGCGAGGAGCAGTACAGTACAGCAGCGCCGTCTATATCAAGCAGAGATTCAATGTTTTCAGTGGGAAAGCAAGTTGCTGTTTCAGTTAAGTATTTAGCTCTACAGCCGAACTGCATCGGATGAAGATTGAATAAGATGTTAAATTATTTGTTCAGCTACAATTTCATCCATGACCTTTGACACCGTGGACAGAATTCTGATTGGCCGGTAGTTACGAACGGAACATTTATCCCTAGTTTTGACAACTGGGATTACAGCCGCAGACTTCCATAGATTATGGAATGAAGCCTGTGCCAAGGCTTGATACATAATTGCGGTTATTGGGGGAGCTAAATTTGAGGCCAGTTCTTTTAACATTAGAGCATCAATCCCAGAGGGGTTTTTAGTTCTCGATGGTTCTAATGAGGACACAGTGTGTAACATCAGTTTCAGAGAAGCTCTGTAGAACAAAAGATGGCTCAGAAGGACAGTTCTGTGAAAACAGTTTTGTGAAACATCTGGTGAAAACGTCTTTGCAATGGATTGAACAGAGTCTATGAAAACATGGTTAAAGGCAATAGCAACGTCTTGCACTTGGGAGACTTTGTATTTCAATGGAGACCTGTAGGTTTAATGTTGTTTGTCTGTCAACTTGTTTAGTTGGTACCAGAGTGCCATTAGATTTCTGCGTTAGTGTCAAAAAGTACGATTTCTGATATTTTTAATATATCTTGCTTCTCAGTGTCACAAACAGAACATTTAAAGCTAAGTTCCTTTCCTTCATCAGACTGAATCATTCTGGAGAAACTCAAGGAACAGTGTATTTCATTGCTTTTATGTTAAATCCTAACCCTAAAATATTATATTTGCTCTTCAAGTTTTGTTGACAATGTCACTGTTCTTTTGGTTAGTTATTAATTTGTTACATTCGATCTGTTCTACAGCACATTTAAAGTTATAATTTGGATTCTTGTGAACATATATAAGATTTACAGATGATATTGGTAATGATGATTTTCTGTGTTTTCTGAGTGTTAAACTTAGTATTTCTCAGAGATTGTGGTTCCAAAAGTGATCTATTTTTAAGTTAAATATACTGAACAAATCAGACGACTATACCTGCAGTCTTCATTTTATTATAAAACATCATGATATATTAACCCTAACCCACTTGATAAATGTATGCTAAAAAAAAAATCTAACGAAACACTCAAAAGGTCATTTTTTAAATAAAAAAATCCTATAAATAATACTTTTTGTGAATTATCCCAAGAAAAGAGTCTGTGAACAAATCAGACCAGAAAATGCTGTCTTCATCTCATTATGAAACATGCTATCTTTTGCATGCTTATAAGAAAGAACCCTGTGGTCCTCCTTTTTCTCATTTATACATACAAAATCTGATCTAAAGATGCGTCAAAGTCCCAAAATACATGTGAAAATGTTTGTTACGGTTTGAATTTTATGCACGCCAGCTTTTACCAGTAACATTATTTTTCTTCCATTATTACAAAGCACTGAGTAGCTTTCATATAATATGTAAATGTGCTCATATTTGTTCTTTGCGAATAATAATTTTGCCCAAACAGTTATTGTCGGCCTCGGCTTCTCCCCCGCTGAGAGAGGACTAATTGATGCTCTCTGCTGTTTTAGTGTAAATTGCTCCATGAGTTTGCCTTCCCCTTGGCGTCGTGTTCTCCCAGAGCCTTCTCCGCACAAACTCATAAAACAGTGGTGTCCAAGCTTAACTGGGTCTCTGCTGCTCTGTGCCCCTCGCAGCCAATAGACGCCAGCGCGGACGTGAGTAAGTGCGTGTTCTGGGAGTACGAGCGGGTTGGTCTGCGCGGTCGCTGGGCCACGGAGGGCTGTTCCACGCTCCACGTCGCGCCCAACTCCACCACCTGCTCCTGCACCCACCTCACCCACTTCGCCATCCTCATGTCCTCCGGGCGCGCCAACGTGAGTGTGCGGCGAGTTAATGTGGCTTTGATATTGTGTTTTGTCATTGGTCTGATTGGTCTGTTGTCAAAAGCCATTCATTACTAGATAGTGATGTTATTACAGGGCTCCAGAAGGCCTCTTCAAATCTGTTTTTTTGCTTGTAATAGTCTGTGATTGTAGTTGATAGATTATAGTTGTAGATTATTGATTAGTTTTGTTTTTCGATTAATGAATTAGATCCGGTATGGTAAGTCAATAAGGGAATTTTTATACAAATGACTGAAGTGATGCCCATGGAGAGGCCAATACAAGTTTTAAAAGTAAATCATGATTAACACAATATCATTCATTTGCACAGCTATACAGAACTGTTTTAACTGTTGAAGCAAGTCTCATATTTTCAGGAAGACTGCTCCAGATTTTAACTGTATACGTTTGAAATGCTCCCCAGAGTCAGATTTGGTTCATATGGCAACATGTCACAGATGCTGCTATAAAGTCTATTCTCTGAGCCACGGGAAGCCAGTGCAGAGACCTGAGAACTGAACTAATGTGGTCGTACTTCCTGGTTCTAGACAAGACTCAAACTGTTGCATTTTGAATATACAGTACTGCAGTGGTTTTACAGCTTGTTTGGAGAGCTTGTCATAGCAGTCTAAGCTCAAAGTCAACTTGATTTTTTGTATTATTCTGGTAAAAGAAATTCAGATGGGTAAAAAGGTTGTTAAAATGTAAGTCTAGTAATACTTCTAGATGTCTGGCCTGATTTGAAGGTTTTGGGAACAGGGACTGGAGGTGACAGATAACACCCTCTTTATTTCTGGGGAGCAAAAACAATCCTTTGAGTTTTGTCTGTGTTTAGCTGAAGGAAGTTGTTTTGATCTGTTGGATGCAGTGAAGGATTATTTGTGATTTTATTCTGTTTTTAATGTATTTATTGATGTCTCTGATTTGTGTGATATTATGTGGGTTGTGAGGCGCTTTGAGTGGCCTTGTGTTGGAAAGGCGCCATACAAATAAAGTTGATTGATTGAAGGAGCGAGTCCATTGGTCCTGCTCTCCTGCAGTCAGTGAGACATCTGGGTGTCGTCGTAGACATGTTGCTTCTGACTTAACAGAACCTAACAGCAGCATGTGGAGATTGAGCAGAAGAGGTCCCAGGATCGACCTCTGTGGCACTCCACAGGTTTAGGGCCATATGATCTAGATTGCTAATGATTGCTTACCAGAACAGTGTAGCATAGGTTATACATTCTATTTCATGATAAGAATTTGGATTTAGCAAAGCGCTTTCTTCCAATGATTTGTTTTAACAAAACAAAGTCATACTACCTCTTCTTCTGGCTCAGCTGGTGGCCCACTACACCGTGCTGACCCGGATCACTCAGCTGGGAATGATCATCTCACTCGTCTGCCTCTCCATGTGCATCTTCACCTTCTGGTTCTTCAGTGAAATCCAGAGCACGCGCACCACCATCCACAAGAACCTGTGCTGCAGCCTCTTCATGGCCGAGTTCATTTTCTTGGTGGGCATCAACCTGAACAGTCACAAGGTGAGAGACAGGACAGGGACACAGGACACGTTTCAGTTCAAAGCTGTGTGTGCGTGTGTGTGCGTGTGCGTGTGCGTGCGCGTGTGCATGTGTGTGTTACATAATCATGTTCAGTATGTCTTGAATTATGTATATATGTACATGAAACACATGTACCACGATTATGTACTATTTTTATGATTAATTTTATGATTTATTATTATTATTATGATTAATGCTGTTCTTGAGTAAATGGATTTGGAATACTTACCTATTCATTTGGTGTTATTACGAATATAGTTTCTTTTTTTACAAAAATGGAAGGAATTTATATCAGTATATTAAATCGATATGAATTCATTTATATAAATCGAATGAAAAAGTAATGAAAGTAAGCATTCAAAAAACAGTGCTGTGATTGTATTTTCCCAAAAACTGTGCATCCGAAAACAAGGAAAAACAATGTGTGTATTCTGTCCATTATATGGAACATATGTGTGATTTGTGATCTGGACAGTTTGACACAGTTGAATGAGAACCGCAGTGATAGTTTCAAGACTGGAATAAAAAGGGTGAAAGTAATGTAGGGCAGACC
Organism: Knipowitschia caucasica; assembly: GCA_964034765.1. Lineage (NCBI taxonomy): Eukaryota > Metazoa > Chordata > Actinopteri > Gobiiformes > Gobiidae > Knipowitschia > Knipowitschia caucasica. The sequence goes on along the minus strand of OZ035824.1, from coordinate 44,923,043 downwards.
ACTTTGTGTTAAACTAAACTTCCTTTTGGTCTTGTTTTGTGTATTCCCTGCAGCTGTTCTGCTCCGTGATTGCAGGCCTCTTGCACTATTTCTTCCTGGCGGCCTTCGCCTGGATGTGCATCGAGGGCATCCATCTGTATTTAATCGTGGTGGGTGTTATCTACAACAAAGGTTTTCTACACCGCAACTTTTACATGTTTGGCTACGGCAGCCCGGCAGTGGTGGTGGCCATCTCGGCATCAATGGGAGCCAGATACTACGGGACAGATAAAATGTAAGCACAATCTTTCTCTGTCCAACAATACATTAGGCATTTTATCACATGTGCATTGTGACATTCCACATTAAAAACAAGTCAACTTCTATATGACATCTTCCTGAAGCTGGTGTACATCACTTTTTTCACTTCAAAAATCCGACCACAAAGGTCAGCTTCAAAAACATGTAATCTTTCTGAGTCACTAATTTGTTGGGCTGAGAGCTGTGTCTTCTCTCAAAAGGCAGAAGACGTCTAAAGATTTGACAAAGGCATGGCAAGGCAAGTTTATTTGTATAGCACAATTTCATCCACAAGGCAACTCAAAGTGCTGAACAAAAAAATAAGATGGCATTAAAATCATAAATAATCACAGTACATTAAATAGAAAGATAAATATAAAATCCCTCAGTTGTATGCACAGCTAAACAGAACTGTCTTTAACCTGGTTTTAAACATTGTCAGAGAGGAGGCCTGTCTCACATCTTCAGGAAGATTGTTCCAGATTTTAGCAGCATGAATCTGAAATGCAGCCTCCCCATGTTTAGTTCTGATTCTGGGCACTAACAGGAGTCCAGTCCCTGTGCTCCTCAGAGTCCGGGCTGGTTCATTTGGTACTAACATGTCTCTAATATATTTTGGTGCGAGGCCATGGAGAGACAAAGGCAAAAAAAAAAACTATATGCATGTTAAAATTACATATAGGACAAAATGCAGTGTTCCATTTTTTGCATGCGTGTGTGTGTGTGTCAGTGTGTGTGTGTGTGTCAGTGTGTGTGTGTGTGTGTGTGTCTGTGTGTGTGTCTGTGTATATGAACAACACAGCAATTTCCACAGGCATTATGGAACATATTGTCTTACAGGTGTTGGCTAAGTACAGAAAACCACTTCATCTGGAGTTTTATTGGACCTGCATGTTTGATCATTTTGGTAAGAAAGCAATATTTTGTTATTAAAATTATTCTCATAAAGTATTGAGAAGTGTTGTTTGTTGTCTCTTAAGGTGAATTTGCTGGCTTATGGTGTAATCATGTATAAAGTGTACCAGCACACTGCAGTGAAGAAGCCAGAAGTTAGTCATTATGAGAACATCAGGTAGATTACAAATATGATGTACATATACAGTATTTGTAAAGAGATATGTAATGTTTTTTTATATTTGTATTTGTACTATTACTTTCTCCTGTCAAACTGGTCTGTGTGCAGGTCATGTGCCCGGGGCGCTCTGGCTCTTCTGTTTGTCCTTGGAGCCACTTGGACCTTTGGAGTCCTCCACATTGTCCATGAAACCACGCTGACTGCATATCTGTTCACTTTCACAAATGCTTTCCAAGGAATGTTCATCTTTATCTTCCTCTGTGTGCTCTCGAGAAAGGTACATGCAAAAGAATTCCCCTGCTACTTTGCAATAAAAATATGGCCTTCATAGTGCATGGTACATGCACGTGGTACACATACAAACATGTACACATAATGCATTCACAAACAAACAAAACAAATGATATCCGAGTGCAAATGTTAAAACACTGTCATGGGTTTTCGTCAAAAATGTAATATTATGTCGTTGTCCTCCTCTTGACGACCACAAACGTTCATAGGTGTGAAATAGACCACTGAAGTCTATGGTCTATTCAATTCAACATGGATGTTAAAGTATCACTTATGATGTAATGATCATTCAGTATTCTCTCGTGTTGATTTAGCTACATATTGAATTGGATATATTGGTTGTATCATTTAAATTCAAGTGAGTGTACAGTTGAATCATGAGTTTGGTGGATCGTTACAGCCCTTTATGAGCACATCTCAAATAAACATGATTACAACTTTGATGAAGAAATGTCAAGAAGTGCAGTGGACCTCTTGTCCTCCTCTCCTTTAAGATGATTATTACCAACAGTATGTTGGATAGACCCATTATATGTGGAGAACATGCTGGATCTTTTGCATTAGTGAGAGAGAAGTCATGGATGGGGTAAGGTAGACAGAGAAGAAAGAATAAAATAATAAATAATAAAGTGATTTCAGAAAATAAAGTTCATATTATATAGATATTATATAGTCTATATACTGCACATAGAGTGAAATATTTCAAACTTCTGTATAATATACAAGTTATGTGTATGCATGTAAATGTAAAATAATACACTGGTTTTCAATTATATACTATATCATTTACATATGTTGTGTTTTGCCCTTCAGATCCAGGACGAATACTACCGACTGTTTAAGAACGTGCCGTGCTGTTTTGAATGCCTGAGATGAAATCAAGCCCAAAGCCTGAAGATCCTGCGGCCGATCTGTGCAGAGGAGTGAACCATAAGCTCAACAATATCCTGCGGCTTTGCTTCAGAGCAAACGTGTGTCGGACAGACAGCTCTGAAACATGTATTGACTGCAAGGTTTCTTTACCTGCGTTAACTGAACAAATGTGTTATCAACACGTGAATTATTTAAGTGTATATTGATATAAATTATTTTTTATGGAAAACAAATATGGAATAAATCTCATAATAAAGTTTATGCCTGACACTGGCTGTAGTATACCGCCATCTGCTGGCTACATAAGGAAAATGCATCAGTGAAGTTCATTTAAGTGTATCGTCACTAGTTGAAGAAAACGTAGGTATTTAAACGTGTGAATGTCATTATTTGACATTTCTTCCAAACGTCTGAATCTGTGTCAGAAATAGGAGCAAAGTTGCATAAATGTTTAATGAATTGTAAATGTAGTTTAGTGAATATTTGTACATTTATATGTGAGCTCAGTGCAGAGTATGTTCTTGGTACAGGCAGATGTAACTTTTAAAAAATACAAAATGTAATGTACCCATTCAGCATTTTATTAGACCCACGTGTGATTAAACGGTTAACCAATAAAAGTTCACCATCCAGTTGAATTCTATGTTACAAGCTAAAGATACTGTATGTGCAACAGTCCAACTGAGCCATTAAACCCACTCTATTGTTAGCATCAGGAGCAAAAAATAAATACCAAAGGTAAATACATTGTTCTTTTAAGCTTGAAATACTTCTACTTAATTCTATCAAACAGGAAGGAAAGAAATCATATAAAATTGAATTTCAGAGAAGACTATGTTCCACCAGAATTAACATATTTATCTGTACTTTAAGCCTTTCGTCTGAACATCGCCCCCAAATCAGCACACATAATCCAGTGTGTAAAATAAGTTACCTCGGATGACATACAAAGATCATACAATAATTTTAAATACTGAAAACTGAATGTCTGTAAAAATTGATTACAAGCAGATGCTGCACTCATACTGAATACGTGATATTGAATTCAAAAGCTCCGCCCCGATGAAATCTCCCATCTGAAGATCTGAAGGGCCCGAACTGGACATGAAAGCGGTTCAAACACCTAAACTCAGGCCAAACAACACGATCAACTCAGCCGGGCCAAAGGGAGGGGGAGTGAGGGGAGTGAGGGGAGTGAGAGGCAGGGCCAGAACAAAAAAGCAAGTCAGATATAGTTCAAATTTTACAACAATTATCTTAATTTTTAATGGTAATATATATATTTTAATGGTCATTCATTTTCATGTGGTCATAAACATGTGGCCATTTATGTAATGTATGTATCGAGTATGCCGATAAGATAACATGACAAAAGTCCGCTCTCAGTCAATTCCATGTGTGCATAAAAGGATTTAAATATGTTATTAACTATGTATTTCTTTCTTTACAAGCTCTGTGTACAGTTCACATTTTACATGCACGCAGTTTCTTTCACCAGTTTATACATGTATAAACTAGTTTCACCAGTGTATACATGTATACACTGGTGAAACTGTTTTTGAGCCAAGAACTAGTTCTTAGGATGTTTATTAGATTTTGTTTATGGTTTGAAAGTCCCTAATTTGGGAATTTGTCAACTTCAAAGCAACTACAGCCTCACTTTATGTAATCCAATTGCTAATGAGAAAGAAAAACAGGATGTGGTAAGTGAAAGTAACTCTCTGCTCTTCAAGAATAACGCCAAAAAACATTAGGGTCACACCTGTTTTTTCCTGATGAAGACCCACACTGAAACGTGTTGGAAAGTCCATGCTTTCAATAAAATAACTTTTACATTTTATTCCAGAGTGCCTCAGATCCATTGCTTTGCTACCTATCACAGTCTGCTATGAGTTCAGTTAGGTTTTGCTTCACTGGTAATGAAAATCAATCAAAGTCACTTAAACAAGCAATATCATGCAACAGACCGTATTTACACATTGTCTTGTCCCGGAGCAAAATGTCACAAACATCAGATATCTTCACTTTATGTGGCAGAACTCTGATTTTCTGCTAGCCAAATTTGCGTAACTTTCCATTTTGTTTGCGTGTCACCGCAACCAGGAGGACAGTGGTCAGCATGGCTTTGACAAATGATGTTTACCCATAAGAGATAAGATCATGAAAGTCTACACAAGACAGTATAAAAGGGAAAGTGCTCGGAGCGTTACCTTACTCCTGTCTTCACCATGCAGGCTCTGATTCTGTGCTGCCTGGTGGCTTTGGCCGGTGAGTATATTTGAGTTTATCATATTTAACTCAGTTGTTGGGGGAAGTCAATTTGAAGAAAAAAACATTGTTAATTGCTTACCTGGTTTAAATCCTGTTTGTAAGAGCTGAGGTGTCTAACCTTCAAACCCCAAACAAGTTGTTGTGCAAAGACATTTTTGTAACTATTTGTCATGACTACATGATTCTATCTCTAGAACCGTGTGTATATTTTTGGCCTCTGTCGCAGCTCGTACAGACAGAAAAAGTTTCAAAGAGAGGATCACCCTAACATCAGCTCTTTTTCCAAACGGACAAATAGAGACTCATTTTACTCCACTACAAGACAACATGTTTTATTCAGGAAAATACATGTCGTTTGATAGCCCTGATTTAAAAACACCATTATCAGTGAGTCCATGTCATGTTATGCCAAACTCGTGGTTGTTATTGTATATATGATATTGGAAACACTAGTCTCGAATCAATGTATGTATTTAGGTCTATTTTAAAATACCACAGCTCCATGATTCCCATTGATTTTATGAATGAGATTAGGTGCAAATTAAATATATCTACACTGTAAACCTGAACACAATTAAACTTATAGTTTTACGTGTTACTCAACTTGAGTCTGACAAAAAACCAGAATATAGTTTTGGTAAATATTGGGATAGAATATTGAAATATGCTAATAGCGTTTTACTTTCTATTTCAGCCGGCATACGTTATGGTAAGTCTGTTTTTTTGTCCACATTTTGACAGTAGAACTTATATTTTCTATATTTTAGCAGAATAATCATGCTTTGTGAATTACTTTTACAGACCTCAGCTTGAACCCCAATAAGAACTACGAGTACGAGTATGAAGGATGGATCAAACTCGGACTGGGCAAACCAAACCAGGCCGAGGCTGGAGCCAGGATTAGGACCAATGTCACTATCACTGGTGCTTCTTCCAACGTCTTCCATATGAAGGTAGAAACAAATACACTTCATTATAGCAGGGTTTTTTTGTTTTCCACTTGTAACATGGTTTGAAAAGGGATTTGATGAAGCAAACACTGTATTATTGCCATCCTCTCACATCCATTAAAAACAACACATTTAATTCAACACACAAAGTCTTCTTATTGTAATTTACTAGACAGTACAATTCACAGTAATACTGTACAGTAGACGCTACCACAAGACACACACACACACACACACACACTGACAAGACACAGGCCCAAACACTCTCTGATCATACACCTCTCTCTTTTCTTTTTAAAACTTTATAAACCCAAGATTTAATTAGGAGCAGAGATGATGCCTGATGATACAGTTAGAAACAGAGTATTTTAGTTCATTGCATATTTTCATTCGAGCAGAACTAGTGACATTCACACAATAATATTATTACACTATAAACATGTTATGTATAAACATGTGTGTATGAACATGTTATGTATAAACATGTGTGTATGAACATGTTAGTATAAACATACATGTGTATAGATCTGTAAACACAAATGCATAAGCAATAATTAACAGTGGTATCAGTTTGTCGCCTTATCTACACCTTTATTTACAATTTCTCAGCTCAAAAATTACCCCTTATTAACTTATTTGACTATGGATACACTTTTGAACATTAAATATGTCCATATACTCAATGGTCATCTTGGTTTAAACATTTCAATGAAGCTAAGACTATAGTAGTGCTTGGTGAACCCCATCAAGGCCCAATGCCCAAACTTAGGCCAGTCACAGACGCAACAAGCAAAAGGGCACCAACCATGCAGCAAAGACCAGTATAGATACCGTTTGAATAGAGATACTAAATAAACGTAACCATGGTTCTTCTCTGTCTGTAGTTCTCCAACGTAGTCTTTGAGGAGTTCAATGGCTTCCCCGGCAAAAGTGGCTTTGTAGCATCTGATGCGCTCGCTCAGAAGATCAAAGCACAGTTGGAAAAGGCCATTGAGTTTAGCTACTCTGCTGGGCACATTGAGGAAATCAGAGCCTCCCCTGAGGTGAGCGACACAGTGGTCAACATGGTCAGAGGAATTCTGAGTTTCTTCCAAGTCACGGTCAAAAGCAACCAAGATATCTACGAACTTGAGGAGGTAAGAACCTTTTTTGTATCAAATTGAAATGGTATTCTTTAACACAATAAACAATGTGGCGTTTTATTCTTCAAATATGTCTACGGTGTAGGTTGGCATCCATGGCAAATGTCACAGCAGCTATATTGCCAAGAGAGACAACAAGGTTAATGAAATGGACCTCACTCAAGTGGTGGATGTGACCAACTGCAGGGAGAAGGCTGTGTGTCACACTGGATTGGCTTCAGCTATTGCAGACCAGGCCGCCATCAAGGTCTGTGGGCCCAGTAGCGGTATCGTCTCATCAAAAAGTCACAACTAATATGTATTTTTGTATGTAATTGGTGCAGGTGGGAAAATCCGTCTTCACAACCGTCCAATACACCTACAAGATCAAAGCAACAGAAGAAGCAGGACTCATTGATAACGCCCAAGCTGTGGAGCTGCAATACTTCACCCCATTCAACGTGAAGAAAGGCAGCTTCAAGATGGAGGCCAGGTAAGATAATACACGATAACACTACAGATTAGTCTTATAGTGGAATACAGTGCAATACAGATTTTGCTTAGAAATACCATTGTATACTGTGTTACAGGAAACAGCTGAGACTCTTGTCAGTGAAAAACAAAGCACAGGACAGCTCTCAGGACAACAAGAACAGAGTGGTGGAGAGCAGAGGAGACCTTATGTTCAACGCAGTGAAGAATCTGGTTAATATCCCAATCACGATGCAGAGGATGGAAGACGTTGCATCTAGGGTAAGCTTTGTATTGAATACCAGGCATGTCAAACTCAGGCCTGTGAGCCAAATACGGCCCGCGACACCATTTTTAGTGGCCCTTGAAGTGATTGAATTGTCTCTACTGCTGTAACTATCAATGTAGCAGCATTGATGTTAATGGGATACTATGGTATGTTATACTTCAATGTAATCTGTTCTAAAATTTGAACTAACATGTAATTAGAAGTAGAGCTAAACCAAAGATTATTTTTTTACATTTAATCTTCAATTTCTATTTTTTTTTTATAGTTTTAAACTGTTTTAAACCTACTATTTACTTGGTACGCAACCAAAATGAGTTTGAAACCCCTGAGTTAAACAAATGACAAAGTATTGACACAATTTTCACAGGTGCAACAGGCTGAAAGGCTGATCACACAACTGGCTGAAACAAGCGCACACCAAGCAACCAGTGCAACAAATAAAAACACCATCAAACTGTACCAACTGCTGCGCGGAATTCCTCTGGAGCAACTGAAGGCGATGTGGAGGAAAGTGGAAGGAAACGCTCAGGCAAGGTCAGTCCATCTAATCTACGATACTAAGATACGCCGATGCTTGGAGTTTATTAATAATATAAAAAAATATAATTGAAAACTTTCTCCTTAGGAAATGGTTCTTACACACCGTTGTTGAAGTTAATGATGAAAGAATCCTCTCTTTCCTGGAAACTGTTTTGCAAGAGAAAAAACTTAAATCCCTTGAAGCTGTTACTGTCATTGTACAAGCGTTCAACCACCTTGAGGCAACTACCCAGATTGTCAAGAAGGCAGAAGTACGTTTTAAGGGATTTACTATATAAGTATATTGGTGAATTTAGCATTAAAACTTAATGTTTGATTTTTTTTCAAGAATTTGCTCAATCTGCACTACGATGAGGAAATCCTGAGAAGAACTGTGATCCTGTCCTATGGCTCTGCTGTGTACAAACTCTGCGTCTACAATACCCCATGCCCACGAGAGGCCATTATGGTAACAATATATGTTGTTTTCTGTTTCAATGTAATTTCATTATAATTTAGTTGTGTCTTTCTGATTAAATTGCGTCTTTCTCATTTAGCCACTGCTGACCATGGCAGAGGAAAGTCAAAAGAATAACAACGAGATGGAGAAGATTCTGGTCTTGAAGGCCCTGGGAAACGCAGGTCATCCTCAGAGTCTTAAAACCATCGAGAAATTCTTGCCTGGTCTGAACCCCAATGCCAACCAAGAGGAACAGAGCGAGCGTGTCCAGAGCGCAGCTGTGCAGGCCATGAGACTGATCGCTGCCAGAGACCCTCATGGCGTAAGGACATGGACATTTTTAACTACAGTACTTTGCTGTCTATAGGATGCGGTGTATGTCTGACTATATACAGTATATTTTGTTAGAACCCCCCCTGTGGTGCAAGAAAGAGTTTGAACACAGCTCTATCATCTGTTAATCTCCAAAGCTGATGACCTAGTATATATTCCTGCTTCCCAGTGTGTTTATGTGAACAGCAGAGAGAGCCGTCACGAGGAAGTGTCGGGAAATACACAATACTTGTTTTTTATTTAATTAGGACTATTGTCAGAGCAGACTTTATGAACTTATTAGTTTTAGTTTTAGTACAAAAATGTATTTCAAAATGTACTTGATTTACTAAATTGCAACTGTGTGTTAAGACACCTTGTCATTATATCATGTTGCGACCAGTTTAAACAGTCGTCAGCTGAGTTTTGTACATCACCTGTAAGTGTAACATAACATTAAAACTTGAAGCATTTATTCAAGTGTAGACTATGCAGACAAATACTTTCTTAATATTAAAAAAATCCATTTGCAAACCAATATGCAAATTGAAGATGTAGATGAAATATGTAGAGGCTATGGAGAGTTGATTTATACTGTATTACAAGAATTACCAGACAAAGTATTATCATATACCCACGTTGATCGATCAACACTAACTTGCCTTGCGTTTTATTGTCGTCCACCAGGTGGAGATAAGGACCCTGAAGATGTTTGTGAACCGGGAGCTGAAGCCTGAGATCAGGATGCTGGCTTTCATGATCATGTTCGACGCCCAGCCCTCCATGGCCCTGGTGTCCACACTGACCGCTCACCTGATGAAGGAGAAAGACATGCAGGTGGTCAACTTTGCATACACCTACTTCAGGAGTCTGTCCAGAGCAATGACCCCTGACAAGCACGACGTGTGAGTATATACATACACACACATAATAGTCATACAACCAGAGAAGCTTAAATGTTATGAAATCATTTATGATGTTTTGATTTTTTGCCAGTTTTTTCCCCATATGAGAAGTATACATTTTCATGTCTTCACGATCATAGGCGGACATTAGACGTTTACTGCTCAAGTGTTTGTTAATGGGGCTGAAGTTGACTGGACTGACATTGGGGCCTTGTGTTTATAATATCAATGTCTGCTTTAGGTTAGCTTGTGTATTATCAGTGGGGGGGATTTTATTGTCATCAATAATAGATGCATAGTTTCCAAAACACCAGGTGAATTTAACAGTGTCAGAGCTCTCACAACATATTTGCAAAGCTAATTTTTGGCTGTGTGGAAGCTGTGTAATAACATCGGCCAATATCAGTGAAATCTCCACCCATTATCAATGCTTATCTTTATTCATTTAGTTATTTATTTCAAAAGAACAACATATTAATGAACAATTATGCGTCTTGGTTTATATGATCTCCCTGGTTGGTCCCTAGTTTGAATATAAACTAAATGAGGGATGGCAACGTCAGAAGAAGTATTTTATTTAAGCAAAAAGTTTGAGCATTAGATGACAAACAAACATGATAAAGACACTGATGAAGACAAATCAGACACACACTAAACGTGTTAAACTTATTTTTTCCCTCCCAGTGCTATCGCTGCGAGTGTGGCTGTGAAGATTTTGGCTCCGAGATATGTGCATCTGAACTACCTCCAGAGCAGAGGCTCACGCTTGGACGCGTTCAGCAGTAAGTTTATAAAAACAGTTCTAACACTTTTTACCATTTTTAGATGAATATTACCTTAACTACTTGTCTGAAACATCAGCCATTAAATAAACATCAGTTGATGCTCATTCTGATTGTAGTGTTTTCGATGTATTTCAAATGAAGCGATAATTGTAACACTTCACATCTTCTTCAACGCAGACAACTTCCTTATGGGTACTGCAGCTGAGGTTTTCCTGCTGAAAAAAGCTTCACAGTTCATCCCAACTGAAATGATGGTGAAATGGAACTTCCACTACATTGGGATGGTAGTGCAGCTGCTGGAGGTAGGCCAAAGTCATAGTGACAAATGTGATAAATGTAATATCCCACAAACGCCAACATCATCCCCCTTCTTTTCTATAGTTCAATATCCGCCCAGAGGGAATCAGACATCTGTTTGCTTCCAACATGGACGGAAATAGAGATTTAAGTGTGGTTGACTTCCAGACCATGTATGATGTTGTAAGTATTGGCATTTTAAAAACGTGCGCACAATTTGTACTAGTATTTCTCACAGTAAAATTATGTTATAGCTGAAAAAGTGGGAAACCCTGCCAGACGACAAACCTCTGATGAGCGTCCACACAAGGGTTTTGGGACAAGAGTTTATCTTCGGTGATTTAAGCAAGGACATCATCAGGGTAAGGCTTAGCAGTGACATTATTCTCTTGTATATGCATTGACTGGATTCCTGGGGTCCAAGAACCACTACTATAACCATAAAACACATTTAACAAAAGACTCAATACAATGCAAAGAACTCCTGTACCTGTGATTACATCCAGAAAATGTGACAGAAAGGTTACACACAAACACACAAAATTCACATAAGCCAACTCATTATCCAACAAGAAATTAAGAACAATTCAGATTATAATCAAACCATGTAACTGCTATCTCGATATGTCTTTTACACAATTACATACCTTTCAACTATTGAGTGTACATATGCTTCCACAGAAGAATCCTTGACTTGACCCGGTCCACAAATAATCTTGGCCCCTGGGATGACATTTGATTAGTATTAGAACCAGCCCCCACATAGAGCCATAAGAAAAGCTTGTATTATTATTTCAATGTTCAGGACATTTGAAGAAAGTTTTGTTTCGTCTTTGAGTCTGTTGAAAAATTTTCACTTGACATTACTTGACAGAGCCACACATGAATCATAAGATAAAATATGGTACAGTGTGGTAGGTCTTGGTTCAATAAGTTACATCCAATCATTCTAATATGTTGCTCTAGAGAGAACCAAAGCCTCTCATGCATGGCCTCGCACTGGTAACTGGCTGATCCGGTTTGGATTAGCTGAAGCTTTGTAAACTATTTTCTTTGATGCATTTGACCAGAAAACAGAGCAATATTCCCAATACGAGAGAACCAGTGTCTGAATAACCAACCATCTTACATCTGACAGTATTTGCATTGAAATCACAAAGTACAAAAGTCTTCTTCTATCCACAGGCTTTCAAGCCATCTGAGGGACAAGGCAGCTTTGTGTGGAAAATGATTGAGCAGCTGATCCAAGGGTTCTCATGGCGTGCATCCCTGCCATTCCTCACTGTTGAATCTCGTTACATCCAAGCCTCCACCGTTGGTCTTCCAGTCGAGATTAGCAAATACTATCATGTTGTGAATAGCATGTCAGTCACTGGTAAGATTTTTGTAACCAAGTCAAAATCAGAATCAGAAAGTGATGTTGATGTCTGATTGTGTTCCATTTAACAAAGCTAAAGCTGGAGTCACACCACAACTGACGGAGAATCTTGGACAGCTGCTGTCCTCTGAGGTTTCAGTGACAACCAACGGCTTCATTGGGTAAACAGAGCAAAGTCTTACGAATACAAATTGAGCCGTAAAAAAAAACACAAATATTGAAAAGCATTATCTGTCCTTTTCTAGATACACCAAGAACCTGTGGCTTTTCTATGGCGTCAACACCGACTTGTTCCAGTCCGCTATCGAGATTAGGTCCTCAAATCCAGTTGCTCTTCCATGGAATTTTGTTGCAAAGGTCAACTACCGGGAAAGGAAAATGGAACTCGAAATCTCTCACAGCGACAAAGAGTTTGATCTCTTCTCTTTCAGGTAAGACTTCTTTATATTGTCTAAGCATAATATTACTTACAATTTAAGCGGTATGACGCAATTGACCATGTGCTGACTTTATTATACGTTTCAGAGTTATTCAAAACAAACGCAGGTTGCTCCCCCATCATCTGTGCTTCAGTTAGCAGGTTTTCAGACATTTCATTCTTAACCTAAAAAAGGTTCTTAAGGAAATAAAGCTCAGCTGCGAGTTTCCTTGAGAAAATTCTTTGGATTAAGAACGAAATGTCGGAAAACCTGCCAACTGAAGAACAGAGGATGGGTGGGCGACCTTCCTTGGTTTTGAATAATCTCTGAACGACTGTGAGGCTTACACAAACTTATTTCAGTAATGCATTTGAATTCCTTTTATTTTTATGATGTTATTAATTTTATTTCATTTTCCGTTGCACAGTTCCAATGCATATGCGATCTCAAGGAACATCATTAACCCAGAAGCACCCAAGCAGATCGAGCTCATGCCCAGTGTACAGAGTGTGACCCAAATGGATCCTTCCCACGTAAGTTCTAACACTAAAAACAACTTTGCATCGAAAGGCTTTATTACGATCTCGATTTATCCAGACTAGTGGGTCAACCATGGATGTATCTGGCTATTATAACTTTTTTTTTATCCCAAATGACACATGTTGTTTGTCACAACTGAGAAAAACTTTTAAAAGCAATGTTGTGAACAGATCAGACTACAAAATACTGTTTTAATTCCATTAGAAAACATTTTATCTTTTCCATTCAGAACTACTACTACTTTTTGACACTTTGGGCCGAGAGCTATAAGGCTGAGTGACGGTGGCCTTTGCCTTTTCACTTTTTTGGCCTAAAAACACTAAACACTAAAGATGTGATGGGGGGACAATTGCATGTGAAAACTAGTGGTAGAACTGTTTCGAGAGCGAACTTGGTCAGCGCCAAAAGTATAAGTGGTTTACTTTTATTATCATTATTTCAGTATTATTAGTTTGGTATGACAAAGCAAAGGGCTTTTCCATAAATCTTTGGTCTAACTCTACTTCTAATTACTTTAAGTTCACATTTCAGAACAGATTCAACTGAAGCATAACATGCCAGATGCTCTATATGTATGTATTGATCTTGCTTTTAATGTGAAGCGCTTTGTGACCCTGGTCTGAGAAAGGCGCTATATAAATAAATGTTACTTACTTACTTACTTACTAGAGTATTCCATTAACATGAATGCTGCAAGTTACAATAATAATTAAGATAAGATAATCCTTTATTCGTCTCACAGTGGAGAAATTTCAGAGTCATAGTTGCGCACATTACAGCAGAGAAAGAAGGAAATATGAGCACTAGATTGCACACATCAAACAGAGTCTATTATTTGAGGTAATAGACAATACAATTAAAATAAGATAAAGAATAAAAATAAATAAAACTCTGGAGCTATAATTGCACTTGGATCAGGAGTATTTACAGATGTGTATATTGTTCTTAAGCAGCGGAGAATATGAGCAGAATAAGCATAGTAATAATATCCACAGGTAAAGGAACTAGTGAATGGCAGAAGTATCAGATGGATGGATATGATTATAATCTAAAATAATTTCAGGGGCCGCTAATAACGCTCTCACAGGCCGGATTTGGCTCACAGGCCTGAGTCTGACATGCCTGCGTTAGATGGATTTTATTACATAACTCAATTGCTGTGGTTTGAAACTGCTACCCTTTTAAACAAATATGACAGATTTGAAATGTTAGTATTTTAGCAACACTAGTACACTGATGCAATAAATGGTGTAAATGTTCATGTTGCAGTATGGAACTCCCAACGTGTGGAACCCCATTGAAAAGATGTGCACCCAGAACACCATGTACGGAGTCTCCCTGTGCTCTGAGTACGAGCTGAGGAGAGTCTACTACCAGGACCAGGGACCTCTGTACTACTTCCTCGGGTTCACACACTTTTCCATCAAAGTCAAACCAGGTACACAGACATAACTAGAATCACATGTGTTCATAGAGGCACATAAAAAACCTAATCTGTAATCAGGTAAAATGAACTTCTTCCTCAGGCTTGTAATGATCAATTTACAAGCAATTTATTAAGCTCTTAGCAGTTTTCAAAAAGTCAAAGTAAAAGTTCTCAGGTGAAATTGCCTTTGCAGCTTGTACTTTGCACATGGTAAAAAAAAAGAAACAAAAGTTCTTTCCTCTGGTGGTACCATATTGAGTTACAGGCATAAAGCATTTTGTACCATTTGAACAAAAAAATCACTAGATTGTACAAATTGTTGTTGTTGTTCTTAAAAATGCTATTATTTTGAGTTTTTTATCTGCCTCTCTATAAGGCAAGTATAGTGACAATCTGAAAATCCAGACAAACAACAAGATTTAGATGAAAGACAAAAACACCACGACAGATGAGGAATGTACCTTTATTTAGTTATTCTTATCTTGAAGTAATATTAAAATGGATTTAATTCAGATCTAAAATCTCATAATATCTTCATAGATGCTACAAACATGACCTCAGCTAAAACATATGTTACTGTACAATTATATCAGCCGCTAGTTCAATGTCATTTTAATGTTTGTGTAATTTTGAGTTTCAGCTCAAATGAATCATGAGGCCCGCTAAAACAGATGCATTTATAAATGTGTTGTTTTTTAGTCCTCCTGTTATCAATACTTACAGTATTATGAATATTGTGTCAGTCCAAGGAAC
This sequence comes from Knipowitschia caucasica, assembly GCA_964034765.1. Lineage (NCBI taxonomy): Eukaryota > Metazoa > Chordata > Actinopteri > Gobiiformes > Gobiidae > Knipowitschia > Knipowitschia caucasica. The sequence continues at coordinate 44,907,629 of OZ035824.1, read as the reverse complement.
CTCATCTGAGGACAAGATCCGCCTGGAGATGAACGCAGCCCCCAATGCCGTGTCAGCGTCCGCACGCCAGCTGCTCGACACTCTGAGAAGGATCGCCAAGGTCTGATGAAGCTTTCCTCCGTATGAGTTGCTCTCTGCCCACTTTACATTAAAAGCCCTTTTTTATGTTTGTAGGAAGGTAGCCGGTCCCAGGAGGTGCTCAACAGGCCATCAAGAGTGAGTTATAAACCTTATCACACCAGAGTATGTGACAATGTGCACATGCAGAAAAATATACACAGAAAAAGTACTACATAAAACAATTTACACTTATTTCAAAATGATACGGAAAACCCCAATCTGATGTTTTTATTAATAGATCCACAGTTGAAAAATCATATATTGTCGTGGATTCACTTCCTCCTCAAAGCCAAGTGAATCATGTTCTGCACTTTCTTATAGTCAAATCAAAAGCCATTATGTTTTGTTTTTATTATCATTGGATATAGAGACTATCACAGCTGATCACTAATCAGAGATGTAACACGTGCTTATCTCCTCTTAGGGCATGGAGGGTTCCCCTGAGCCTCTGCTGAACGCCAAAATGCTGTCTGTGAGCCGCAGTCAGAAAGTGGAGGGCTACGAGGCCACATTCTACCGCACGCCTGAGCGTGAAGGACAGCTCGTCGTAAGCCACGTGGGAGAGTCCTCCAACTGGAAGATGTGTGTGCACACCGCTCTGACGACAGAGCTAAAGGTAAGCATCCAGCATGTGGACGACAGACATTACAGTCCATGGCAGCCTACAATTCCACTTCAACATAAAATAAGAGGACCTTCATTTTTAGGGGAAAAATAGTAGGATAACACAAATTCAGGAACCAAGAAAAAATAACCATTAGATTGCTAACAGCAGTAGAAGCTCTAAAGAGAGAAAGAAGTGTTTTCATTCACACCACATGTGACATTTCAGGCCAATGAATGAAGAAGGCTCCTGCTCAAAATGTCACATGCGGAGTGAGTAAACACTCCTTTTGGAGCTATAACTGCTGTTGTGTGGATCTGAACTATTGTTGTTCTTAATAATTCACAATAAAAGTTACAGTGAACGAAAGAGAATCCACAGTGCCCTCACCTCGTCCTTTGTTCTAGGCTCACTTCGCCTGGGGAGCCGAGTGCCAGCCCAACTCTGTGTGGGTGAGCTCTGCATATCTGAGCGGCAACAAGCCAGAGCTCAAGGCCGTTGTCCACTGGGACAAGGTGCCAGAGGTCATGGTGGCAAACGGAACAAGGTAAATCCAGTGTAGTGCTTTCCAGATGGCCGTTTGAGATTACTTAAAAACTGAATACACACCACTGTAAAGAGTGTGACAAAGTGGAGAGATTATTATGTATTGTTAACCAATCCTTTACCTTTCTCAGAATTGCCAGATACATCCCAGGTATGGCATATCTTTTTGGCTTCAGCCCGAAAGAAGAGCAAAACACCATGCAGGAGGTTTCTGCTTCAGTTATTGCTGCCTCAGCTGATAGCATCAACGTGAAGATTAAGCTCCCAGAGGTACGCCTATGAGATATTTCCCCCTCCATACTAATGCATCTGTCTCTCTTTGCATATATCTCCTCCTGACTCCTGTATTTAGACAAATGTCTCTCCTGCTGTTGCAGCTTACTCTGCGTCGGGAGAATCTGCCTCTTCCTGCCGCTTTCCAGCAGAGCAAGAGAAAGGAAAACAGAAATACACAGGCCTAGATGCCCCATGGCATGGTGAGGGGATTACAGCAACTGTTAGCAAACTGGCACTAAACAATTTCAAGATCTTCACAATATGTTTTTTGTTGTAGGAAAACATTCAACCCAGATGGAAGTTTGATTCTGCAATAGAGACTCACCCACAGTACATGAGAAGTGACCGTTCTGAAGAATACCAACTCCACTAAATATTAGAAGTTGTTTGTTTAAATATCATCAAATAACGTGATTAAAGAAAAAGCAACTTATATCTCTGTTGTGTTTTTCATTTACCATTTGAAATGATCTATTATTTAAGAAAGAAAGGAGTCTGCACTTTTATTTGACAATTCTGACCATTATTTCTCCTGCATGTTCTATTAGAAATGAACCACCTGTTTTGAATGGCTATTGCAACACAAGTTCATACAAGATACAAGTAATCTGTTAAAATAACAGATTATAAAAGATACAATTTACTTCAAACTCGGGCCAGCTTTATAGTTTGATTTGCTTTGATTCAGTGTTTATTCTGTGTTCTGAGAGCTGTGGAATGGAGCAGAAACAGCTCATAACTGGGTCTGGCTGACCTCTAATGTTTATTTGGTGACGCATCCAGTGGGTCAGGACATCCACATGCAGACATTTTCAAATAAAAACACTTTTCTTTAGTCAAATATTAGTATAATGATAGTATGATAAGGCATTTTGAAAAACATGATGAAACATAAGTCTCTACCTAGACATGAGGAGCATGCAAACTCAGCACAGACAGACCTGGGCAGCACAGACTTGTGACTGAAAGAAAACAATAGATGTTTCAAATGCTCAAAGTTATTGTTATTGTCCCGCTAGGTTAAATTGGTTTTGCAGCAAACAATCATCTAAAAATAGGCAGACATGGTAAAATCACAACATTGAAGATAACAAGAAAGGAGAGGATGTCAAAAAGCTAGTTTCAATGCAAATAAGCTGTAAAGTGGAATAGTTTGTATAAAGTGCCACGTGTTGTTAAGGTGCTTCGAAAGAGCCTTTTGTCTTAGCATGTTTTTCCTCAGCACTTAAATGTAAAAAATACTGTACAGGGAAAGAAATAACGCAAATGGGGAAATACACAGCTCGATCCTATGCAGTGCTTACATGTGACCACTAGAGGGCAGTGTTCATTAACATTAAAATGGTGCTGTGTAATGTTTCCTGGGTTTTTTAAATGTTCACAAATAAATGCGTAGAGGGATTACTGAGAGGGAATGTATCGTGGGAAATTGTTCTGGTCCACTTCATTTTCCCACGGATCCTTGAGCAGCACCTTTTGATCCCTGTATGAACTCACTCCTCTCGTGTTCTTACGTATTCTTAGTTGTTGTGTGAAGCCAATATTTTTTCAAATGACTTTTCTGACCCTGATCAGAAATTCTCCAGTTCTCAACAGTGTGCTGTACATGCATAGTCAACTGATGTTTCGCTTTTGTATATATTTTTTTATTATTATTATTATTATGATTTTTTAGTATACTTACATGAGTAGTTTATCTATTGTTACAAGCCAATAAGTGCAGACTTTGCTTTTGTCTGCACTCACCTGGAAATGATTTGATGATAGTTGTATTTTCATTAGATACATTTTTAAATATTCTGATAAACATGTAATAACAGGGAGTATTGTTAGGTATCCATGGTGATTAGAAAATGTAACAGTTAATTTGTCTTAGATCTTTTATAGGAAGTTTCAAGTCTAGTCGTTCATTTCAGGGGTTCAACGCGTTCTAGAATTCAATTTCAGATTCAGTGCAGGTGCTATTACAACTACACCGCTCTAAATTTTTCATACTTTGCTCTGGGGTTATGGTTACTGGCTTTGTAGCTTTTACAGAAATGTTTAGCGGCACTACACACATAATTCCTGTTGAAATAAATCAATAAATACATAGTTTTGGAGAACAAAGAGGAAAAGATCTGATATTAGAAAAAAGCCCTCATTCCTTTAAGAACATGGCAATAAAGGATTTTTATTTTTTATTTCAAAACCAGAGTGCCTCAGTCTTTTCCTCTCTGTTCTCCACATTATTTTCCCACAAAGCACTTGCAGAGCACTTATGTTTGTCCTACATTGTTGATCCCCAGATGCACTTATTTTCAGTTTGCAAATTCATAGTTTTTTTTAGATATTTGTTACGGTCCTAGGTCTGCAAATGGCTCCTGCTTTGGATTGTGTGTGTTTTGTGTGTACAATTTGTCCGTGATAAGATACACAAACCTGCCATATTATTCTTATATTCAAAAGTCCTTTCAACTGGCCAACATCCTGCATATGTTTGTGCATATTGCCACCAGTTTGACACATTCATGAGAAAACAGTTACACAATAGTTGTATTTCCTGGGCACAAAGATTGTCCTACAAAGCAGAGACAGTTACCTTATGTTACCAGCAAATCATTTCCATTTTCCATCACCACAATTTCAAACTTTAGGCTATTTGGAATGTTGTGATGTGAAATTTGCGCAACCTATTAGTATTTGTATTGTGTATTTCAAGATAATAGCATTTTAGATCTGAATAAAGTGAGCCTTGTATGAAACACTCTCTGGATTTTATTTTAGATTTGGTAAAAGCAGGCAGGAACGAGGGCGTCACGCAGCAGATGTGAGGAGGTGAGACTCATTATCCACCTGACATTATCAAGTGGGCACACCTTGTCACGGACATTTTACTGCCTCACATAGGGCCCCGCTGTGCACCCTGCGCTCACGGCACTCAGCTCATCTCAGCCAATCATCTCCCCACACCAGCTCCCCACACCAGGCCAGGCACCACCATGAAGCCACCGAAGCAGCAAAGACAAGATGTGCCATTGTTAACTGCAAGGCCATCTTGTGGGTCCAGGTTTTTGAGGGTAATTGCATGAAAACTGCACAATCGCTCTTTAAAACACTGCTTAGAGGTGCAGTAAAGGATTCCTGTTAGCTTAGCATTAGCATTCGAGTAGCAGAGTCAAAACCAGTCCTCCATCAAACCCAACTTCCAGCACGACATGAATGCTGTTTCTGCAATAATAGTCTGTGATGAAACCTCGCAGCTTGAAATGTGAAAGTAGTACACTACATTAGGGCTCATGTTTGTGAGCGATTTGCCAACAACCTAGAAATTGCCATAACTTGACTGCTGTTGCTTTACAAAGCCCTGGCTGCGTCTTCTTATGTCCTTTTTGTTGAAATATATTTTCTTCATCTGATTTTCTCTTATTTGCCACAACAGGGCGAGTGGGTGGCAATCGTAAAATTGATTATCTGTTCAGCAATTATAGGTGTTTTAGAGAATCCTCCTCAATGAAATCTCAGACAGGTGCGTGCACAGACAAAAAGTAGGAGGGGGGATGGAGCTTAAAGTGATTTTCTGGAGTTTGTCAGAAAGAGAGACAGAGAGGTGCTTGATTTGAAAAAATCAAGCAAAAAGCAAAAAGCTCCCTCCCCCTTCCTTTCTGATTGGTCTACACCTACGTTTCCGTAACACTTTAAAATGTTAATCAGAGAACACATTATACATGTACATTATTAATACACATGCACGGAGGTTTTCAGAATTATTTGTTAACGTTTTAATGAAAATAATTATGTTTTTATGCACACAAAAAGCGATCGCGGCAAACCCGGAACAAGCTGTTATCATGAATTGCACATTATAGGACACATCTGCAGAGGATCTGATTATGGATATAGGTTCAGTATATACATAAGTACCTCAGTGCAGATGTTCAGAATTCTTTGTTCAGTTTTCATGTTGTTCCAGAGCTAATAGAGGCTTGATTCGGGAGGTTCCGTGAAAACAAACAACTGAGCATGCGCGCAGCTACGAGCATCAGCGCCGATGATTGACAGCCCTTGGCATGACTTGATTGGTTAATCTCGACGGCATCGTGGATTCTGAGCTATAGCTAAGAGAAGGGAAGGCGGGACTTACCCGTAATAATAGAATTAATAAAATGACTTATTTTATATCAACATTTAAAGCCAGGAGGTCAATTTAACACATTTCCTAAAATTTGTAATTCATTTAGAGTTACAGACTATCATTTTAAGGGGGATAAATGCATCCCACATTTATGATTTATTTTTTGAGGCCAAAGGCTTCTGTTCATAATAATAATAATAGAAATAATATATTTTATTTATATTGCACCTTTCATTTCCAGGAAAGCACAAACAAACAAAACAAAGAAAAACAATCAGAAATACGTAAGTACATCAGAAAGAAACTTTAAAGTGTTAAAAGCTGATGAAATCCCTAATAGGCCTCATTAAAAAGGAAGGTTTTCATGGTCATTTCCATTCCTGTATGAATACACATGATAACTTGGGATTTAGGGACATTTCAACACGGAATTTTAAAAATTGCGTCTGGACATATTATTGACTGCATATATCCAGAGCACGTGCTTGATTCATTGACATTACATTAAAATCAAAAGACATTTTCCTAAATTCAAGTGATTTTGTTTGATTATCTTGAGTCTCTTTATGAAAATAACTTTGATAAATGCAATCAGAGACTTATATTAGTCATATATTACAAAAGAACGCATGAGTAAATCTATGGGATTTATATGATGGCATACACCAACTGCACTATTGTAACACGGGCGGACGCACCCCAAGACAACTCCTGGTATGTGGTTCGAATGAGAAAGAAATGGACCATTGATCACATGTTTTGGTGAAGAAGAAGCACCAGATTCATTAGATTATTTTTGGTACTTGGGATAAAGTGTTTTAGGTTAGGATGGCTGGATAGAACATTTGCCTCCATTAGCATTAGCTTTAGCAAACTGGGAGACATTATTCTAGAAGAAAGCATTGGTTTTCTATAAGTCAGCATGTTGCTATGGATTCTGTATTTCTGAACCAGATCATGCGTGTGCCCCTTTGAATTGCAGCACCTGGTCTCTCAGATGACTGTTTGCGTGCTGAGATGGGATGCAGCCTCGAGCGATGCTTCAAAACCTCGATTGAAATAAAACCCATGCATCATGCATTCCTTTTAAATGCCACTGATATATTTCAAAGCGTCCATATAAACTGTATAATGGTTTTCAGTTGAATCCATTAATTTTTTTGTATATGTTCCTTGTGTTAAAGTTTCTGTTTAATAGAAACGTTGTGCTATTCGGGCTCCGGTATAATGCGAGTGGAAGTAGAGCTGATATTGTGCTGAATCGAGAAGTTTGCAGAAGTGGCAGAGCTGCTTACGTGAGGTGTAGTAGTTTCATGTTTATGAGACTCGAGGCAATAACTGCAGGCCACAAATGTTGTGGACAATGTTTACACAAATTTTCACCTGGGGTGGTGAAGAAAGGCAAATGATAAGAGCTTAAATACTGTATAGAAAGTATAATTATATGCTGTTCAGTGAAAATCCTTGAAGCTATTCAATAATTGCTTTTTTAATCTTGAATTTTAGCTCAGTAATCAGGGCATATTCAAGTTCTAAAACATGCTAGTCACATTCATTAGTTTCTGTCAATAGAATAATGGTAAATAAATATGAAAAATAAACCTTTCTGCTGACATGTTTGTCTTTGTTATATTTCATGTAATATATGTTTACCAATAAAATTTACTCAATGAAGCTGAAATGTTCCTACCTTTACATGGTACGGGCAGTAAATATGCAAACATTTGATGGCAGATTTCAAACCAGATCACATCCTCTTTCCATAATCAATCAAAAGCAAATTAGAAATGTAAACTACAGGCCATTCAAAAACCACTATATAACACCGTTTTATTTTCCTGCTATTTGCTTGCTTTTTACTAGTCTCCATGTATCACTGAATCAATACAGATTATGGGCTTTGAAATGTCTTCTTCCAAATAGCTTTCATGCTGAGAGCCATGCTGAGAGCTATGCTGAGACAACTGATTATGTTTTTTTTTTCCAATTCATCTCTGATTGGATAAACACTAACGTACCTGCAGTGAAGCCATACTTTGATCCATCAGTTGTTACACCCTATTACTAAATAAGCAGACCTAGTCATTACTTTTCTTCAATATTTAGGATGTATTCTAGGTAACAACAGGGGGCACTGTTGCTTTAACCAATCGTGAATAGCCCAGAACATTGCCAAAGGATCTGGCTATTTTTACATCTGTTGATGCTACTGTTCAGATGAGATCAATGTGGTGCTCTTTCTAACGCAAACAGTAGAAGAATTCCCCTTCAACAAGTGCTCAAACCATATGACACAATTTACCTTAGCTCAGGTAAGGAAATTCATCAACAGTCACACATAGTTCTCAGTCAATCAATTCCTTTCAACTGTGAAATGGCCATGAGAAAGTCCAGTAGTATTTGTCCATTGAGCAGGCAGCCAAGACTACAGTTATTCTTTTTGACTCGGAGAAGAAAGGGCAATGATCCCCATGCCTGTGAAGAATGTTGCCACGGTAACCACGGTAACCACTCAGTTTATCAAGATTCCCCAGGCCGAGATATCTCAAGATGCTTGTGATGTTAAATGCCAGTAGTAGAGCAAAAAAGCAGTTTAGTCTAAGTCGTTTTACGACTATATTATCTGTCGGACCATTATTGGATATCGTGTACTCGGTTGGTCTATGATATTTCACGTTTATTAGTGATTCAATTCACAGAATAATATCTTTTTTCTGACAAAACCTGGTATGGGAATCAGAGCCTGTTAAAACTCGGGTACCTAACTTTAAAACCATCAAAAAATATCACTGGATTAAAATTAAAGTTTGTGCCCCCGCTTTCAAACGGTAGAGATCTCAGTTCAGTGCAAGTGCATAATCCATTTCTTCAACAGAGATGCAATCAGTGCCTCCTGCAGGGCAGGAGTTGAGATTAGGATTTCAGGGACCAAGGCCACAATTAGAGGGGCATATCACATAATCATAAAAATAATGCATTTTTATAATACTGCACTTTGCATTTGCAAACACATCTCAAAGTGCTACAGTAGGTTAACATTAGAAATAAAATACACCAATATTCTACAACATTGCAAATGATTTTTCAGGGGGTTACAAACACATAGATTCAGATTAGGTTTATTTGCCATTTGCAGTAAAAAAAAACCACATTGGAATACATTAGCAAAAGTCACCAGTGTGCACAGACAAATACAGACATAAAACAACATTAAAAGACAAAAATAAAACAAATAAAACAGTAAACAAATGTCACTGTGAAATCGATCGACTAAAACAGTTTCAAAACAAGTGCAAATCATTAAAGTGCTCTGTTCACACTGATAACAGCTTGTGGATAAAAACTGTTAGCGTAACGAGATGTCCTGCATCTCAGAGAGCGATATCTTCTGCCAGAGGGAAGAAGCTGGAACATGGCTTTCCCAGGGTGGCCAGAAGAGTCATTGACAATCCTAAGAGCTTTGTTTAAAAGTCTGGATTTATAAAGAACCTCCAGAACAGGAAGCTCACAGCCCACGGTCCTCTTTGCAGAGCGGAGCACCTTGTTTAAAGCTCTCTTTTCTTTATCTGTGATGTTTCCAAACCACACAGACACAGAACCAACAAGTAAACTCTCAATGGTGCAGCGATAAAAGTTAAGCAGAATCTTAGAGTTAGTGGTAAATTCTCTAAGTTATAGGGCTGTGCCAATAATAGAAAGATTGAAAAACAATGTTCTAAATTTTTTTAGACATGCATTTTAATCAAAAGATGCCAATCTTGCGACATTAACAGAGGGAAAGGTCAACAGTTTTTATTTATTGCAACATTTCATCTGCTTCTTTTTGAAGGTGTCACTATGGCCCAGTAAATAGCACTTGTGCTTCACAGCAAGAAGGTCCTGGGTTCAATTCCACCTTCAGACAGGACCTTCCGTTTTTTACCTATACCACTAAAAACATGTACACTAGGTGGTGACTGTTGGACCACTGATGGAAATTAGCTACATAGCTAATGTTTTGGACACTCAAAGACGCTTTCCATACACGGTGGTGATAAGCTACTACTGTAGCCACAGCTGCCCTGGGGCACACTGACAGAAGTGAGGCAAACAGTGCCATCGGCCCCTCCGATCACCACCAACCATTCACACACACCAGACTCATTCTAGGCAATGGGGGTAATGTGTCTTGCCTAAGGACACAACGGCAGTTTGGCACTTTACAGCCGCCCCACTGTGGCACCTGGTGTTCCCAGAGGTTAAGTGTCTTGCCAAGGACACAACGACAGCAGACAGTGGGAGTTGATGGTGAAGGTCGGGCTCGAACCCACGACCCTCAAGCGGCAACTGCCAAATACTTCCAGCGAGTAAGGCAGGTCCTAAGAAGCCGGCTCAATGGCAACAATGAGAGGAGGCGAGATGAGGAGGTGCTGGAGGAGACCCCATCATGGGAGGACAAGCCCCTACACTGCATGTACCACCGGAGCATGACAGAAGTGGCTGATCTCAAGAAGTCCTACCAATGGCTAGAAAGGGCTGGCCTACAGGACAGAGGCACTCATCATGGCTGCACAGGAGCAGGCCCTGAGCACCAGAGCGATAGAGGCCCAGTTATACCACACCAGACAAGACCCAAGGTGTCGGTTGTGCAAAGAGGCACCTGAGACAATCCAACACATAACTGCAGGGTGCAAGATGCTGGCAGGGAAGGCCTACATGGAACGCCATAACCAAGTGGCTGGCATAGTGTACAGAGACATCTGTGCAGAGTATGGGCTGGAAACCCCAAGGACTAAGTGGGAAACTCCTCCAAAGGTGGTGGAGAATGAGCGTGCAAAGATCCTGTGGGACTTCCAGATACAGACCGACCAAATGGTAATGGCAAACCAACCTGACATCGTGGTGGTAGACAAAGGGCAGAGGACAGCCGTGGTGGTGGACGTGGTAATTCCAAGCGATGGTAAAATCAGGAAAAAAGAACATGAAAAGCTTGAGAAATACCAAGGGCTCAGAGAGGAGCTGGAGAGGGCCTGGAGGGTAAAGGTGACAGTAGTGCCCATTGTGATCGGTGCACTCGGGGCAGTGACCCCGAAGCTGGAAGAGTGGTTACAGCGGATCCCTGGAACAACCTCGGACATCTCGGTCCAGAAATGTGCAGTGCTAGGAACAGCAAAGATATTGCGCAGAACCCTCAAGCTCCGCTGGTGGTTATCCCTCTCTAAGATTTTGTGCCAGGGATCTGCTGTAACCACTCCTTCAGCATCGGGGTCACTGCTCTGAGTGCACCTATCACCACTGTGAAGACTTCACCTTCACCTTTCCAGAAGTTCCCTAGGGGGATAAACAAAGTGCACATTTACATTTACCTGGGTCTGGTGTGGTATATCTCGCCCTCTAACGCTCTAGGGCTCAGGGCCTGCTCTAGTGCAGCCATCATGAGTGCCTCTGTGCTGTCCTGTAGACCAGCCCTCTGTAGCCATTGGTGAGATTTCTTGTGACCAGCCACTCCTCATGTGTTATGTTGATACATCCCTTGTAGAGTTATCCTCCTCCCATGATGGTCCGTTTTTCAGCACCTCAAGGTAAGTTTAACAGTTTCTTACATTGGGCAACTCAAAGTGCCATTGAGCAAGCTTCGTAAGACTTGCGTCACTCTCTGGAGGCATTTGTTATGGGTTTAAACAGTAGATCTATTCATAAGAGAAAGTTCACACAGACAACTGTGAAGTGAAAGCAACTGTTATGATTGCACCTCGTCTGTATAATTACAGATATTCTGTGTATTTATCACTAATCAGCATTATGAAGGCCAAAAAGCAGCCCAGAAAGGTCAGGGAGGAAGTTGTGCAAGTTTGAAGCCCCCAACAAACATTTTCAAAGCTCAATCTTGCAGAGCACTGCTCAACCCATTGTTCAAAAAGTATGACTCAACTGACTCAAAAAGGACAACACAAATGCAGACACGAGGCCAATGGTTACTCTATAGGAGCTGGAGACATCCACAGCTCACTTGGGGAATCTCTCCTAGGGGCAAATATTAGTCATAAACTACACAAATATGGCCTGCAAGAAGCAAAGCGGGGGATAATAATGAACAAAATGTAACCCACTTAGTCTAGCACGGTAACCCACGTAGTTTAGCTTAGTTGTAATCTCGCGTGACCCACGCAGCCACCGGACGTGATGCTTTAACCTGGCGCTGCCCCCTGTCCTCCCCCCTCTCATGGTGCTGCACTCACTGTTGTGATGCTACTGCTGCTATTTGCTTCCGCTACTATCCGCTGCTTTGCCTCGAGCTAGGACATCCCTCCTTCGCTCAGCGGTGAGTCCGTTTTACCCCGTTTTACTCTGATACTTGTTAAGAGTTTGATACGAGCGAGCATTGAGCACTCCATTAGATGTACGTGCGGATATTAGCCGCTTTTCGGGCTGCACAAACGCCAGAGTGGAGTTTCGAATCCACGTAATGCAAATCGATTTACTGATTTATATTCTTTTGTTCCTGCCGGATCTTAGGTTAGGCCTTTATTAAGTTAAGGACACCTTGTGTTGTTTAAATCCGTCCTGGATATAATTAGAACGAATGGTTTTGGCGTGTATACTTGGTTTGGCCATGACTGTTTTGCATTGACCCCATGGTGACGATCATGAGTGAGATCTTTTGATTAATATTTGAATTAGTTGCGCAACTTTTGATTTGATCGATATTTAGAACATAGCCACATCTTTACTTAAAGTGCACTTAATTAATTATGTGACTAATGAACTATGTTTAATAATGTATTATGTTTACAAACCCCATTGTAGATTGTTATATTTCTTCATTGTTATGTGTGTGTATAGAGCTTTGGGTTTTACTATGAGTCATAATTTGGGTTTTTTCCTTTGACCTCGTGTAGGTCAGGTTTTTTCACCCCTCCCTTTACCCCTCCTCGTGGACTATGATGGCGAGCTAAGAGCCCCCACCTCATGGTAGGAGATCGACGTCTATTTGTTTGTTCCTGATGTAAAAAAAGGAACTGGATTTGTTGCTGGATTTACAAATAACTTTGGGATATTACAAACGTTTTGGATTTACAAATAACTTTTGGATATTACAAACGTTTTGGATTTACAAATAACTTTTGGATATTACAAATAACTTCCGGATAGTGAAATGATTCGACCAAACGGAACTTGTATAGAACTGTATAGAAAGAACTCATAGGACACGAGTTGCCTGTTTTGTTTTGTTTGTTTAAGACATTCAGATGTTTCCTCATAGTTGTTTTGTTTTGAATCCTGCATATTTGGTTAGTTTTTTTCCTCATTGTCATTGAGGGCACCTACTCATATAATAAGAATACATAATTCAAATCAACCATTTGCTTCTTTCCTTTTTCATTCACTCTATGGCTCCCCTCCGAACCAGTTTTCTGGTCAGTTAAGCACTTGTTCCGCAGTCACCCGACCTAGCCCTAAAGAGCGTTACAAAAAACCTTCCGGAACTCTGAATTCCACACAGTATTCACTCAAACTGTATGCTTTTTTAATTTTATTTTTTTTAAATACCAAAATAATTTATTGTTTTGCTTTCATCTTATAGCGGCTTTATAACTTAAAGTATTGAAAATGTATGTTTGTGGTTGTAACATGAAAAAACTTACTTTTGCAAGGCACATATATAAGCTTGTTAGAGTCAATATTTCCCCTCTTAAAATTTGAGCCCCCTTTCTAACTATCTTAGGCAAAGCAATTACCTTTCTGCAACGATTATCTGAGAGCTGAAAAAGTGCAGCTAAGTGGTCATTGTCGGAGAAGTGAGGACAATCATGCTTCTGATCTTTCACACACAGAGAAAAACATCCTTTAGATCAGTGTCTCCCAAAGTGGGGTCCGCGGCCCCCTGGTGGGCCGCGAGGGTACTGCAGGGGGGCCGCGGGAGGTCATAAAAAAAATAAAAAAAATAATATAATTATTTAATGTTACATTTATAATGTTTTGTTTGTAATATTAAAATATTTGTGTTCATTATTTGACTTGAATAATCCACTGTAATCATTTTTGTATTACAATGTTTGTAGCAGAGGCTATTTCCCCAAAATAAAATAACCAGAAGAGCCTATTCTTAATGTTGTCTTCTTGGTTATTAATTTGGGGGGCCACGCAGACCCGTCAGATTTTTAAGGGGGCCTCGGTGTTACTGAGTTTGGGAATGGCTGCTTTAGATAATCTCAATAATTAAAGTAGAAAGTAGAAAAAGGCTTTAAACTTTTAGTAGATTGTTGTCATTAAAGCAAAAACACACATTCTGTATTCAGGGTAATACATCTGAAATACTCAAGCCACTCTTTCTTGCAATCAGAAATAATTACTTTTTTGCGTATTGGTTCTGCAATATCAGTTAAGTCAATATTTAAACCATTATTCACAAACAAAAAGAACATGTATCTGTACATATCAGTTGAAAAGATTTGGATTGTGTAATTATGTTAAGCTGACACAAACACAAATCTTTGTCAATCATGATTCAAGTGTCCTGAAGACCAGAGTGCAGTGGTTCCAATGTTACAAAGTTCACTTGCAGTCGCTTTTTAAGAGTGTATTCATGCCTCCTGAATTTGTTTAAAGGTTAAAATATTTAAAAATGTATTTCCTATTTTTCCATATCTGAATAAAGACACACAGAGCATACAATGGAACTGAGACCCAGCCGATGAACGGATTCTGGTATGAATGAAAACTGCCATGATCTAAAACATACATGGCCTAAAGATCAGAGAACGAGGTTTGGACACAGTTATGATGCCTGTGCCTCACTACAGCCCCAAGTCTATGTGTTTACTCCTCAACAACAAGCTGCATCTGGTATCTGTACAGTTTCCATCCTCAAGTTATTTCTGTCCAAGTATATTTTTCGCCATTGCCAAACTACAACCTGCCCGTTGTACGCAAACTTTTGACGTCACCCACAACTAACTACAACACCCGCCTCCCGCGCTCGCTGATTGGTCGGATGGAATACAACCGATTGTAATTGCAAACACAGGGACCAGACTCAGACGTTATATGCAGGGAAATAATTATTAAGCAGAGTGTACGGATGGCTAAGGCCAGGCTAGGTTAGCTAGGTTGCACAATAAATAACTATGTCGTTGTGATAAATTGGAGAAAATATGTTTTGGTCACCGCATGTATTTATTTCTGCATGTTTGTTGTCACTCTAGATATCCACTCTCAATGATAATCATTTCAGTATCAAATATCCATGTACTAAATTAACTACAATTAAGTTTGTGTAAGCCCTCAGTCGTACAGGGATTAGTCAAAGCAAAGGAAGGTTTCTCACCCATCATCTGTACTTCTTAGCAAGTTTTCCCGACGTTTCGTCCTCAACCTAGCGGACTTCTTCAGGGAATGAATTCTCGGACCGCGCGTTGGAGATTTATAACCTATGGGTGTGGTAAGCCACACCCTAATCCTGATACTAACTCATAAACAATCTACGGTCTGCTTGATGTAGAAGGGAGCAGGTCTAACGACCCTGCTGAGGCTAACGACCCTAACTCCTTAGCATGTCACAGACCTATTGTCTGCTGGGATGCTCAAGTGGAGTGCAGGTCTCACCCCTCCTAACTCATTAGCATGTCACTGACCTTGTCCCAAGTTAGGGCGTTGTTTTTTAGGATGTCGTCATAGATGCGAGGCAAAACAAATCTTAACCCTCCTCCTCTGTTAAGAGAAGGTTTTTGTTTCCTCACAAAAATGGCTTCTTTCACTCCTCTCTCAAACCAATTCTTCTCCCGAGCCAGAATTTTAACCTCTGTGTCATCCACCGTGTGGTTGGAGGCCTTGAGGTGGGTCCTTACCGCCACATACGGTAAGGACACCCCTCTCCTCCTACTTTCCAACAGACAGAAGAAAGTAGGAGGAGAGGGGTGTCCTTACCGTATGTGGCGGGAGTTTCATAGAAACTACAAAGAATCTTTAGGCAACACAAAATCCCTGTGTATTTCAAACCTTTCAACACGTTAAGACATAAATTAGTGCATCCCAAAGACAAAACACCCAGACACAAACAGAGCAATGTGGTGTATTCAATTAAATGTAGTGAAGAGGAGTGCACTGACCACTATATTGGAGAAACCAAACAAACTCTACAGAAACGACTTTACCAACATCGTAGAGAAAACTCTAGTGGGCCACAGTCGGCTGTTCATCTCCACCTCAAGGCCTCCAACCACACGGTGGATGACACAGAGGTTAAAATTCTGGCTCGGGAGAAGAATTGGTTTGAGAGAGGAGTGAAAGAAGCCATTTTTGTGAGGAAACAAAAACCTTCTCTTAACAGAGGAGGAGGGTTAAGATTTGTTTTGCCTCGCATCTATGACGACATCCTAAAAACAACGCCCTAACTTGGGACAAGGTCAGTGACATGCTAATGTGTTAGGAGGGGTGAGACCTGCACTCCACTTGAGCATCCCAGCAGACAATAGGTCTGTGACATGCTAAGGAGTTAGGGTCGTTAGCCTCAGCAGGGTCGTTAGACCTGCTCCCTTCTACATCAAGCAGACCTTAGATTGTTTATGAGTTAGTATCAGGATTAGGGTGTGGCTAACCACACCCATAGGTTATAAATCTCCAACGCGCGGTCCGAGAAATCATTCCCTGAAGAAGTCCGCTAGTTTGAGGACGAAACGTCGGGAAAACTTGCTAAGAAGTACAGATGATGGGTGAGAAACAACAATTAACTTTGATTCCAGAAAAACACAGCAAAAAATATTGTGAAAATTGTTAGCAAAGACCACACACATTAGAATAATAATCTGCCTTCGACAAACTTAACAATGACACAAATAAAATGTGCCAGGACCAGGTGCCAAAAACAATTTATCATGGAACAGTGAGCGCCTGTTTACTGGTCTTTGCCAACACACTGCTTTTCTCACCTAGCTTCCAGCTCCTGCACCCATCCAGTGACAGAGCCAAACAATGTGTATCAATGTGTTAAATAGCAGCTTCATGTGCTCTCATCATATTTGGAAATGAATTACTATTAGGACTGTTACAAACTGTCACTTTAGTAGTCAACTAATCAGCCACTATTTTTGTCAACCGGTCATTTGTTCAAGAGATTTAAATATTTACTCATTCATGTATTTCTTTTTGTATGTGCGTGTGCGTGTGCGTGTGTGGCAAAGTGGAGGCTGCTACGCACGCCTTAAAAATATAACAATGAAATAAAAGAAAGAAAAACCAGCAACGCCAGGGCAGAGTGCCCGAAATAAAATAAAAAGCGTGCTAAGGCGCACAGGTATTACTTTACTTGGATTTATTATATTATGTTTAGTTCTCCTGGTTCAGGATGCGTATCCTCCTGTCGCGATGGACTCAGGAGCACAGGTAAACACACACAAAGAAACACAGAACAGGGAGAAAAACGAGAGACTGCAGGAGAAACAACGGTGGGCCGCGATGTGGCCAGTCCTCCAGCCTATGGGTTAAAGTAGAGTTAGCTTAACTATGAGCAAGCACAACACTGTCAGTGTGTGCAGCTAAAACCTACTTCTTTACAGCAATTGCTGAGCACACACCCTTGACGGGTGACGGTTTAAAGGCCAGACCCACAGCCGGCTACGACACACTCGGACCCCAGCAACGAGGGCGGCCAGACGCCAAAGCGACAGGACAGCATGGCTACACAGAAGCAGGGTTCGCGGGGCACAATGCCACACTACAACAACAATTAACATTAGTGGCTGCAACATACAAACATTAGAATTAACACTAAAACTCTACTACCTGGAGCAGGAGAAGGGCTGGCCCACAGGAGACGGAAGTGCAGAGGTAAACAAAAGACGTAACTCTAGGCTATTTATACTGTCCGTATACGCCCTCTGGTGGACACAAATATAGTGGCCAAGTCCAGCTCACAAAATGATACTTCCAGGTAAAATATATGGACTAGAAAGTAGAAACGTGCAAAGCTGATTTCCTCCCCTCGCATAATGTATAGAAAGAGGTCAACAACAACAGAATTAAAATATCTCCAACTTGTGGCCTCAGAATAAATTTCAGCTTGACCACGATGTCACTTGCTGTTCAACGTATTGTCTGCAGAACTGGCTTCCCACTCTTCTTGAAGACAGCCCTTATTTCACTGAGATTCTGGGTCCGGGGGGTGAGCCTCTCCACAGCAACTCAGCTGGTCTCATTGATTTTTTTATTGGGATTCAGATCAAGAGATAGTGCAGGCCACTTGGTTTGAGGTAACCAGTAGTGGTTCTGTAATAATGCGATCTCCATGAGCTGTACAGTTAGTCCATATAGATTCAACTCGGCCTATGATTTTCAAGGAAGGGCACAACGACTGGATTAGCTGTTATTCAGGTAAAACAGACTTCACAAAGGGTGAAGTGGATAGCACTCTCGCTTCTCAGCAAGAAGGTCCTGGGTTCGAATCTCGGTCGGAACAGGGCCTTTCTGAGTGGAGTCAGCATGTTCTCCCCGTGTCTGCGTAGGTTTCCGCCGGGTGGTCCGGTTTCCCCTACCACTAAAAACATGCACAATAGGTTTGAATGTAAATGAGCGAGTGAATGGATGGTGCTGATTGGGGGCTGATATGCCAGTGTTTTCGGCGACTTGCTTTGGGTGACCTATACACTACCGTTCAAAAGTTTGGGGTCACACTGAAATGTCCTTATTTTTGAAGGAAAAGCTGTAAATAACTTTAAACTAGTCTTAACTGTGAATAAATACACTCTATACATTGCTTATGTGGTAAATGACTATTCTAGCTGCAAATGTCTGGTTTTTGGTGCAATGTTGTAATTGCTGCAAATGAAGGATTCTTTGACGAAAGCAAAGTTGGATGTAAAACTAATCTTATTTCAAATACAAATCATTATTTCTAACCTTGTCAATGTCTTGACTCTATTTTCTATTCATTTCACAACGTATGGTGGTGAATAAGTGTGACTTTTCATGGAAAACACTTGGGTGACCCCAAACTTTTGAACGGTAGTGTATATGATTATGCGCTATATAAATAAACATTACTTACTTACTTACAAAGGCTTGGCTGGTGACAGCATTTCTGCTCATCATCAACATTGTCATGGTTTAGGTGTTTTCCTGTTTTATTTTGAAACCCCTGTGTCTTCTTTGGTTGTACTTCCTGTTTACCTGCCCTGCCCTCATGTGTATCAGCTGTGTCTTGTTAGTCTTGTATTAAAGCCCCATGTGTTCCTTCACTCCCAATTCCATCACTGTCGTTCCACGTCTGTTTTAGTTCTTGTCCTTGATCCTTGTTTTATTCCTGTTTGGGTTATTTTCCTTGGACTTTGGTTTATTTATCATTAAATCGTCAGTTTTTGGCATTCTTGCATTTTGCGTCCTTGCTTTCATAACCACTCTTGACAAACATACTGTAGAGAACCACTCTGAGGCCCACTGGTCCTGCATAAATCCTCCCTCACCCATGGAAAACTAGGATGTTGCACTTGGTGGGTACCCGGGGGAGGTCCTCTCAGCACGCAGACCACACACAAACTGTTTGATCATCGGTCTGATGGCATTGATCATCTGGAGAACGTTCCGTGTGGGCCTTTGTATCTCTGCTGTATCTCTGCTGGAACCTGTCACAGTCACTTCAATCTGAGAACTTCCTGTTTAAAGCATCACAATGGCGATGGTGGTTCTGATGATCAATTTTGGTGCAAGGTTCCGTTTTGGTTCCATGATATTACAATGTGTACAGCGTGAGGACCAAACCTAATTTACAAAGTATTCAACAAATTGATAAATTGTGATGGATCTGCCACCACAATTTATCAATTTGTTAAATACTATTTTTATAGAATGCAAGAAGGTTGCAAAACATGTTGAGTTTTTCAAGCTAAAATATATGTTCCATTTATCAAATTATTATTTTATGATTAACGGCGAGAAATGCGTACAACGTAATGTACACAATGAAGACTTTTGACAAACAGAAACTTACGTAAGTTAATTGAATATGCAGTATCTGATCCACTTGTTAAATCCAAACAGTCCACATATTAATGTACAGTTTTTCAAAGCAGTGTTATTATTATGCTAATTTACAGTATATCAAGGATGTACGATGGTGCAATAGGGAAGTCAAGAGGTAGGAGAGCAGAATTTGTGTCTTTCTCATATTCATGCACAATCCTCATAGTTCTTGGTGACGCTAATCAACACAAATAGTACCAGATTCCTTGCATGAATCTAATGATTTAAAATTAAAAGGTCACAGAAGTAGGTAAATGATATTGGTAAAAGTAAATTGGTGCTGCCCTAGTACTTCTAGACTTATATCACAAATATGTATTCATGTGATTTGCATCTTTTCAGGCAAAATGTTCTATTCTACAATCAACAGTTAAGAACGAGAACTTTCTACTCAATAATTCTCAAAATACGTTCTTTTTTATGTGGTCAAGCAGTTTCATTGGCCCTTTCAAGTGATAAACAACAGATGGCCACATTTGTTGTTGCTGTTACAATATATCTAACTTCAAATGTCCCTGTCCTTCCTTCTTCTCCACTCCATCACTTTATGAAAAATTGTGTCCTTCACTGCTACTTTTTTTGCCGCCAGGCTCAACATTCTTCGAGGATAAAAAGTCGGGTAAAGACGGATTAATTACTAGGGTCACTTTCTGTTGGCGGCCCAGGGGATTCGCCATGGGACTGGAAGACTCACCCAGTCTCCCACTGCTATCTCCATCTGCCGAGTCACACCTATAGTTCACAGCCTGCCAACTCCTGCCCAGTGCTCTTACCCACAAGGCACTGGGACATATTAGAACTACCTGGGCTTGCCGCTGTAAGTCTGGGATCACAACAAAGGCAAAGGTTAAGGGTTACATTGAGGTTAAAGCTGTTTGACAAGAGCTGTAGATAATGTGTGCACGTGTGTGTGTGTGTTGGCTCCTGTCTGTGAAGGGTTTTGCCATATCTCTGGCAGTAAGCCCTCGACCACGAAGTGAATGTCAGCGAGGCAGCGCAATGTCCTCCGCGCTCTCTCGGGCTTGTCATTCACGCGGTAGACTCTTTTCCCTTTCCTCTTGGCCCGATAAGACACTCCCTTCTTTCTAGTTCTACAGGGTTTTTCAGCACCACAAGTGAGAAAAGCATATTGATGGACATTGCACTGTTTGCGCACCAGTGCCTCCCTCGCGTCATGCATTGGCACTGACCTGAATGGAGAGAGCAGCTCCTGACAATGTGACCAATGTAAGAGGAGCCTAGAAATCATTACATTTTACAACTGGACAAATAGAGAGCTCTTTTACTTGACAACTCTGACCAGTAAAAAGCCAGGATCTTCTTGAGCAGATATTATTTTCTTAATAATGGTTATGTCGAGCACAAATTTTAAAATTAACCCAAAATCCAGTTCATTCAGATCTTTCTGTGTGAAGTCCATGTCCATGTTGAATGTACATAAGACAATAATTTACGAGGTCATGGGAAAACAGCCATGAAATATTATACTAGTGAAAGCAAGTACAATATTGGTTGATGAAGACATTTGAAAAACAGCTAAATATTATGATGGGCTATAAGTACTGAAAGGCAGACAGCATGGTGCCTCTGGAGTATCTGAACACTCCTCAAGCTCTACAGATAGTCACTTACAGGGCACATCTCCCTCTTTATTATGACAAAACCATGCTTAATGTGCTTTTTACTGCTACATATGCACAGCAATAGACAGTAAATCAGATTGTGTGGGCAGGAAATGTGGAAGAAACTCATTTCACTCTCTCTCTGACTCCAAGGGTGAAAGCGAATCTCTTTTAAGAAGATCAATATGAACTCAGCCAGGAATTTCATGGCATTTTACCCATTTCAATGATATAATTCTCCATCATGTCCTCACAGTGTCTGAGATGTTCCTCTCGCTTCTGTAGTGAAAACTTGAAATGGGGGCTTGGGGGAAGACTTTGTCACTCCAGCAGTTTGAGAGCTGCCCTCGCAGAAGGCACAAATAAACTCCGACACACTTGGGCTGCTGTGCTGCATCCTTGTCTCCCCACAGATTGTGGCACACTGCAAAAACTCTTAACAAAATAGATGCCATAAGATCAACGGAAACATGGAAATATTTATTTATTTATTTATTTATTTATTTATTTATTTGAACAGTATTAATACTGCACAAAAGGAGTGGGCTGAAGCAAAAGCTTATTAGCACCGCACCCCAAAGCTAATTACAATCGAAATTTACATATTGAATATAGTTCAGAACAGGGATATAAAGGCACACAAGAGCTGCATCTGCTCATACTGAACAACAGAACAATCACAATCAATTTATCAATTTACAGAGTAAAGAATATGTCATGACATTAACTTTGACTTTACTTACCAGAGAGAGACCAGAAGGACTCACTGACAAAAGGACAAAATAGATTTTAAGTTTATGTTTCAAGGCAGTTTCAATATACTTTGAACTGTTCTTAATCTTATTACCAGAGTGAGACACAACAACAGTCTGGTTAAGACAGATCTCCACAAAGCAAGAGACACAATATCACCATATTATTATTTTAAATATACTGACAGCAAGTTACTGTGAACAAATTAAACCTATTTCGCTCAAAAAAAAAGAGATGTTGCAGCTAGAAAGCAGAATATTTCTTTATATTTATTTATTCATTATTATTATTATTTTTGTATTTTATTTAATTTTTTTTTTTTTTTTTTTTTTTTCAGAGCAGGCAGTGACCCTATGTAGTGTTGTGCGATAAAAAGCCAGGGTGTAAAGCCAGTTGGAGACGGCAGTGACTCCTCACCAACAGACCCCACCCAGCTGCCCTATCAGCTGCTCTTGTAAATGTAAACTTTAAATGTTCTTGTCTTTCTATACTGAGTGATGCATTAAAAGATGTGTGATCCCTTGGGAGGAGGTACCTCTCAACGGATGCACAGCTCGCCCTATTTCTCCTTACTGGAATTTGAACAAAATAAATAACTTATGTTCCAATATTATGTAACAATGGGTAATAATCATAAAGCAATATAGATAATGTATGCTAAACCTACATAAAAAATCATCTTCATGAATAATGAAAGTATTATTGGTATAAAAACTTTAGTTCAGAGTTTAATTTACAGTAGCTCTGTTTATAGTTTATAGTACAAGGACTGTGGTGATGATCCAGAACACTCAACATTCAACAACATCTATGGACATTGGTTATCTGCCTCTTATGGACCAGTAGTTCCATGTGCTTTTATCAATGCATTTCTTATGTTTGAACCATAGATTGTAAATATTAACAGACGTAGTCACGCCTATCTCCACTGCTGAAACTTATGTGCCACAACTTTTGCCGTCGATGGGCAGTTTCAAATTGGCCGCTGGAACATGTAGCTGCCGGCACGAGCTCCATTCATTTAACCTTGCCTTCAAAATTCCACAGCGACTAAACTAGACTGGTCCAAAAAAAATGTTTTACAGGCCACTATTTGGGTCAGAAATCTGACAATTAATGCAAATGATGTGATCACTGAACATAACGGAAGTAAAATCTTAGCTAACTGTAAACTCAGTAGCACCACCTACAGGAGACCACTGAAAAAAGTATTGTTTCAATTCAAAAGTCATTATGACTTTTAATTTTGACATTCATTTATAGGTTTGAAATAATTAGAGTGAACCTCATGAAAAACAAATCCATCTGTTTTCCGTTTTGGCACAATCAGCTAAAATTGTTTGGATGCGACCCATTTATATATAAAGCAAACAAAGCAATATGCTGGGTGGGAAAAACATCTTTTGATGTGTTAATTGATTAGGAGCCAGTCGTGCTTTGAAATTCAGTGCCAAAATCCTATGAGTAGTACTGCTATGAAATAATACTGTAGCAATTGGTCCTGGGAACTTCGACATAAAACAAACCACAGTAACTTGAAAACCCCAAAAACGTTTCCAAATGTTGTGATGTTACGACAACAAACAACGTTTTTAATTCGCTTTTTGGGAAGTGAGAGAAATCATATTTGTGGAACAAAGTGAGGGATTCATGTTCATGTACGTTTCTGTTCTGGCAAAAACATTCATTCTATAGAAGCTTTTAGAGACGTACCCTCAAAAAGTAGCAAAAGTGGGTTCCACAAAACTCATGTAGGCTGAATGTTTTTGCAAGCCCCACTTTGCAGGCTTTTTGATTTTGTAAAATAATAATGTATAACTTTGCCTTCATTTTATACTTTGTGTTGGTCTTTCACACAGAAAAAAATAAATCAAAGCATTATGTTTGTGCGACATGGCAAAATGGGAAAAGTCCATGAGATATTTATATTTATAATATTTATACAAGCCACTGTATTTAAAAGTGCACAAAGGCATTGTCCAGGGAAAAGGCTTTGCAGATGTCCAAGCTGGATCATTTCACTGGACTGCTGTGCTTGTTCTTAGTTGGCGCATTGAGTGCTTACACCCAGAAGCATGGTAGAAAGGTGTATGTGTTGATTTCAGCAAGTACTTTTACTGCAGTTCAAAGAAACTAATACTATATAAATAACGTTTATACGCCCATTAGGTTTGTTAAAGTCAGCGTTTCCACTTCTAATAACCTGTAGTGGGAGCAGGCTGTTTTGAAAGATTGGGTCATAACAGGGCGGTCTAAGACCCCTTCCTCTTAAGGAAAGACCCATGTGTTACACATCCCTGGCTCTCTAACCCTTGGTAAATGATCTGTACCAGCTACATTCTGCTTTCCTGCATAAACATGGTACTCCTGTCAGACATTTTACTGTCCCAATTTTTTCCCCTTGTCAAGACTGACACAGTTTGATTAAACTTGTCAACACATGCTAGAGCATTAGCAAACGCAGTCACCCCGGGATGCATGGCTTTCGATCCTTGCTGCTCACTTGAGGTCACTCAAACTCAGCAGTGCTTTTGTTCACCGTCCTGCTGTACAGCTCACCACAGCAGCCAACTAGAAGTTCGGCATTATCATATTATTTATGAGAGCTGGCCTTCTGGGATGCAAGTCAGGCAGGAATAGCAATCGAGGTCTCCTGCTGTGCTGCACTGGGCCTAAGTAATTTCACTGCTTATCATGTTTGTTATCACTAAGTCCAAATTATTTACTTTCTATATAGGCAGACTGTGCGCATACAACAGTAATGCCATTGTCAGAAACCCATTTGATCCTCAGAAGAGGACACGCTTTCAGTCTGATGTTTGATTATGACTTGTGGCTTGCGATTCCTGCCTTGTATTAATGCAAACTGTGTTAATACTTGGATCCAGCTAATACGTGGTCTCCCTTGTGAGCCAGAGGAAAGCACTATCATGTCTGCTTTGGCTGTAGACAATCCACCAATCTGTTCAGTGAGATGTGAAACACTGAGCCTCTCCCACTGTTTGGACAGAAAGATTACAATGTTAGCAGAAAGTCATTACATTTGGAGAGCAAGCTAATCTGCACTCACCGACGAAGACCTTTACTTCCCCTCCAGCTGTGGAATAGTGTTTCCAACAAAATGTGACTGAAATGACACTAATACTCAATCCTTGGATGACAAATCCATCTGCGATATCTCTATCATATCTAAACAGACATGATCAAACTTTATATTTTGCCATAACTGGATAAATGCAATTACCCTGTTTTATGAATTTGCAAGTGGTTAACACTACACTACACTACAAAAATAAGTTTCCTGCTCATGGACACAATGACAGCAGACATCAGTGGGAGCTAGTGATATGTCGCGGGCATTGAGTGTAAATATTAAAGAACGTAGAAACGCAGATGAGACTTAGTGTATATGTCATCACTTAGTGGCCCCTACCGCGGGAAAATGAGAAAAAAGCATTTGGGAATGCATTCCCCGGCACGAGCCCCATTCATTTAAAGAGTGCATTGAAAAGTCCACAGCAGCTAAACTAGGCTGGTCCAAAAAAAATTGACACAAATCTGGAAAATAGCATTGAGCCAAAAGCTGTCTTTTGGACCATCCTGTAAAGCCGTTTTTGAGAGGAAAAAATAACTCCATTGATAATTCTGTTTCCGGGTACGCCACAACAGGCAAGTAGTCAGATTGCAAGCATGTCAGCGCATGTGCTCATGGACCTTTTTGAGCCTGGGCGACCCCCCCGGACCCGTGGGGGGATGGAACCCACGACCATTTTATCCGTAGACCAGCGCTCTACCATTATCGTTTTTTGTGGTTGTATTGAGATGTTTAAATTCTATGTCATAGCACCATACATGCTTTTGAAGGAATGTATTCATAAATGGTACTTGTATTAGTCCCACAGTGGGGAAACTACAATTTGATGAACAAACATCAAGACATGCAGAGGACATCTCATCCATGCTCCTTTGATAATAATAACACAACAGAGAGAAAATATATCAAAAAGATGAATATAAACATTATATGTAACGTCAGATCTTTTTGTATGGAGTAAACTGACCTTCCCTGCTCAATCTGGACAGTCAAAGAGAAGAATTGTTTTAATTGTTGAATATTTATTGAATATTCTGAATATTATAACATGTGCACTGACCAATGCCATGTTACTACATCACAAGCAGATACAGTATATGTTATGGCTGGTGTGCCTATGCAAGATTGATAAATGCACTGCAGACACATTGCACAAATTGCCTTATCCCCATATGAGTGCTATCTCCAACTGTCCTGGAAATACAGAGGAGTGAGAGGTTGGAGGGCAGGGAGTGGCATCATGGGAACACAGCAGCCCCAGCAGCATGTCTGCTTTCATGCCCCATTCATTCACTTTATCACCTCATTAGAAGAATGTGAAGGTGGTGAGTGGAGGCCTTGTCACCAGGAGACGGAGAAGGAGGGGCGTGCTCTATCTTTTGCTCCCAGGATGCACTTCTCCCAACTCCTTGCACCAGTCCTCTTTCAGCCTGGCTGGCTGATGGCGCTCCAGGGGGCTGCGCGCTGCCAATTGAGCTCATCTCGGCAGGTGACAGGCGCACAGATTGAGGAGCAGTGTGTAAAATCTTATGGGCCAGTTTAAACAATGACTGCCTGCTCCTCACAAGAATTGTTTGTTGACCATGCAGACTTAGTTTCAAGAATTGCAATTTAAAAAACAACAGCTTTAAAAAGTACAAATATTAATAAGTTCTTTGATAAGTAATTTTGTCTCTGAAAAATATTGGATAACCTTTCCCTTTCTTGCTGTCTTGATAAAGACAGAAACCAGAAGTACAAAAATATAAAGACATTTGATTTTTGGACCAAAAAAAGGCTCAGGCTTTAATTCAATGAACATGATCTATTGTTGCACATATATGTCCTAGCACAACTTTGCTCAGCCAAAATTCTGCCCGGTAAAAATATAGCCCCAGTGAGGATGATGGAACATGGACAAATTGCTTCTCCAGCTGGTTTACAACAGAACATCGGTCAGCTCTGCCCTGGATACATAACCCAGATGAATCCATGCATAGGGTGTGAACATTGGCCGCCATTTGTCATGTTTTGGGGGAATAGGCTTAAAATAAAATAATTTTTCTGGAAAGAAACGACAACCACACATTGTGTAATGCCATCTAAACTTGGTAAAGGTGAAGAGTCTTCAATAAAGAGTCAGAACCTCCCATAAAATACAAATGGTGCTTTTGATTGCGTGTGTCAGGGCAGCACATGGCGGCGGACGTGCAGCAGTGTAATGTAACGAGTTTTGTGGAGGCTTCGTCATTATTTCCCGCTTCTGTATTGATTTTTTTCGGCCTTGTTGCTCCGAGATCTCCACTACAAATTGCTAGCTTATTATTGGAATATACACGGGCTGACTGGCCACTCAACAATTACCCATCAGGGCACACTTGATTTGAATAGCTTTTCGGAAGAAGTAAACAAGACGCAGGCACAATGATAAAAAGGGGCTTTGATGTTGTCTCTACAATATATCTGTAGGGATTACACTTAGATACCGACTTAAAAGTGAGATAAAAGGTAGCAAAATAAATGTTTTTCTCATCACTGTTGAAATCTCATTAAGACCCCAAAAAACCTCATGAATTAAAATGTAATTATTATACATTATACATTAATATTCATGACATCTATTACACGCAAACATTTCTGATGGAGACATTTCATTGTTTTTGTTGAACATGGTGAATAGAAGGGTGACAATGTCGTCTGATCATGTATTTGTGTCGCAAAGTGGCCATGCACAAAACACACATGTAACGTCACTATAATGTATCATTATCAAGAAAAATATATAATTAAGAACATATATGATGCAAAACCATACAATTCCCCTAGTCCGTCTGACACAAATCTGTTTGGAATAAACCCGTCTGGAGACATGGAGTTTGTGCATAATAAATGTGGTGTCTTTCCTCTCAGACAGATGTAGATGGACTGTGCCGCATGCAAAGTCACACATCTAAATTCTGTCCTCATTAAAACTGGGAGTAAGTGACAGTAGTTAGAGTTTCGGTGTTTAAAGCTGCTGTGTGATGATGTCGCAGCGCACCTTAAGAAGTTGTTGTGAACCAATAAGAAGAATGTGATATGATGAAGAAACGGCATCCAATTAAACTGTGAAGGGGGTGAATTAAAGATATAATTGCCTGAAGCTACATAAAGAGTAGGAGATCGTTGTGGTAAGATAGAAAGATTGACAGATAAATAAATACAGTACTTAATTGATCCCAGAGGAAATAGTGTATTAGTCCCAGCTAACATTCACACAAACACAGCTGGATAATTAAGAAGTAAAGGAAGCATTCAATACATAAGTCCAAGAGAAATTGAGGCACTGCAAGACAATGTTCATGCAAAAAAATACAATTCCTTTATTCAGAGAGAGGATGTCAGCATGAATATCCTGACAAACATGCAAGTTTTTTGCACATAAGGTTAACAGGTTGCACTGTATACTAATACATATATAAAATATATGTATTAGTATAAAATATATGTCTAGCATAAAATCCTACTTATGTGATTCCTCTGCATATTTTCAAAACCTTTTTTCTTCATGAGCAGCGGGCCCCATGGAGCATGCCTCCCTCTGGACACATGGGCGTTTCATTTCATACTGACACATTCACCCCAGACCTGGCTATCCTGCTCTGACTGCTGAGGGGACTACAGAACACCAGCCTCTTTCTCTGAATCAAAACAATGTGAAAATGACATTTGCGGTCACAGAGAAAAGTCTGTAACAAAATCACACAGTTGTCCCCCGTTGGCGAGAAAGTTATACAACTTTCTGTTTTGGAATGGTTTTATCTGGCAACAAAATACCCTATAGTGCTCTTTCCTGCCATTACTACAGTAAAAAAAAAAAAAAAATAAAAAATACACACACCCCTCTCCCTCTGTTTACTGTTTCCACCAGGGAAACAGAGGATGGCCCCTAAAACATGAAACCATCCTACAGCACCAGTAAAAATGAGCTGTGACCAGACACAATAGGAGGAGGTTAGCCAAAGCAGGAGGAGCATTTAACAGATGTGGTTCATATCTGCCTTGCACGTGAGCTAATGTCTGTAGGCAGTTTTTTCACAAAAAGTTGAAGGTAATCAGGCATGGCTCATTTGTATCTGTAAATCAGGACCATAGAATGCTATGCCCTAATTACAGTAGGTTGCGCCCTTACTGTTTCCTCCTCCCTCGTCCCATATCTATTTGTTTCAGAGCAGAGCATAAAGACTTAGTTCAAGAAGGGCGCTCCAATTTGAGTTAAGATCTGACCCGACACTTGCACTAAGTCACTCAAGATCAAACCAATAGCAATCTTTGTCTTTACTTAGTAAGAAAACATCAAATTTGAGAAAGATTGTGGCATGGAGCACATACAAATATGTTTGGTAAAGAATAACTTTGGACAATCTTGGTGTCATTAATGTATTCTTCTGGTTTCCACTGTACGGGATAAATAAATAAATTAATATAAACCCCACAAAAACACATATCAACATGTTCCTGTTCAAAGGGGGACCCAACACATTACGAGGATTAGAAAGATTGGCACTGCACATGCAATGATAGAGCAGAACCAGCCTTTATATCTGACAACAACATCGACAAGCAATCTGGTAAACAGTTTGTGATTCATCCATTATAATTTGATTTCAATGACACATCAAATATCCAATGGCCTTGTTGGGTAAAAATGTCGAGCCGCTGTCCACACTGATGTAACAAAACAATGTTGTACACAGGGCGTCTGATGAGAGGCGGTCTGATGTCCTTGTTGGTATGCATGCAGTCACACAGGTAGTTAGGGGGGGCTCGGTAGGTGCACTGGCTAATCTATTTCTCAGTGCCAGAAGGTCAGACAGATTAAAGCTGGCTATGAGGATCCCAGTTTTCCCTGACAGCTGTCTGCCCGGAGCGGAGCAGCTCTAAAAGTTGCACTTGCAATGAGATGTAAAATGAACTCCCAGGCTTCTGGTGTGAAGGTTAAGCTTTTGTACCGAATATGATGTTATTTGAGTGTAACTGATTATCCAAGATTCACCCTTTTCAGTCAACAAAAAATAATCTGATATTTTTTTGTTTTTATTTTTGAATGAGCTGGAAACGGCAGCAAGTCCTAAGTAGCTCTAAAACCGTTGTTGCTTTTGTGCTCTACAATTGTTATTTTTCTTGCTTTTTTCTATACTTGAGATGTTGCTGCAGTACAGTGTTCAAGATTTTGTACTGGTACAGACCGCAGCAGAGAGAATTCATGGTCCGAACCATGTGGATCAGGCGAAAATCCACTGGAGAAATGCTAACTTTTTGAAAAATGCAAAAAAAGCATTCAGTATCTCATATTGGACTAGAGCAGAGAAAATAGTGTGAACCAAGTGGCTACTCCATCTCTGCGGCTGTGACCCGTCCTGCTCCACCCAGAGGCAACTCCATCTCTGCGGCTGTGACCCGTCCTGCTCCACCCAGAGGCAACTCCATCTCTGCGGCTGTGACCCGTCCTGCTCCACCCAGAGGCAACTCCATCTCTGCGGCTGTGACCCGTCCTGCTCCACCCAGCGGATGTTCCATCTCTGTTGCTGTAACCTGTCTTGCTCCATCCAGAGGCAACTCCATCTCTGCGGCTGTGACCTAAAGTGGTGTTGCATTTTAGCTATTTTTAGAATTATCTATTTATTTGTTTTGTTTGTATGGATGGGTGATTTTCTGCTGCTACTGGATATCTGAATTTCTCCTACGGGTGATCAATAAAGTATCTATCTATACACGCTTTGTTGTATAGATAGTATGTTTCTATAGTATAGATAGTATGTTTCCTCTCTTGAAGAGGTTTCCTCACAGAAACCTTATCCACTGTGTCACTGGTAATCAATCTGAAGCCAAAATAATTGATGTAAGCACAGATTTGTATCATTGAAGTTAAAGGCCAGCTCGTAAAAATTTGATCATTTTCAAGAAGGCAGCATGTCTTTGACCTTGCATGATCCACCTGAAATGAAAAGCCATAAGGTCAATATCCAGCGATTTCCTTTAATGACCTCACTAGGTGTTTGGAATGTCTTGGAAAGGTCAAATCCATCTAGGTTTTCAAATTAAACCTCAACAAATTAAATGTTCTAAATGCAGTGACATTTATCTCAATGTATTCACATTTACCAAGGTGTATAATACTCTTCATCTGTCTCAACAACAGCCATCATTTGCACAGAATGTTGGTTCTATTTCTGTAGTTGACCTCCATGCTCCGGTCATCTATTGACTTGACTAATACCCACACATACAAGACTGGACACTTTGAGGTCAGATGGGTGTGAGTGTAAGGTAGATTGAGGCACAATGTCGATCTTTCCCGGATAAAGCTCGATTATGTGTTACAATTAAAGACAATAATTGTGTTGTTTATTTAGCTACTGTATTCTCCTGAGCATCAATTTCCTCGCCTCAATTGAATAATTGACTTATTTAGCAACAATATAAGCCAGACCCTATTGTACTTTTTAGTGGTAGGGGAAACCGGAGTACCCGGAGGAAACCTATGCAGACACAGGGAGAATATGCAAACTCCACACAGATCTGGCGGTGGAATCGAACCCAGGACCTTCTTGCTGTGAGGCAAACCACTGCACCACCGTGCCTCTAGAAAAAAAGGGTCAAAATAAAAGTGCATAGTAACAGTGTTTGCCGCTGGAGTGAGTCAAGAATAGTGTGACGTGTTTAGGGCCCTTAAGTTAACAATATGTTAACAACAAGAGTGACACATGCTGTATATACTCCTAAAAGTTCACTCTGATATTTTCAGTATGCACAAAACAGCAAACAATTCTTTTTGAACGTTTCTCAGTTTTCCCAAATGTCATTGCTGCATGCTCTTTTTGAAAATATAACAATCGTGAAAGAAAGATGATGTAGTAAATCATTCATAATACTGTAACTTCAAACACAACAATTGTAGCAGATTCAGTTGATGGGTGTAAATAAACAGGGCTGCAGCAGTTTGCCAGTGGCAAGAGGCTGATACCAACATAAATCTATTTTGATCCAAAAAACTGCATTAAATGTTGTAGGATATGGAAAAGAAAGTTAAGATGAGATGAGTGATTCTTTTTGGGGTTTTTTAGGGGGAAATTTGTCCCCTGCATTTGACCCATCCTTCATTGCCACCGCAATGCAGCATCCGGGGAACCACCTCCAGATGTTTCTGCTCAGCAGCAGAATTGTTACGTATTGTACATATTTTTAGTGGTAGGACACACCAGAGCACCCAGAGGAAATGTACACAGACACAGGGAGAACATGCAAACTTCACTCAGAAAGGCCTTGTTCCAACAGGGCTGTTGCCTCTTAAAGTGTAAGTGCCTAAAAATAGAGCTAATCTTTGGAACAAATTAACAGATGACTTAAGAAAAAAAAAAAGTTCAAACCTGTTCCAACAGAGCCTTTCTGTGTTAGTGTTAACCTTTGCACACTCTTGTCAAGTTTGACTTATATACTCTCACATTGTGTCAGATGGGTTTATTTTAGTGGACATGCTTCTTGTCTTCAATATGGTAAAATGATTTCTAATGACTAGATTTAGTCATAAAAAAAATGTTTTTCAATATATATCCCCCTCTGAAACCAATGACAGCAGGAGCTTTAAAGAAGCCATAGGGTATGCTGTCATGGATATAGAGATTGGTTATGACTCATGGAGGTTTTGTCCCACGCGACCGGTACAGAAGAACGGCACCTGAAATAAATCACAGCTGGAGGGCTACATACATCAAACTCCATACTCCATTTCAAATGTGTTTTGTCCACTACATCTGAGTTATAAATGTGCGATTGGACTATGACAGCAGAGTCCCGCTTGAGAAATGTAATACATTACTAGTTCTTCAGACAAAGTGGCGCGTTGAGAAATGTAACATAATGGGATTTCTTATGTGAAGAACTGGGGGCATTGGAAGGGCATTAGAGATGTTTAAAATTGTGGAAAACATACAAATACTTTTTTAAAGCTGCAGTGTCATTTTATACAGTTTCAAACAAGAAACAAACTTTGAATGTTCTCAACTTCAATTCCAGACAGTTTTTATTTATTTTTTTCTCTCTTTGCACCTGTATCCTTTTTTGGTCTTTAAGGCTAAAGCAGGATTCCAGTACTAATGGTGCTGGGCAACTCCAAAACTCTTTGAATGACATCACACACTCAAATGCGAAGAAATGGGGTATCCAACATGCAAGACAATAATTTAAAGATACACTGTGTGTTTTTTGCTGCTGTCTAGTGTTGAGATCATATATTGCAGTCCAGGGTACAACGGAAGCCATCGAAAGACAATATGTCATCTTTGACAGTGCTCCTCAACTCTCAGTCATTCACAGACTGCCAAGGAAAGAATACTTTAGTTTTATAAATGATCGGATCTCTCCAAACGTCTCGAGCACTTGACAGTCGTGTGGAGGCAACATGTAAACAAGATTGTGTTCTGAAGCGGCACTTGCTGCACAAAGGCTCTACTGAGTTTTACCATGGATCTATAATGATATATAGTTTTACAAACGTGGTGTGAATAGAAGAGACGCATGGATTAACGTCTGTGGCTTAAAACTACGATGATCAGAGAAGCATGACATAAACACAGCCACAGCAGGACATGGCTAATAGCTCATGTTATTATTAGCATTAGCCACAGCGCCTTATCTGCATCACGGTAAGGCCCCGACTCCACCGGGCGCGTAAAACGGACGACGGATCCGTCTAAACGTGTCCGTTTCATCTCTGTCTCCGTTATCTCCATGAGGGTGAATGGAAGTGGCTCCACTGCCTCCAACATGCGTCCGTCTGACGCACGTCGGACACATTCCGTCATTGGAGGGTGCAATGGACGCGGACGGACAAAATAGAAGCAATCTTATTTGTTCCGTCCGTCGACGAGTGTCGGGTCCGTTTTCCATTGAAAATACAATGGAATAATATATTTACCACATTATTAAACATGTATTGATATATGCTGTGGTCCTGTTTATAAGTATTTGTTAATGAAAATGATTATTAACAAATGTGTGTAATTTTTTCATGTATTCAATTGAAATAATTGTTTCCTTTATAATAATTTTTTGCGTAATGTTAATACGCTAAACTTTACATACACCTCGCTCTTTTTCCTCTCGCTCTGTCCCCTCTACATGTCCCTCCGAGGCGCTGTCTCCTCACCGCCGCGCGCTCCCACCCACACACACACACACACACACACACACACACACACACACACACACACACACACGCACACGCACACGCACACGCACACGCACACACACACGCACACTCTTTTTTCTCTCTCCCCTTTTTCCAATTGCTTTCAATAAGTTTTGCCTCATCCATCGCGACGTCCTCGATGCTTCAATATGCCGTGCTTTGCACTGATCATAGCCACAGCTCATGCACATCACACACCGCTTATTCTAATTTAAACAAAGCCTTCTATGGGGGGCTGTTAAACGCACAGCGCGAGCTCCGCACTGCTGCAGCCGGTTTGGCCACTATTCCGTTTTACGAACGTCTGACGGGCAGCAGCCAACGCGCGTCAACGGAGATGCGCCCGGTGGAGTCCAGGCTTAAGAAAACAGAACATTCACTCACACTGCTGATTAAGTATTCTGGCCATCTGGCAATCGTTTTATAGGGATTCTGTGAGTTTTATTTGAGACTTGTCCCTGAACAGGTTTAGTTTTGTTTGTTTTAGTTTGTTTATTTGTTTTTTTAGGCTTTTTCCTTGAATAAGTTTTGTTGAAACTTGTGACATAGTACTGTAGTTGGACCGGATTGGGTCAGAACATCCTGAGACTGTTTTATAGATTCTGCCTCATTCTCATTGTCAGTGTGAAAAGTTACGTATTGTTCACTTGTGAGTCTGTTGTGTACAAACTACACGACGTGCCTCCTGTTGTGTTAACTCTGTTTTTCTGTGCGTGTGGTTTGCGATGTTGACACTTTGCTGCTATGACGCCGGACTTTCGCATAATAATTTATCAAAAAGATTATTGTTCGGATCGTTCTTATACATAACTGTGGTCCTCCGTGGTTCCATCTTCAAACTTGTGAGGACACGGTGAAAGCAACGATATAAATAGCATTAGAAACAAAAACTTGATTCTCTGATTCTTTTTGTCCCTTATCCACCACTGTATTTCAAGATGGCGCATAGACATGGAAAGACGTTTATAAGGTGAATTCTAAGCCTCTGAAAAAAAAAATTATAATTGGTGGAGGTAAATATTCTTTAAAAGGTCACATTTGTTATTAGTTACCACGTTTTTTTTCATATGGAGCAACTGTTAAAAATAAACAGGGTGGCTTTCAGTAGACCATAGTTAAGAGTAGTCTTTTTTAAATGTGACAGCAAAATTGAGCTCTGAATCATTTATTTCAACATTTCTCAAAGTATATATATAATATATATATATATATATATATATATATATATATATATATATATTATTGTAGACATTATTCAATTAAATGAAT
Organism: Knipowitschia caucasica; assembly: GCA_964034765.1. NCBI lineage: Eukaryota > Metazoa > Chordata > Actinopteri > Gobiiformes > Gobiidae > Knipowitschia > Knipowitschia caucasica. The sequence continues at coordinate 44,872,031 of OZ035824.1, read as the reverse complement.
GCTGCTTCTGACAGTAAACAAGTGGTAAGCAAAGGTTTGGCACCCCTGACAATTTATATATTATATATATAATAAAAAAGACAAACACTGTGATAAGTGAGAAGTGAACTTTTACACAAACTTGAAAAGGTGCTTTGTTCAGAATGCTGCAGTTCAGAAAAAACACAGCAACACACAATGCTCCTACAACTCTCAGCAATGAACTGTCTGCAGAAGACAAACTGTTGAACCGTTAGTTTAACAGTTTGTTAAATCAGTTAACTTCACGTTTGTCCTGCATGGCCTCTGTCCTGTAAAGTCATACTGCAGGGGCCTACAGCAACAGCTATCTTTATGAATCTACACAAACCATCTCATTCATCCATGGTGTTGAGTAAACCAGTTAAATATATTGTGACAAAAGCTTCTAATTGTGCTGGAACGATGAGAAGATCAAGTCATTTACTGAACACTAATTCCCTGCTCTGTGTATCATTCATTCAAAATGATGTGTTTTTGTTGTTTTAAATATAAGTTACTGTGTATTTTGCAAATATCACATACACAAGTTATTGCCCTCAAAAGGGCTCTTAAGATTGTATCTAATATCAACTATAGACATCATTCTAATCCACTGTTCATAGGATTAAAAGAACTTAAGCTACCTAAGCTAAACTGCCCATATGATGTTCAGAATATCAGTAGATTCACAGCAGATGTACAGTCTCCTAATGTACACGATTTATGACACAATGGAGGTACTCAAAACAGGCAACAAAAAGTGTATGTGCCTAAATCTAGACCTTCTCTTTAGAACAATTTAACAGATGGTTTAAAACATGTTCAAACGTGACTAACTTTGACACTAAGGTTGACACTGTATGTGTGTGTGGTGTGTGTGTGTCTGGTATTGTACCCGATGATGATGGTGTTGTTTCACTATTAAACCATATTGCATTGGTATAGCATTATGACATGACATAACAATACATTTTATATAAAAAGGCCTTTCAAAACACCCAAGGACACTGTACTCACATGGTGCAATGTAGCATTATCAAGAACAGAAGACAACAGAACTGAACGAAGGTGTTGAGTGACTGGTATGTGGGGAAAGAAAGTCTGAAAAGGTGAGTTTTGAGTCTGGATTTGAACAGGGGAAGAGAGTCAGTGTTGCGTAGGTCAATGGGAGTGAGTTCCAGAGCTCGGGAGAAGAGCGGCTGAATGCTCTACCCTCCATGGTGACGAGTTGGAAAGAGGGGACAGAGAGAGAGAGGAGGAGGAGCGGAGGGTACGAGAGGGTGTGGTGTCCTGGAGGAGGTCAAATAGTTAGAATGGAGCAGGTTATGGATCCATCCCTGGATCAAGGTCTTGTCCCACTTGTGGTCCAGCCACTTTTATAGAAACCTAATTTAAGCACTACTAATATAACAACAATTTTAGACCTATTTCCAAACTTACGTTTTTGGCCAAGGTTTTAGAAAAAAAAATTCTATACAGATTTTAGATTTCATTCATGAGAACCACATCTTTGAGAAATTCCGATCCGATTTTAAAGCACCAAATACCGAGACAGCCCTCCTCAAGACCTTATTTTACCCACAGACAGAGGAGACTGCTTTATTTTAATAATTTTAGAGTTAAGCTCAGCATTCGACACAATCGACCACAAGATTATGTTGGATCGCCTCAAAACGCGTGTTGGCCTCAGAGATACTGCACTTACAGTAGTTGGTTTTATTATTTTCTTTTAGACAGAACCTCTGCTGTCACCATGGGTAACTTTACCTCCTCAACAGCCCCCATAACCTGTGGGGTACCGCATGGTTCTATTTTAGGTCCCATTTTATTTTCTATTTTTATGCTCCCCCTAGGACTTGTTTTGGCCTGTCATAACGTGTCCTTCAGAATCTGAGTCAGAATCCTTTTATTGCTATGTGAGTAACAGGAAGTCACAAACTAGGACATTTCTTTGGCTCTCGGTGCAAACAATTTAAAGCAGAAAATCAAGAAATGCTAAAATAAAAATCTACACACTTTTCTTCAGTTTACTATATACAAGTGCACTAGGTGCACACAATAGACCATTAGGAGTGCGGTAGTAAAGTGACAGTAGCATAAAGTGACGGTCATAAGGGCAGAGGTCAGTGATGGTTTATAAAGCAGAGGGGAAGAAACTATTCTTGTGACGGGAGGTTCTGGTCCTGATAGACCATAGTCTCCTGCCTGAGGGGAGTGGTTTGAATAGACCATGTTGTATGTTTTTTGTATGTTGTATGTTTTTATTTATATACCGCCTTTTCACTGCAGATCTGAGTCTCAAAGCGGTTTACAATTGTTAATTTTGGGCATTTGTCTCTCACTCCACACAGAGATGGGAGCGGGGTCGCCAGTACAGGCGGCGCATGCCAGAACTATTGGACATATTTTTAGTGGTAGGGGAAACCGGAGTACCCGGAGGAAACCTACGCAGACACGGGGAGAACATGCAAACTCCAATCAGAAAGGCCCTGGTCCGACCGGGATTCGAACCCAGGACCTTCTTGCTGAGAGGCGAGAGTGCTATCCACTCAGCCACCGTGCCGCCCGTGTTCGGGGTTAGAGGGGTCAGTAGTGATACAACTAGCCCGCCCGCAAGCTCGGGTGACGTACAGGTCCTGCAGCGATGCTGCAGCCGATCACCTTCTCCGCAGAGTGCACAATGCACTGCTTGTCCCTGACTTTGGGTCCAGCAAACCACACGTGATGGAGGAGGTGAGGATGGACTGCTATGCGGACGATGCTGAGACCAAACGACCCTGGAAGTCTGGCTGTGGTGGTTGACTGTTTAAATTATGTGAACAGTTGGATGGCCCATAACTTTCTTCAACTCAATACCTCCAAATCAGAAGTCCTCCTAATCGACCCGCCTCCATCAATATCCCACATCCAAACCCACCTCGGCCCCCATCCTCAAAAATCACTCCCACCGGTCGTAATGGTGTCATTTTCGATTCTCACCTCACCTTCCGATCCCACATTAAAAAAAAACGCCCTATCCTGCTTCTATCACCTCTGCACCATCTCCAAGTAAAAAAAAAAAAAACATTCTCACTCCTCCTGATCTCCATAAAGTTGTCAATGCCTTAATCTTCTCCCACCTCTACAACTGTAACTCCCTCCTCTCCGGTTTCGACTCTAAATCCCTCTCCCACCTCTAACTGGTTCAGAACGTAGAAGCCAGACTTTTCACTGGGATTAACAGAAGGGAGCACATCACCCCTGTTTTAGTGTCCCTCCACTATGGGGTGCCGTTTGTAAAAATTCTGTTAAAATTTTTTAGCTGAACATTTTTCTACATTTAGCTCACTTTCCTCACATTTAGCACATTTTCCTCACATTTAAGACATATCTATATCTAAATATTATATCTATATCTAAATGTTAAATGTTATATTTAAATATTATATCTATATCTAAATGTTATATCTATATCTAAATGTTAAATCTAAATGTTAAATCTAAATGTTAAATCTAAATGTTAAATCTAAATGTTATATCTATATCTAAATGTTATATCTATATCTAAATGTTATATCTATATCTAAATATTATATCTATATCTAAATGTTAAATGTTATATCTAAATATTATATCTATATCTAAATGTTATATCTATATCTAAATGTTAAATCTATATCTAAATGTTAAATCTAAATGTTAAATCTAAATGTTAAATCTAAATGTTAAATCTAAATGTTAAATCTAAATGTTAAATCTAAATGTTAAATCTAAATGTGTCGCCAAGTGTAAAGCTAAATATATAGAAACCACGCCCACTGCCCGCCTTCCGTGCCGTGTGGTGAGTGGGGGCGGTGCCGCGTGTTTTGAACATAGGAATACACGTGGACCGACGTCACGGCTCAAGGCATTTTGGGTCTCCGGCGCCATCGTCCTTGGCCACGGCACAAAATTAGCATTTTTGTGAAGATTCTTGCTTATTTGCTGGAGCCAGAGTGTATTCACTGTAAACTAAGCCACGTGGAGTCCCGTGAGATTCCTGTGTAATCCTGTAGGGTTCTCACCACACGGCACGGAAGGCGGGCCCACTGGATTTGAAGCCACTGCAGTGGGCGTGGTTTCTATATATTTAGCTTTACACTTGGCGACACATTTAGATTTAACATTTAGATTTAACATTTAGATTTAACATTTAGATTTAACATTTAGATTTAACATTTAGATTTAACATTTAGATATAGATTTAACATTTAGATATAGATATAACATTTAGATATAGATATAATATTTAGATATAACATTTAACATTTAGATATAGATATAACATTTAGATATAGATATAATATTTAGATATAGATATAACATTTAGATATAGATATAACATTTAGATTTAACATTTAGATTTAACATTTAGATTTAACATTTAGATTTAACATTTAGATTTAACATTTAGATATAGATATAACATTTAGATATAGATATAATATTTAGATATAACATTTAACATTTAGATATAGATATAATATTTAGATATAGATATGTCTTAAATGTGAGGAAAATGTGCTAAATGTGAGGAAAGTGAGCTAAATGTAGAAAAATGTTCAGCTAAAAAATTTTAACAGAATTTTTACAAACGGCACCCCATACTCCACTGGGTCCCTGTGCGTTTTAGAATTCATTTAAAGATTTTAGTGATCACTTAGTTCATTTAGGTCTGGCACCAGGCTACATTCATGGACTTTTAACCCCCTACGAGCCCCCCGCAGCCTTAGATCCTTGGGCAGGTCCCTGTTGACTGTTCCGAGGTCGAGGCTCTGGACGAAGGGTGATCGAGCCTTCTCTGTCCGGGCTCCTCAGCTTTGGAACGACCTGCCCGAGGAGATAAGGCTAGCATCATGAGTATCCACTTTCAAAGTACTGCTTAAAACACACTTTTATCAAACAGCTTTTAACTTAGTTAGTTTTAAACTTCCCATCCTGTATTTTACTGTGTGCTTTGTCTTTTTTGTCTTTCTTCCTGTATCTACTTTTCTATCAAATTATTTTACATTTGTATTATTACTGTTTTATTGTTTATTATGCTGACTATGCAGCGCTTTGCAATCATTGTTTTTTTTGAAAGTGCTATACAAAAACATATTTATTATTATGGAGAGCTTTGAATGTGATATATACGTCACACGTAGATCGTCTTGTGTCTGTGTAGGTGAGTCAATAAAAATTGTGTACCTATTTCTAAATAAACATCTTGATTTGACAACAATTATTCCCATAGTGCTCACAATTTACCACTGTTAAGTAAAGAAACAATAACACAACTGATAACAATAATACATTTATTGAATACATTAACCTTTGAAAACATTTGAAGGCCAAGTTGACATGTTCACATTTCATGCACATGCTTCGCAGGTATAAAAAAAAGAGAAGCTTGTGACACATTTGATAGCCTAGTCCCTGATCTCTTTTATCTTGTTCGTAATTCCTGAAGGTTATTATGAGTGGAATATTAAAAGCTGCCACTCTTCTTCCCCTGTGCACTGCGCTAAATGGAATCATTGTAATTATGGCTTTCATGCATGGCAAGGTACATTTAAGGCAATTTAAAAAGATCAAAGACATACAAAAAAAGTCCAGGCTGTAATGCAAAAGTGAAAATGCTTAAATAGTGTCTCAACGCCAAACTCCTGTCACAATGGCCGAGTTTGTACTGAAATATTATCACAGTTATTAACAGCAGAGGGAGTTTGGTTATGCAAATTAAAGTTGTGTCCATGTCCTCTTCAAAGTTGTCACTTTGGCAGCAGCAGATCAGAGAATCAAGTGGAACACAGGAAATGCGACAGTGGGCACAAGTAGATACTATGTTTAACAAAAAAAAAAAAAAAATCAGCCCAGATGAAGCTAAGATAAAATACAAAGTTTGACCTAAAAAGAAATGAAAACTGCTAGGGCAGACTATGGGAAATTCTTGCGCTCGCCTCATTAAATTTCAAGAGAAGGTCCAGACTTGCAGCTTGAGTATAGTGAAATCTTCAATCTTCTTCTGGTCAGTAAGACAGAAGGTGAAAATAAGATACAGTGACACCATACTGATTCAATTATAAAGTACTGAACTCCAAGAGTATCCAGCTTTTGAGAGTTACATTGAAAAGCAGTAATCATACAAAAGTGTGTATTCAATAAATGTTCTCTCCCTCTATATGTACTATATTATTTTACTAACCTGTAACACAACAAATATCAAATCTAAGTGACCAATATGTGTCATCCATGCAGATTCAATGTCTTTGTGTAACATTGTGTCATTGTGTCCCCCCCATAGAAGTGTCATTTCTATGGCAACAGCTGTGCATCCTGTCACAAATAATGTAGGTCAAGTCTTAAGCCTGACATGATGCAGGGCATTCAGTTACTAAAGACTCCTTTTGTTTCAAACTTGCTCTTTATTGCTTAACTAATAAGTAAAATCGACTTTAAAAAAACGTTACAACATTGTTTCTTTATGGAAAACAGACCTGAAGTTGTTTTTAGATCTATCCCCTTAATGTCACTATGACATCAAGATCACACAAGTGATAAATACAGAAAACAATGGGAATAACTTTTTGTATTTACTTTTGATTAAATTATAGCTACCGGTATAAACATCAACTGATGTAAAAGCATCAAAATTAAACCCTTACTTATATAAAAGTCAACACACATTTTTGTTTGTACATATGTAAAATATGGTATGCATGCATGTTTGACTGGCCGAACATTGATTCGTATTCGAGACATTTTTAGCATTACCTTTGAAACACAAAACAGTGTTCGTATGGGAATAAACATAACATAAAAACTTGGAAGTATAGATAACCACAATGAATCGCTGAGTCGAAAGAGCATATAAGAACACAAACTAGTTAGGAAATGAAGTAGTAAAGTAAAGTGAAAAATGACTGATACCAGGAAAAAAAACTTTCCACGTCTGTTTGATATTCTGAAGTTTTCCTATGGGGCCCTTGTGCGTCATCCCCTCTCATCTCAGCCACCACACGCGCCCCTGTATGTTCATTTGCTTTTAAGACATAAATAGGCGCGCTTCGTAAGTCGATATCTATAATTGCTCCTGACTTTTATCAATACAGGTTCCACTGTTCCAGCAGCACGAGCCAGCGGGGACGGGTTGCCGGGGAAACGGCCGCATGGCAACAAGATCAGAGCCTGGGGGTTGTCTGCGTGAAGGTCTGCTCCCATTTTACATTGCGTTTCCTCACTAGATGTGCGTGAGCCACTGGAGAGAACACTACAGTTCCGCCGCGCCGTGGGCTCTGCAACATCCAGCAACAACAAACCTGGGATAGTACGCAATCGGAGTGTTTCTACTTCTCGGAGGACATAAAGAAAGTGTGGGAATAACACATCTTTTTTGGTAGACTTTACCGCTGTTTTTGGGAGAAGACTTGGGAAAAGCTAAGACGACAACACTATTATATACAGCTGTGATGGACATCATGATTGCGGTGCAGGATGCTTGCGTGTCTGGACAGTGGCTTACAGCGATCATCCTGAGCTTGTGCTGCTTTCTGCCGTCCTGCTTACCCGCTGGACAAACTGTGGACTACTCTTCACCGGTAGAAAGTGTGGTCAGCAGACAAGGGGACACCGCGCTGCTGAGGTAAAGAAACCAATGTGCCAACACAACTTTTCCCCGCGATCGATCTTGTTTTAGCGTCTTTATGAGTGATGAAAGTGAGATTTGAGCTGCTTAAAGTATTTGCACAGTGAGTGTTGGGGCAAAAACAGCAGGAGCAGTGGCACAATAGCGGCTTCCCTGCATCCCGTGATTGTCGTCCTTGTTTTCGCCTGTCAGGGGGGTACAGTGCCGCGCGACCATCGGGGCAACACGGCTAGCTTACCACACGCTGCTAACCACACAGTTTACCAGGACTTTCCTTTTGTGCCATGGAAGAAGGTATATCACATGTCTAACTCAATGTCTTTACAGCACTATGAGTTTTAAGTGTTCAAATAAAACACAAATGATCGTGCCATCTTAGTTATCGACGACTCTAAAGATGACATTTAGCTAACTAAACTCATCGTCGTTCATATTACTTTAGTGTTGTCCACATTTGACACGTGCTGACGTTGTGTGGAAAAAGAATGCGTTTGCCAGGAAAGTATATTCAAGGATGTCGCCGTTTCAATTCGAGGTGTGAGAGTAGAGAGATAGTCAGTTTGCTGCTATATGTGAGGTCTCCGCTCTTTTAGATGAGGACGAAGTTGCGATGTCTTCCGTCTCGTTGAATCAACTAAAACATCAAATATTTATATATATTTTTTCAATTGTCGTGTGATCAAGGTATGCAGCTTTGCACTTTGGCACAAAAGGGCAAAATCGAGCAAGAGATGGGTCATCATGTAACCAACTGAAGACGTCAGATACTTTTAATGTAATGTAATTGATCATGAGTTTTAAAATAAAAGATCGAATTATGAGGTATTTATTCAGTTATACTGCATGATCAGAACTTGCTCGTTGTCATTATTAATCTTGATTGATAGAAATTATGACATGTGTGATCACGTTTTATGTCACTTTTCTCTCTGCCTGTATCCGCTTGTATGGACCGGAGGACAGGGTACAGGGGCAGAGCCTGTCCCTTTTCAATGCTGTTGATGCTGAGTCTGACTTCTGGGTGTGGACATGAATGTAGAATAGCTGAAGTGTCCTAAGATCATCTGCCTGGCATTTTGCTCCCTCTCTTTGTTGTTAAACTGGCTTCAAACATCTAATGCCTTAGAGGGTATTTCTTGATGGTTGTGGCAGTTATGAGTTGGTGTAGCCATACATCAAGATTACCACAGCACCAGCTTGAAGATATTTTTACTTTATTTCCCCAATGCCTACGGGGCCACCCTGTCAGATAGACTAACCCTCTGACAGTCTTTTAAGAGAGGGCGTCTAATTCCCTGGTGTCAATCTAGGTTGGCTGCGATCAGCAACACCAGCTTTGTCTGAATCCAGACGCTTTATTGGACAGGAGATTATCCTTATGCTATGAATCACCTCAATAAACAAGCTACCCCTTCCAGTGCACCCCCAGCATGGTAACAGTTTCTCTCAGCAGGTAAATGCCAGCAAGAAATGTACATATATATATATATATATATATATAAAAAACTTCCTTTGCTATGCTGCACACGTCAAAACATTCTCACTCATCTGAACTAACATTAAGAAATAATAATAATAATATTTCACTTGGAGAGGTTGTGGTCCCTCGCTATGTGGAAGTACCACTTTTTTTAAGATCTGATCCTGCTGATTTGATAACACCCTTTAATGACACATTCTGCCCCTGTACCCTGTCCTCCAGTCCATACAAGCAGATACAGGCAGAGAGAAAAGTGACATAAAACATGATAACACATGTCATAATTTCTATCAATCAAGATTAATAAGGACAACGAGCAAGTTCTGATCATGCAGTATAACTGAATTAACACATTGTGTCATTAAAGCTGAACTAGTCGTAAATAGAATATATTCAATACATTTAGGAATTTACTTCAAAGTATAACAACATTATTTATGCACCATTTCTATTTAGAATTAATTAGGTACAATTATTATTATTATTATCATTTTTTGTATTTTATTACAACTCGAGAAAATTCAAAACAGAGTGACTAAATCAGGTTGCAAATACCAGTAGTCCAAGCACTGTTATCTAAAACATAAAAGTGTTTCGGAACTAGGAGAAAAATATATCTCTCCATTTTTAAAATTAAAATCTTGATATACGATATGTAACAATATTCTCACAGGATAAATAAACCTCAAAACACTACTGCAAATACAAACATGCCAATTTCCAAGATTTATTTTTTATGTTTATGTATTGAATCTCAAAGAGGGAGTCCTTCAAGAAGGAACCTTTGTCACATTTGTTTTAATTTTTCGTTTTTGAAGAAAGTTTACATATTGCCTTTTATTAGCTAACTACTATTTCCAATTCAGCCGCTCTCTCCGTAGTGTATAGTTGTGGGGGTTCTTGTATTGCAAAGTAATGCCTCGACTCTGTAATCTGTGGTAAAACACCTCACTCTGTTACAAAGACATGGTTATCGTCATGGTTACTTTGGCGATATTATTGCATACAATAGTTATCGCCCACCCCTGGTTGGAATATCTCGAATTAACTCACTTCATTCATACCAGACATGGGGAGTTACATGCTAACCCCACACAGACACGCTCAAACCTGTGAGGCTGAGTTCTACCCACTCCACCGTGCCGCTAATAAATGAGTCATGTGCTCAGTGCAAGTAACTATTCTGTTTCTTCATGTGGGCAAGGCAAACGTGTATTTGTATCATAGCACAATTCATACGCAAGGCAACTTAAAGTGCCTAACAAAACAAGATTGACACAATCACACAATAATCACAGTATATAAAAGGAGTGACGATACAATCCTTCAGTTGTATGCACAGCTAAATAGAACTATTTGGATTATTTGAAAAATGTCAGAGAAGAAGCTTGTCTCACATTTTCAGGAAGAGTGTTCCAGATTTCTGCTTCATGCATTTGAATCTTTGTGTTCAGTCCTGACTGTGAGCACCAGCAAGAGACCAGTCCCTTTGCCCCATGAGTCTGACTGCTAATTTACACAGTAGGCGTTACAGCATTACGCAGCAGACGCGCTTAACATTTTTCTATGTTAACCTATGGTAATATTTACACTAGTGTTATACACGCTCGTATGACGACATGTACGTGTATGTATAAAGTCTATTCTCCCAGCCACAGAAAGTCAGTGCAGAGACTTGAGAACTGAACTAACATGATAGTACTTCCTGGTGCTGCAAATGCATGGATATGAATCTCCAAGTCTCCTCTTGACACTATATTTTTGATTTTTGAAATATTTTTCAGTTGGTAAACATCTTCTGGTGTTACTGAATTGGAAGAAGACACACAAAAACAGGTGAAACAAGAGATTAACCAGGATTAAGAGACGAGTTAAACCAGGACTGACAATAGGGTATACCCATCCAGCTTGAGTTCTCATTCTCCCGTCTCTGGAGGATCTCGGGATACAGAGACGCTGCGAAGCTGCACTCGTGGAGAAGAACTTTACACCAAAAGCCACTAGCTTAAACACGCGAGCCTCAAAGCCCGCCCACCGCTTCTGCCCTGCGTTTTTGGGCATCGCAGGGCAGTATGTTAGATTTTCCAAACTCTTGTTGCACCTGATGAACATATCAAATGAGTTTGTCCCGTAGTTTCATTTGTTTCTTTTTTAGTTTTTCCATGTGAAATAATTCAAATATCTTATCATTACCATGACCCTTAAGTCTGAAAGCAATTTCGTTTACCCTCTTGAATTTCAATGCAGGCTAAAACTGTTTCATTTCCAAATACTGACAAACCCAAGAGCATGCAATTAGTCATTGCTGCGGATTATGGAGTGGGTCCCACAAGATGTAGCCACTGTCACGAGTTAATTTCTCCTCTGCTCCTGTTAATTCTTAGCCTATCCCACGTGTTACTGGCTCCATAACAATAATGATTTAAGCCATTTGAAGATGAGGAATGGTTCACATGTGCATTCTCAGGCTGCCGTTTAATTTGTTTTGATAGCTCAGAGGCTGTAGGTCGTTTTCGCTCTTACCAAAACCTCTTGGCCCTGGAATGAGTCAGTCTGATGTGCATGAGTGAACATAAGTTATGCACATGCTGTTTACATTTTTACTTACATTGAGGCTTTTACATTGAGAGTCATTGAAGAGGAAAATAATTTAGATACTAACGACAGCTTATTGATTGAGATGTATGTATAGTGTATCTTGCACGATAGTATACAGTGTTTTTTTCCTCTTTATTAAGCTAAATATAGAGATTTTAAATCAAAAGTGCAAGGTTGTACTTAATTTTCACTCATCATAACCTGATTGCCCCACTCTGGGACAAATGAAGGATCTCTTAATCTTGTCAATATAAACAAGATTAAGATTTCTTTTATTTATCTGTTTTTGCTAGTTTTTTTGGTAAAATCTACATGAGAATTTCCTCAATAAAACACCTTTTAGTTTAAGGTTGCAAACATGTAATTGATTCCTCACAACTAATTGATTATTGAAACAAATTAAGTAATCAATTAATTGGTATCATCGCTTACATAGGCATAAACATGCTGAGAAGAGATTTTGAGACTCAGAGACAGAGCTGTAATTACTGCAAAATAGGGCTGGGAAATATATCAAATTCAGGCAATTAATCGTTTTTTGAAAAAAATCGAATTTGTGAAAAAGTGATGAAATGAAGGATATTGTGAGAGTTCCAGCAGCACATGAATTATACTTGGAATATCAGCACAGTCTGTACTAAGACTTTTATAATGCGTATTGGGGGAAACAAATTGCAAATAGTTTTGAAACTTTAATATTGAGCGGAAAGATCAAAACATATTTTTAAAGACTGTCTTCGGTGACTTTAATGTAAATCCATTTAAAATCAAAATCGTCCAAAGCAGTAAATAAAATTGAGATTTTACTTTTTTGCCATATCGCCCAGCCCTACTTCATAATGACATAGAATTGTTAAAAAAATATTTAAAAAAAGTATTTAATCACCAATCGTGTTGTTTCTTGTGTGGCATCTCTTTTGCTTTGTTTTGGTCAAATGTATAAAAATCACACATTAGATGGATTCAAACATGTATATGGCCGGCCTGATAAATACAATCAATTAATTTTTGAATCTTCTTCTAAACAAAGAATGTTTCATGTTTAATCTTATTTGTTTTTATCAATTAGGAATTTCAGAATTCTTTGGTCAGATTATACTTAGTCTCGCATCTCTTTGTCTCTCTGTCTGAGAGTAAAGCAATGTGCTTTTCCTTCATATTGTTTTTCATTCTGGCGCAGTAGATCAGCACTCTACTTCAATCGGCTGCCAAAACACTGCATTTTTGGAGCGTATTAAAACTGGAAATGTTGTACTTGCAGCAGTCCAAAATCCACTCTCATGCTGACAGCAGTTTGGAATTTACAAAATAACAGACCATTACCAAAAAAAAAGAACATGACATTATTTATGTTTTAATTCATCTAAATATTGAGATTTTGGTTGTTCAAGAAACCACACGTGCTTCAGTAATGTGGCTAGTTCTTACTGGTTAATAAAATGTAAATAGAATTTAAATAGAATAGTCATACTTCAGAACACTCTCCTGACAGCTTTATGACTGAACACACACATGTATGTATCATCTTACTGAGATGCACATGTGCCTTTAATGTGCCCATGAAAGGTCTTGACATTTACTGTGATTTACCCTACCTGCTGCTGCCCTAAATCCCAGTTTACCTGAGACACAATCAAAAATCAAAAGATAAAAACAAATGGCAAACTCATCTTTCTTTATTAAAGGCGTGATAACATGCCCTTGAAAGCTATGGGCACTGCTCCCAAACTGGTTTACAGTCTAAAAAACACTGGAACACATCATCAAAATGAGTGAGTCACCTTTTTGTGTCCGGCCTTTTTATATACATATCCAGTTTAGGTGGTTGCATGCCAGCGTTATCTAGTAGAAATGGTTCGATCCAGTTATGCCAAACTATCTTGTTACACCTGAGTTTACATGTGAATTGCCCAATCAGAATTGGACTCAGAGATTGAGCTGGATGATATGGCCCAAAAACTATATCATGATCTGAGAAAGAAATACACAATTTTTTTTTTTTTTAAAAGCCTTGGGACAAACACAGACCAAACATTTTGTTACACCAGCTTTAGTCACAGCGGCCTCAATTACCTCAGCAGAGCAGGTCCTCAGTCTACATGGCCATGCTATGAACGCAGCATCTGTTTCTGCACGTGCTCAGACCAAAGGTAAACATCATCAGTGTGCACACAGACAGACACATGCTATCACTGTATTTTAGTTTCATACTGTTGTGCAAAATTATACCGGTATTACTACAAACTGTATTATATCGTCCAGGTCTATTGGGAGAGTTATCAGATTTTCACCTGTTCTTTGTAAATGTACTTGCTTTTTTTGAGGAAAAAAAGGAACCATGGAAACAGTCTTTACCTCTCTTTGTTTCAAGTATATTGAATTTTAATATGAAAAGCAAAATTAATCAAGATTGATCCACATGGAGACTTTTTTTTGCTCTTTACCTTGATTAGCGCTAGTAGCATGTATCATTTCTCTCTATAGTGCCTTTAATGTGCCCATGAAAGGTCTTGACATTTACTCTAAGCACTTGTGGCACAGGCAGGCACACATTATCTTACAAGACAAATGTATTATCCATAATTCCCTATTTTTACCTGCTGTTGATTTGCAAAGTGTATCCATTAAATAAATAAGTAAAGTTAAAACCAGTAGCACATCTTGTTTTGTAAAAGAAGTGTTAAGATAATAAGGTCTAAACTTGTCTTGAGGGTGTAGATGGAAAGGGAGATTCTGGGCACATTAGTTTGCTGATAATAGGGTTTCAGTTTAAGTTCTCATTTAGCAGAAAATTGTCCATTTTGGAGGGATGCACGTCTCTGCAAATATCTCCAAACCATCTGCTTGTCTTGTCCCCATGTTGTTCCAAGCTGTTTGATCCTCATCATTGGTGAGTCCAGATACAATAGATTATACTTTTTGATTTAACAGTTTTAAAAAAAATTATGTTCGTTTCTCAAATTTGGCAGCTGAATTACATTTGTTGTTTTTTGTGTGATAAAAATACAGTTCATGATGTCATAGTCTAAGGATTCATCAGTGTGCTGAGTTTAGTTTGAGATTATTGGAGCATTTGGATAGATGGGGACATGAGAGTGCCGATTTGTAGATGGATAGTGTGGATAGATTGGCCAAGGAGAACCAATGTAATTAAATGTGTGGAGATTATCTTTCCGTTTCACAACAACCCATTTTGTTGCACTTATTCAGAAAAATAATGCAATAGAGATTTTTAGAATATGCAAGAAATGTTTGAATCACCAGAGAAACAGGGATATGTTGTTTTTCTGGTGAGAAACAATATGTGCTATCTGGCTCTCATCTCATGTGCAAACAAAACAATCTGACAGAAAATTGGAGCGAGACAGAAACAAAAACATTTGTTATGACAAAAAATTTTACAGCTGTTTGTGAATTATATCTTAATTATAAATCAAACTAAATTAACAAGTTAACTGTGTTTAAAATACACCGAAGTAATGACTCTCACCTTGGCGTCTTTGGGAATAGGTTTATTTTATTATTTAACAATAAGTGATATTAAGATTAGTCAAGGTTTATTCCTGAATCCACATGGAGATGTATCTTAGCTAATGCAACAAACTGTGACTTCTGAGGAGCAAGCGCTTATTGCAACATTGCTTTTTGATCCTATTGTTGTCAGGCAGAATGTACCAAGCGTTAGGTCGTTCATTAATGGGAATGTCAGTTTTTAGATGTTCTGAGACTTGCTAGTTTCATTCACTGATGATGTGTTGATGATCCTACAGTAGGGCTGGGCAATAAATCGAATTTAGGACAATTAATCAGCTTATGAAAAATTTTTTGTAAAATGTGATAATCGTGAAATCGAATGAAGGATATTGTGAGAGTTCCAGCAGCAGTTGAATTGTACTTATATCAGCACAGTCTGTACAAGACTTTTATAATACGTATTGGGGGAAACAAATTAAAGATAGTTTTGAAACTTGAATATTGAGCGAAAAGATCAACAAATATTTTTATTTCTGTCTTCGGTGACTTTCAAGAAAATTGATCTAAAATTGAAATCATCCAAAGCAGGAAATAAAATCGTGATTTTACTTATTTGCTGTATTGCCCAGCCCTATCCTACAGTAACTGTCTCGTGAAATGGTTCATTTCATTGGTGCCACTTCGACTAATAAGTTACATGTCCCTCCTATTTTTCCTTTCACCTTTATGATTAGTGTGTAGATTTCAGGTGGCTGTATGTTTGTTGGAATCATGTAATTGGAAAGTGCACATTCGTAATTATTAGCAAATGGAGTACGAGGCACTAGAGAAAATCAATATCACTGGGAAATGGGAACAGTTGGCTTTGGCTGCCATTTGGGTTATAATTTCAGGATCAGTGCATTGATGTTGCCTATGTTTGGACTTCGGCCAAAGTATGTTACCGTACACATTGCAATACTCCCATACCATCAGTGTTTTGAATCAATGGTATTGGAGTTTGGCCACGCCATTGGCTTGAATACATAAACTATATTCAGTAGCTCAATAAAACAAAAATGTTGAAACAAATGAGTTCTTCTTTCTGTAGATATTCTGTCGCACAAGAGTCCTAGTGAGTCCTGGTGAGTTCCAGCCCTAATTGTTTCCTCTGCCCAGGAGGCAAAGTGATCAACAGCGTTTGTCTTATAAGAAGATTTGGATGCACAATGGCCAAGGGAACAACTGAATCAATTTTGCAGGTGATCCCAATTTGGTCTGGGTGCAGAATAATTTTTTTTTTAAACTGGAGCGGAGGAGCACTTTTCTAGTTTCAATTGCTCTACATGCTACTGAGTATCTGTAGTCAACAGCATTCGAGTGACCTGCTAGCATGTTTTTTGAGATATTGTGAAACATTTTCAGATTTTATTTAAACATCCTCAAGACATTCAAATTTCCGGCCGCAATGTTATACTCTATGTTTAGCCCGCACACCCACCCACTATTTGCCAGGGGGTCGCGTGACCGCAGGGAACTTGCTGTTGTTTGCGGTACATACTCAAACAGGAATACATTTTCTGTTGCCACACCGTTCTGACCCCCGGAGCAACTGCGGCCGCTTTAGTAAATGACTGCAGATCCCACCCCCAGCGGCCTGTGACACCGCTTTGACAACAGCCTGGAAAGTGGTGTCATAGCCGTCGCGTGGCCATAATTTGACCAGCGTGGACAGGACTATTGCCTGCAGCCTTTTGCAAGTGCGTGTCTTTGTTTAACCTATGCATGCGATAAATACGCTGCTGTGTTATGGATGCTTCAGGAAGTGTCCATGTCTTCACCTGTGTCATCTCCTGAAGCACAACTAAAACTAACTAAAATATAGAGCTGAGGTACCTACATTTTAGGGATACCACTTTTTTCAAAACCGATATGAGAGTACTTGCCGATACGGAATATCGATACAAGTACTGCATTGTGTTATCCCTGGGAATTCATAAAACTAACACTATTGAAATTTAGAATATTTTATTTCTCATTTCAACAATAACAAAATGATTTAAGAATGAAACATAGCAATTGTTTTAACTGTCAACAACAAGAGCCACTGTCATAAGAGCCACCATACAAATGCTGTTTTATGCATGAAAATTATGTACAGTTTGTTGTTATTGTGCTCCGGTGCTAGCAAAGGTGTTATACTCTGTGTGGTGGTAAGTTTTCAGACGTTTGAGCAAGTTGCTGGTGTTATTCGTGTTTGTTTTGGACCCACCTCATGACTGTTTTACACAACATACAGTCCGCTTTACTCTTGTCACTCATTTACTCAAACTGCCATACGACCGACATCCTGTCCGCTTGCCGCTATGTTAGCGCCAAGCTAAGCTAAGCTAGCGGCAAGCGCTGCTGACTTTCAGAGATCACATTGCAACACAGCTAATTTATGCTAATGTAAATAAAAAATGTGGGTATTGGTTGCGTGGCATTGGGTCCTATGGTATGTGTACGAGTACGAGCTTATGCCTATGGTATCGACCCAATACCAGTGCCGGTATCGGTGCATCCCTACTACATTATCCCTTGCATTAACAATGCATATTGGTTGTGCCCAAAACTAAAATGTTAACTAATCGAGCTGATCTTTTTCTTTCATTCTCAAGAGGCACAGAAAGAGCTCGTTTCACACCGTGACGTGCACATATCTGTGACGTCAAAAGCCCGCCTCCAAGAGATGATTGACGGCGGGGAAAAACTGAACCAGTTAATCGGTGTCGTTTTGTAAACCCTAACTTCAATCGTACTTCAGGTATCAAAGTTATTTTAAATAGATTTTTCCCAGTAAGTGAATATTACTAATTTATTGTTAGTTTATTCAAAGCTTGGCTATGTCACTCAGGGTTTTCTTTGAATTGAACTGTCTCTGTTCAAGTAAGCCTCACTTTTGACGTGTTGACGTGTAGAGTCTTTAATGAAACAGGGTTGCCCGGTGGCTGAGTGGGTAGAACCATCACCTTTCAACTTTGAGGTTACAAGTTCAAATCTCAGTCGGAACACAAGTTGAAACTTAAAATTTATTGCAATCACTTGAGTTTACTTGGTAATATCAAGTAAACAATGTACTCGAAGAATTCAAGTGAAGTTAATATGCAATTTATTTCCAAGGTTTTTTCAAGTAAACTTTACTTGTCAGGGTTTACAGTGAGCCCATGCAGCCTCTCTCCGAGTACCGTGTTTGGTCCATAGACAGTAAATATGTCTGTGCTTTTTTGTGTTAGCTTCATGACAACTTGGAGAAATGTGTTTTTGGGTGTAAATATGTGACAACAGTATTTGGTCTGAAGACGTAGAATGAGGCAAATGGGGATCGACTTTGTTCACGGGGATCTGCCTTGTATCTGCAATGTTATTTTTGACGGTGACACCACCAAAGAGTGTTCCAGAACTGTGGATAGCTTGGAACGAGACCTACTCAAAATGCAACGTCACCGCGCGGGAGGGGAGAGGCGGGCTCACAGGCAGAGGAGCACAGATCAGCTTGTATCACGTCAGGTGACATCAACTATTCACAAAAAGAGTGTTGTATGGTGTATCACCCAAATTATTATCACACATGTGCATAGGATGGACTGTGAAAATGAATAAAAGCGAAATATGGGACCTTTAAGAAAGAGCCTTGCGAGTCATTTCTTGACTTTTTGGGCTGAGAGTAGATTTTCTGGTGGAGGGGAATTGTTTTCTTTTTCCGAAGGGGGGCCTAGCAGAACATAATTGAGAAGCACTGGTTTAGTCTAATATGCTGCTGTTTGTAATCAATGATCAATTGCATGTCTTGACAAACCGCTGCAATTCAAGAAATGTAACATTACCTTAGCATCCTCGCTCAGGCACTTTTGAGAAATCCCTAAACCTGTCAGGCGCAAAGACTTACTCGAATTTACACCAAGAGCTGAAGCAGAAGTGCAAAGCTGAATGTGCTTAATGTCGTATTATAGCCGACCCCTCTCACCCTGCACATGGACTATTCCAAACACTCCCCTCAGGCAGGAGGCTGCGGTTCATCAGGACTAGAACCTCCCGCCACAAGAACAGTTTCTTCCCCTCTGCTGTTGGACTCTTGAACACTCCATAACCTGTCCCCCCGCCCTCTAGAAGTCCCCTACTGCTCTTTATAATGTCACTTTACTGCCCATCATACTTCACTTTACTTCACTGTACTTCTGTGATTTCAATGACATTGATGCAGTTTTATTACCTTGATTTGGACATACACTAAAGGATGATTATGGCCCTTTTTGCTGCAACTTTCCAACGACAGGCTTTACGTGTTGGAATTCCATCAGTGACAACTGATGGAATTCCCCGGATCCCTTTCTCAAATGGGTCTCCCTCCCTGTGGGTTTCCCTAGTTCTCCCCAAGGTTTCTCACTTTTTCCCACTGGGTTTTTTAAGAGCTTTTCCTTGTCGATGCAGGAGGGTCTTGTTGGACAGTTAGTCCAACAGAAAGGATTGGTGATGATCAGGACACTTTAGCATTCTACAACATGTATGGACATTTTCTTCTGTGTGTGCTTTATATTTTTCATGTGTTTCAACTGTTGATTCTCTGACCTGTGTTGGTGATTTCAATGGTTTTGTTAAGTTCTCTGAGATGACTTCTGTTGTGACCTAGGGCTATACAAGAATAAATTGTATTGTATTGTACAACAACAGCTGGCTCATCTTTTGGATTCCCAAAGTGATCCCGTACTACTGACTGAAGTCGTGGTGGATAAAACTCTGGGGGAGCTTTTCCTGCCATCTTCAATTTAGCGGTTAGTTTGCGCTGCTCCGTGTGCAGCGGCGCGTGGCATTCTGGGGGATGTAGGCAGAGGCTTTTCGACCTATCACGGCCGAGCATGAACACCATTCGTTACGTCCGTGCATCTAAAGTTGTCGTGTTTCAATGCCGTGTCAATATGCACGTTTGTGTGAGGAAGAGCATGTGCGGCACGGGAGAGGCAGTGAGCACAGCGACCCGATGCATGCGGCAAAAGCAATCATGAACTTTATCCTCGGGATGCACGTGTGCTTGGTTACCACCTATTACCAGTTGCCTAATTCTGTGACACCCCTAGTCAGAAGTTTTGGGAAGCTTGTGAGTTTCTCTGTCACTGCTGTGTGCGTAGCTGGTGTTTCTCCACACGCTCAGACAAAAGTTAAAACTCACCAGTGCACTTATATACACACACAAATGCTATTGCGGCTTCAGATTTCAGTTTCCGTTCCTTAAAATTATATCATAATATCGCAAGCTGTATCATATTGCCCAGCCCTTGCGGCAGTCCTAGCAGCAGCAATAGCGGAAGCCCTAATGGCAGCCCGAATGTGCAATTTTAAAATGTGTAATGGATTTCTAAAAATCATTTAAAAAAAAAAATGCTATATAAGAGGACATAGACCGACTGTACTGTTCAGAGACTTTTATAACCAATTGTTCACATTTGGGTCAGAATACCCACAGTCACACAAGGGGGGCACAATTACATCATAATAATCTGTGGAGCTGTGATTATGTGAATGAAGTATGCGCTCACCTTCAAAGTTTAGACCGTGTCACGCTCTGTTTAGAGTCCTACTCATTAGGACTAGAGTTATCCTCTGGCTTCATCCAACTCCTCAGAAATGATGTAACTTTGTCAAAAAGTAAGGGAAATATTTGTTTTTCTCTTGTGTTTGAGAAAACTTAAAATGTAAAGATACACTTTTCCTGTCTTTCCCTCTTTGAATTGACAATGCTATCCCCCAAGCTGTGAAGCACTCATGGACACTTACTCCTTCAGTCACTGGCTCTTATTGATTTACATTGCAAACTAAACTCTAGCTTAGTAACCGTTTGTTTCACCATGCTTTACCGCACTCTTTGATCCAGGTAATTATATTTTTTGATTTTGTCTTTGGATATCCACAAATGAGCCATATACGGATTGACCAATCAGATCCCTTCATTTTCTGAGGAAACTAGCATTGCAACCATCAATCTCTGTCTTGGTCTGTCCCTGTTATGGTGTGAAGCCACCACCATAAGGAAATGGTGGTGGCTTATGTTCAAATCATCTTTCCATTCATTAATATATAAAAACAAGAACATTACATATATCCTCTGAAATGCACTTGGATGCATGCCATATTCTGTATTGTGAAGGCTGAAATTATTCTTTTTTTTTTTTTTTTTTACATAAAATGTTATTTAGTTTAGTTTATGAAAAGTTACAGTGGGGCAAAAATAGTATTTAGTCAGCCACCGATTGTGCACGTTCTCCCACTTAAAATAATGACAGAGGTCTGTAATTTTCATCATAGGTACACTTCAACTGTGAGACAGAATGTGAAAAAAAAATCCAGAAATTCACATTGTAGGATTTTTAAAGAATTTATTTGTAAATTATGGTGGAAAATAAGTATTTGGTCACTTCAAACAAGGAAGATCTCTGGCTCTCACAGACCTGTAACTTCTTCTTTAAGAAGCTCTTCAGTCCTCCACTCGTTACGTGTATTAATGGCACCTTTTTGAACTCATTATCTGTATAAAAGACACCTGTCCACAGCCTCAAACAGTCAGACTTCAAACTCCACTATGGCCAAGACCAAAGAGCTGTCGAAGGACACCAGGAAAAGAATTGTAGACCAGTACCAGACTGGGAAGATTGAATCTACAATAGGCAAGCAGCTTGGTGTGAACAAATCAACTGTGGGAGCAATTATCAGAAAATGCAAGACATAAAAGACCACTGATAATCTCCCTCGATCGCAAGATCACATCCCGTGGGGTCAAAATGATCATGAGAACGGTGATCAAATATCCCAGAACCACACGGGGGGACCTGGTGAATGACCTGCAGAGAGCTGGGACCAAAGTAACAAAGGTTACCATCATTAAAGGAGCAATATGTAATATTTGCATGTCAAGTCATCATTAAATGACCCGAATATTTCAAAAGGCGTTATTAAATCATACTCTTTTCGAATTCATCTTTAACTGATAACAGTAGTTCAGCCGAGATATTTGATTATCAAAATTAGTTTTACGACCCGTAAAAGTTGTTATTGTTTTGATTTTGATGTCCTACCCTCCGCCGTTTCGCCAATCAGGAAGTGTCATGTAAGTCCGTGATCGGGTTGCCAGAACTCCGCGCGGCTCATTAATCTCAGTGGTAAAATAACATGTGGCGCAGAACTAAAAAAGGTCTTGTTATGACTCTCAAATCATTAATGACAAAACAAAGACTAAAACGAGGATTTATATCGGGATGCCTTTGAACAATTGAGACAGCTGATAAAAGTTCACGTGTGATGCAGAATTTTCTAGTTTAACTCCGTTCTTCACAGTATCTCTGTTCGTGTGAACCGGTGGTCTAGTGGTCTAAGCTGTGCGTTTACGATGTAGGAATCCGGGTTCGATCCCGGACTATGTCTTTTTGTATTTATTGCATGTTATCACATTCTATGACAGATTGCTCTAAAAACGGTAAAAGATGAAGGTCAAGACGTTTTTTTGCAGATTATAGCTTAATTGTAAAAATAATCATTTAAGACCACATGTACCCCAATTAAAATAATGTTAGTCTCTTTTTGATGTGGGACTTTTACATGTTTGTCTAAAAAATAGGGAATAAATAAAATTGAAAGGTGATATCCTCTTGAGCAAACCCTGATGTTGATACGCTGAAGAAATACGTTCCAACATCCATTCTTCCCACTCCTATTTTGGACATCAATTGCTTATTTATTTTGCATAAACTATGTATAATTACATTGCTTTTATTTTGTTTTTTATCTCAAATGTCCAAATAATAATAATAAAAAAACATTAATCAAAACATTCATTCAGCATTAGCACGGCTGTCATGGCAATGTGAATGGAGACGGACAAACAACTGATAAAATAATTCCCTGTGTTTGCTGCTGGATTTGGTGTGAATCTGGCAACCTGAGTCAGGGAGAGTGGGAGAGGACTACAAAATATTGACTGTGACTGCAGTACCACTTTTGGCCAGATTTTTACATATTGCTCCTTTAACACACTACGACGACAGGGAATCAAATCCTGCAGTGCCAGACGTGTCCCCCTGCTGAAGCCAGTGCATGTCCAGGCCCGTCTGAAGTTTGTCAGAGAGCACATGGATGATACAGCAGAGGATTGGGAGAATGTCATGTGGTCAGATGAAACCAAAGTAGAACTGTTTGGTATAAACTCAACTCGATGTGTTTTGAGAAAGAGTTGCATCCCAAGAACACCATATCTACTGTGAAGCATGGGGGTGGAAACGTCATGCTTTGGGGCTGTTTTTCTGCTAAGGGGACAGGACGACTGATCTGTGCTAAGGAAAGAATGAATGGGGCCATGTATCGTGAGATTTTGAGCCAAAACCTCCTTCCATCAATGACAGCTTTGAAGATCATTGTCATGCTGGGTCTTCCAGCATGACAATGATCCCAAACACACCGCCCGGGCAACGAAGGAGTGGCCCCATTGAAAATCTGTGGAGGGAGTTGAAAGTCTGTGTTCACTGCTCTCGAGAAGATCTGAATGGAGAAATGGGCCAAAATACCAGCTACTGTGTGTGCAAACCTGGTAAAGACCTATAGTAATCATTTAACCTCTGTTATTGCCAACAAAGGTTGTATTACAAAGTATTGAGTTGAATTTTTGTTATCGACCAAATACCTATTTTCCACCATAATTTACAAATAAATTCTTTAAAAATCCTACAATGTTTATTCCTGGATTTTTTTTCACATTCTGTCTCTCACAGTTGAAGTGTACCTATGATGAAAATTACAGACCTCTGTATTTTAAGTGGGAGAACTTGCACAATTGGTGGTTGACTAAATACTTTTTTGTCCCACTGTATGTTATATTGACTGATATAGATTTCCGAAATGATGAGCTAATTTTCACAAGATATGTGAATACTATACTTGAAAAATCTGTCCAATTTTCTCCCCCTTAATCCATTTCTGGGTTTGGGTACACAGAGCACCGACCCCTCACTGAACAGGAAGATGCTGTTGTGTTGGTGACGACATAGCCATGATCTTTAAAGGTGCCATATTCAGCTTTTCACAGTCCATCCAATGCACACGTTTGATAATAATTTGGGTGATACACCATACAACACTCAAAACATTTCAAATTATAGGCATTTCGTGCATAGAGCTGATGTCACCTCATGTGAAACACTTGGATCTGTGGCACGGTGGCTGAGTAGATAGCACTCTCGCTTCTCAGCAAGAAGGTCCTGGGTTCGATTCCCGGTCGGAACAGGGCTTTTCTGCATGGAGTTTGCATGTTCTCCCCGTGTCTGCGTAGGTTTCCTCCAGGTGCTCCGGTTTCTCCTACCACTATAAACATGCACAATAGGTATGAATGTAAATGAGAGTGAATGAATGGTGTTGATTGGGGGGCTGATGCGCCAGTGTGTTCGACGACTCGTTTCCGTCATCACCTTGTGTGGAATGATTGGAACAATATCTGAACTCAAAACATTGTAAAGCGCTTTGGGTGACCTTGGTCTGTAAAAAATATAAATAAACATTACTTACTTACTTACTCTACCTGTGAGCCCCTATTGAAACACAAGCTAACTGTAAACCCACCGCTGTTACATAATCATGTAACAGCCACAGGTCTTCACAGACCTGAGAGTAAACTTTTTCCAACAATGACAATCCATCACATAGAGCCCTATGTCCTCGATCCAGAATCAGACACTAATTATTTCGTTCACAGTGACATAGGGCGAGTTATTGCAATATGCTCGCAATTTCCTGTTAGTGTTGGAAATAACCAGGTTTCCAGATCAGCTTTTGAGTACGTCCTGTTTCAAGGTAACCGTAGTTCTGGAACAGTGTTCCACGGTGTCACCGTCACTCTCAGAAAAAAACATCTGCGAGTTTTGTAGCAGATTTCAGACTTGCGGATACAGTACGAGAAAGATCCCTGTGAACAAAGTCTATACCCATTCGCCTCATTTTCAATCTTCGGCCCGCTTAATAGCTCTGCTTGTTTACAAGTCTCTCCATGGCCTTGCACCAAAATATATTAGTGACATGTTAGTACCATATGAACCAGCCCGGACTCTAAGGAGCACAGGGACTGGACTCCTGTTAGTGCCCAGAGTCAGGACTAAACATGGGGGGGTGCTTTTCAGATTCATGCCGCTAAAATCTGGAACAATCTTCTTGAAGATGTGAGACATGCCACCTCTCTGACAATGTTTAAAACCAGTCCTGTTTAGCTGTGCATACAACTGAGGGATTTTATATATTTTTATCTTTCTTTTTAATGTACTGTGATTATTTATGATTTTAATGCTATTTTGTTTTGTTCAGCACTTTGAATTGCCTTGTGTATGAAATGTGCTATACAAATAAACTTGCCTTGCGTTGCCTAGTCCAGAAAATACGGTACGGTATGTATGTGTAAAGATTTATACAATGACAGAAAAAGATATTTCTACAGTCAAACCTTTCATCTCTTGAGTGAGTTAAACTCCTTAAACCCCTCACTGTTATGAATGGTGTTTTTTAATTCAGATGTTGATAATTGCGATCAAACAAACTTGAGACTGTAATCCTTTAATCTTAAAATTTTTGGTGCAGTTCTTGTTGTTGTTTGAAACGTTTAAATGACAGTGTTTCTTTTCTGTGATACCACATTCCATACAGTACACAAACTGTTTCAAAGCAGGTTCAGACAAGTTCTCTCAGACTGAGCAATTGTTAACACTGAATTCTTCAGCGGATCTTAGACTGACACTTATTATATTTCTAATTTTAAACCCTTTTCATTATTCATAATAGGGCTTTGATCTCGGAGCACAATACTTCCTTTTTCCCCTGTGCCACATAATCTTCACCTATCTCCTTCTCTCCCTGCAGCTTTGCATAATGGCATCTAAATACCCCCAAAAGAATAACAATTCTCATAGCAGATTCATTGTTGGCTCCAGCTTAAATAAATAAAAGTTTTGCGTTTTCTTTTTTTACCAGTGCAGAGGGATATTTTGCTCCTAATTCTAATGTTATCACCATAAATCAAGCCTGGGAAATAAACAGCTGCCTGGGCTCATATCAATCATGAAATTATCAATTATCACATTTGGGGATTCAGCTGGGGGCATTTGCAGAATTACAGAGATGTGCAAGCAGCATCAGCGTCTCCATCTTTGCTCCACACTGCCTGAGGACAGCTTATCTGTGGCAGTGTTGAACAGCCGATTTGTTATCTCACCAAAACAATCTAAACTGGATTTTGTGTGACAATGTTATTTTCATCACACAATGAAATACACAATGTGCCGTATTTGCAGAGACCAGTAATTTTGTACAAATTTTAGATCCATGAAATCAAATGAGAAATACGACAATTGTTGCTTCTGAAAGAATGGTAGCAACTAGGCAATGAGGTGGCAGGTCCCAATCAAGAACACACAATGATTAATTGTGGCTCCACATACAAGTATTTGTAATATATTCTATTGTTTATTTAACATACTGTTATTAAACTAATTAAAGCATGCATGAATTTATGTTTGCCTTGTAGTTGAGTGTCGATGTTGAAAAGCATGAAAAACTGCATGCACAAAAATATGCAAAACAGCGATGTCACAAAAAACTTTTTATCACAAATATTTCAACACAAATTATGTGTGACCGTAGAAAAAAAAATCCCAACTTGTGCCAATACATAATTCCATGCCAATTCTTGAATATCAATGGATTCCGTTATTAAAGCTGCATTACCTTACTTTATTTTTGTATTCAATACATATCCATGCAAATGCAATGCATTGGATATACATCCTTTTGAAGAAACAGTAGCGCAGATTTGTGCTGCCGTGTCATTTTATTTTAGATCGAGTTTTTGTGAAACAAGGAAAGCTCCGTGGGTGCGGGGGAGGGCGAGCAAAAAGAGCGAGCCCAGTGCTCACATTCGAAAAATTCTCTAAGTCATTTAGTGCAGCTTTAACATCCTGTGATGCAATTAACCGGTGCATAAATCGGCTTTTTGGCAACTGTTTAGCATCAGGCACTGGGATTACAGTTTCACTTGCAATGATCTCCAGGAAATACAGGAGGAAATGTTATTGTAGATCAACACTAATAAATGTCAGTTGTTGCAGGCAAATGAGAGTCGTTTGATAATATTCTCAAGTTTTCACATCACTTCAGGCACCTCCCCAGCCCTGATGTCAGCAGCCAGATTCTATTCCCAGTGCAGCCTGTTTTTGCAGCTCTCTCCCAAACTGCCAGTTGACTTCAGTAGCAATACGGCATCGTCTTTCTTCTGCCTCCAACCTCAATCTAGGCATCGGCTTTGATTTCGACACAATACCCCCGCTGCCTTCCCCTCTCCGCTCTGTGTGCAAGTGTCACTTTCATTTCGGAGAATTCAACCCTGCTTTTTGTTCTTTTTTGTTAACTGCAGCTTGCTGATGGGGTGTTTTTATTTTCCTTTTCAAAGCTTACAAAGGATAGCTCTGCCTGCTTTGCTTTGTGTGTGGCCACCTCAGAGACATAAAACAAGTTCAAAAGGCTAACTCTTCATTCATAGCCAGTTGATAAATGTTCAAATAAGCCCTTGAGTAGGGGACTTTTAAGGCTGGCCGAATTCCCTGCATCTTTTTGTTCTGCCAAATCATTATCTGCAATATGCTGGAAATATCCAGACTTCCAGATCTGGAAAAGTGCTCTTCATTATAATGCCGTTAAATCCACTATAGAAATTGATATGGCACATTTTATACTCAGACCTTTAGTGGAGTTAAAATGATTTAGTAGATCCTCTACTGTCTTCTTAGCAATGATTGCTTTTGCTGCTCTTGCATGCAGCCAGACATGTGCTAGCGCGGCAAAAGGGGTTGTGTGATTCCTGCATATTGTCAATGTGCATATTGTCGTTACATCTCTAGTAAAGAATATGCCAACAACAAAAAAGTCAAATCAAATGAACACTGTATACATTAATCAGTAACATACAACCATGTTGTGTCTAGGTAGGTTTCCCTCAACAACCCAAATAATGCATCCTCCTTAGCAAAGCTGTGCATTAATATCATGAGATAGGTCCCCAACGGTCACTAGTGGTATGTGAGGGATGGGTCAAATGGAGCAATGCAGAAGACATGTTTACGTGTACTGTAACATGGCGAATACTATCTAAGTATTCGCCAGCAACAAGCAAGAGTTGGGTCTTTATTTTCCTCACCTCTTCAAGTGCAGTCTGGAGTACCCCAGGGCAGTGTTATTGCTCCAACACTGTTTATTATCTTCTTAAATGATTTATTAAATGCATTAGAGGAGCTTTCTGGGCTGTTACCAGACAGTATAAGAGTTACACCAGCTGCATATCCGGACGACACTTTACTAACTGTCACTAGTGCATATCCAGCCCTCGCGGCTGCAGGTTTGAACTGTGCATTGGCTGCTGCAAGCAGTTGGGCCAACACCTGGGGTATGAAATTCAACCCTTCAAAAACTGTATGCTTGTGCTTTGCTAAAGCGCCAGTTAATAAATAAATAGATGGTCAAGTCATGTTTGAGGGCCACAACATCTCCTTCTCAAGTGAGACAAAGCACTTGGGGATAACAATCAGCAGTGATTTGAAATTGAAGCGATATGTTGAGGACTTGTGTAAAGGGGCTAGAAAGGAAATGTTTGTGTTGAGGCTCTTAAAATCAAAGCTACCACCACAAAGTAAAGAAATCCTGCTTCGGATCTATAAAGCATACATTAGATCCCGACTAGAGTACTGCTCAGTGCTGATCTGTGGCATAGGAAAGACTCTGATAAACTGTTTAGAGAGCATCCAACGAAGATGCATGCACATTATTCTAAATCTGCCATATCGTGCCCAGTTGACAGCAGAGCATTATAGAGTGCTCGGACTAACAACCTTGCAAACAAGGCGGAACTTTGCTCTTGCATGTTTTGGTTTTAAACTGTTCCATGGACTCTCGCCTGCGGCCATACCATGTGCGCTGGGTCAGCTGTGCTTTTCCGGACGGGACACTGCCCAGCGCCCATATCATGCAGAGATCGTGTCTCACTCTGGCCACCAGAATGTGGAACATGCTGGACTCTGACTGTGTCTCTAGTGAAACTTTGGGGGAATTCAAGGAGCACCTCAGGGTGAGGCTCAGGGATGAACTGTTTGAAAACTTTCCTCATAATTAGACTCTGGGGTGGGAGGGGGCATTTAATTACAACGGTCATGTGACCATGGAAATGTAACGGGTTTTTTTTTGATTCAATCTTTGTAAGGTTTTAATGTTTTAAAGATAAAAAAAAAAAACAAAAAAAAAAAACCTGACAATGGGAATGGGTGAATCTTTTCGGTTTGTAACTTCTAAGGTTTGTCATCTCAGTTATGGAACTGTGTTGCTCTCTGCTGTTTTTGTTCCATTAAAGTAGCTTTCCAAGAGAAACCGGAGACCCCTAGGGTAAGAAAAACAACCACAGAATTTATTGTTATTTATGATACATGCTATGACTTTGAGTGCATCTCATGTCTATAGCAAAACAGATGCAATGCATTTTAGATGGAAACTCTGGCAACTAGCTTACCACCACTGAGTAAAGGAAATCCACACGAATCGTCCGAGCCTCAACCATTTGTTATGTTTCAGGTCTTAATTATTTGAGGCTTACCCTTGATGGCTCTAGCCTGACTCTCGCTAGACCCTTATAGTTCCGCCATGCTCCACCAGAGGCGTATCACTGAACAAAGGGTCTGGGATCGAGCGCATTGCAAACTCCTTCATGAGATAAAAAAATAATCGGCCAATCAGGATCGCCGGTTTACGTCGGGTTTGCGCCGCCTTCTCGTGCTTCTCAGCCAAATCAAACCAAGATGGCAGACACAAAGTCCATGAATAAAAAAAAAAAGTTTAAATACGAACAAATTAAGATACAGATGTCACAGAGTAAAATGTTTGTGTAAAGTTTGGATTAAGTACTGTTTAAGTGCTTAATTGCCAGCAGGGTGGTTTCCTGCAATCTTTTGTTCCAAGCGACTTGTAGGTAATATATAGACAGAAAGACAAAAACAGAATCATGATAACCCAAGTTGATTAAGCCAAAATATCCTCTGGGTGTTTATTTTTTGGGGGCATTGTCACGGGGTTTGGGCTGGAAAATCTTGCTGGCATTTGGAAACCCTGCAACACAGTGTGCTGAATATCTTCAATGTGAGTGGTTGAAGGAACACGTCATTCAAGACAACAGACAAGTAGTTTATCCAATCACATAAAAGGATTTTTTTATTCACAAGGCCCCGCCTTATGAAGCAGACCCTGTGTGAAGAAGCACAGCGAACTACAAGGGTCTGGCGAGAGTCAGGCTATGCTGGCCTGTATACACTGGAAAGTTACATCCACTTTTCTGACTTGGGCCTGACCTTCATCGCTGAATAGTTCCTGGATTGTGTTAGTTTATTGGAACCTGGCGTATTCAAATCTGTGTGTAAATGGCCTTTTGAACAATCAATAACATTCAAGAAAGAGTTTCAAGATTGGGAAAATGCTGCAAAAGCCAGTTTAAAGTCCCTGACAAACAAGGAGGTGTAACTTTGCCCTCTCAGCCTGAAAAAATAACAAACAAGACATGTGTATTGGCTCCTTGGAAGCTATATTAATGTAGAATGTAAGGTAGAGTCTATCAGCTGCCACCGCAATAGACAAACACTGATTGAAATGCTTTAGAATATTAGGCATCAATATTTATTTGAAGAACATGTTTGAGCCTTTTCACCTGAAATGTGACAATTTCCGGAGATTATTTTATTCCCAACAAGAATTTTTATTTTATTTGTGTGCTTACACGATACACTATTCCTAAGTGGCTACTGCACTATGAGGTATGAATTATTCATTCTCACTTTCCATTGTAGTTATTAAAAAAAGAGTAAGAATATCTCAACTGTGGGCTTACATAAAAGCTTTCTGAAGCAGCTAATCAACCAGGGTGCCGACGCCACTGCTTTAACTTCGTAGCTGCTCATCAGAAGTGGCTGTTTAAGCTCGGATAAGAGTTGAATTCAAAAGCCCTTCTGTTGTCTCCACCTCCTCCTCTATCCAAGTTCTTATGATTTTTACGTGAATATGCCATCTTAAATCCACCCCTGGTTTACTCTGATGCATAGTAGTGACAGGCACTGATTATACAGTCTGGGCCTAGGACTTTATAAGCATTAATAATTACACTGAACTAAAAGATGCATATACAAAAGGCACATGGCAAAGAAGACAATGAATACAGAGCAGGGATTAATAACTGCTATAAACCGATGTACTACACAAAGGTTTCAGCGAGAAGCTAACATTATGAAATAGAGGAAAGACAGAGTGTTGATCCAGAGATTGGTTTGAATCTTTGTCCAGACAGATAGAAACCCATTTATAGCCTACAGTTGGGCAAAAGCTTCACTTTTCCCCATTTTATACTTTTCTATATTCTGTTTTTCCCTTGTATGAGAAATGATATCTATACTGATAACAAATTGTCGCCTATTCATCTACATTCATCCAGCAAACATTTAACTGCTTGCAAGAAAGTTCCATGTGTAAACCTCTTCTCTAAACAACTCTCTATAGTTGTATTCAGAATTTATCAGAAGCACATAGAGACATGAAGTATTAGGCGTGTAACGTGTGTGGGTGTGTGTGTGCGCGTCCATTTCTAAGCAAGGTAATATACACAAACAATTTGCAGCAGGATTTTACGACTCAAACAGAGCACTATATAATTTCTGTAATTTGTTTTTAGTATTTTGTCATTTCCTCCAATGGCTTAGTCTCAGCTTTATCTGGATTGTATTAAGTAAGTAAGTAAGTAAGTAATCTTTATTTATATACCGCCTTTCACAGACCAGAGTCACAAAGCGGTTTACAATTGTTATTTTTGGGTATTTGTCTCTCACTCCACACAGAGATAGGGGAGTGAGGTCACCAGCATGCCAGATCTATTGTACATATTTTTAGTGGTAGGGGAAACCAGAAACCTTATGAAGATAAGACATACCATTTGCGCTTTTTAAGCAATCCATGAATCAGTCATCTTTTTTGACTCATCGATTATATAGGTAATAGTTGCATGTTGTCACGATACGATACGATTTTGATTCAAAGCTCACGATAACGATTATCTTACGATATGACGATGCAACGATTATCATTATGTTGTTCAAAAATATACCTACAATAATATGCATGGCATAAATGAAGTGAAAAAATACACTTTATTTCAAGATAAATGGATAAAGTACCATGTGTAACATTAAAGTGAACAAGCACAAATGCCTTTTAACCTGCAAATTTTTGTAAAAATATGACTTTCTCCGTCTTACATCCAATAAAATCAATATGAACATTCTACAGAAATTGTGAAATGCGTAATGTAGCCATATATTAAGTATCGATATAATAAGTATTGATACTTATACTTTATTTTCAAATAAGGCTTAAAAAAAGTTATTTTTTAAATCGATACTTAGCAAAAGTATATTGATAATCTAATGCGTGAGGAAGTATCACGATACATCACCATATCGATATATTGTCACACTCCTAATAGCAAATGCCTTTAGACGAGAATGTATACAAAATGTTATTAAATCATCACTTAACAGAGACTATACTATAGTCTTGCACTCTCACTGACTAAACAGTGGGGCGGCTGCGGCTGTATAGTGCCAAACTGTCAGTGTGTCTGGTGGTGATTGGAGGGCTCACGGCACATACTGGTTGCCTCGCTTCTGTCAGTATGCCCCAGGGTAGCTGTGGCTACAGTAGTAGTTTATCACCACTGTGTACGTAGTGAAAGAATAATGACATGTGAAGTTTCATTGAGTGTCCTGAAAAGCGTTAAATAAAACTGATGCATTATTATTTAATTCATAATAATTATCAAAAAATATTAAATTATTATAAATAGTCAAGACTGCTTTTAATATTTGATTCAGATTCATTATATTTGCCATTTGCAGTAAAACCACATTAAATACACGATCCAAGTCCCCAATGTGCACAAGACAAGTACATGAATAAAACAAGGTGAAAAGTACAGGGATTAAACAAGATAAAAAAGTAGTATAGTATAGTATTATTGTCTAAAGACTATAGCACAGATCTGTTGCATTCATCAGCTTGCTACAATATCAGCACATCATGTATATTTATTCAGCAAGGTTTTTTATTTTGCATAATACCCTTTGTGCTCACCAATTGCACAAATCAGTCATGCCTCAGTGCACTGCAGCAATTTCTCCTTCTGTAAGCTAAACCTTTGTCCTTCATAGAAACCCAGGAAACATGCACCAGACAATGTTAATGGACATTTCGCAGACCATATGCTTGGCGGGACCGGTAATTACCTACACCCACATTGCATTTTATTGTGGTTTCAGTCATGATACAAAATGTTGCCCTGTTAAACAAATGGCTATGAAGGACATTGGCCCTTCTGTGTACGTACCCCGCTCCTTCAGATCTAAACGGATTAAAAATTCCGAGGTTGTCAGTTTAAACGCAGAGGGGCAGAGGATGTGTCCTTGAGCCAGGTACAGTACTTAATCTAAATTGTGTCACTTAATATCCATCTTCATAAACGCTCGGTACACACATCATAGGTTATGTAAGTTGCCCTCCGTAGAGTCAGGAGAAACAAATAACACGAAAAAGCGCGAGATAGCACCTTGGCCCATAACGCAGAGGGGAATATCAAGTAAGTGGTTGTTGTGTCTGCATTGATATTGCTCCGTCATTGCACCATCGTAACATTATTCCGCTATTCTCAAAATAATAGAAAGAGCTTGTTCCGATAAATAGATAATCATCAACATTTCCCATCCATAGAAATTGACCTTTGATATATTCTTTAAAAAGGCAAAATTATACTGTACCTTACCTCACCTTGCGTTAATAGGTGTTGAGTGCCCAAATAGTTTACATAGTTTTTTCCGAATGGCTGGTTTTTGCTCGCTTGGACTCGGGCCACACATACTGAGAAGGAAGTTTGCAGGTTTTTGCCCAATTAGTGCTGAAAAGTGTAGTGGTGTGAGAGTGCGTCAGCAGGGGAAGTGAGCACCGGCGGAGGCGTGTCATCAATCATCACTCCAGCTCCCAGGCTTCTCTTCCAAACCATCCCCTCGTTCTGGCAGAAGAAGAAATGGAAGGAAAATGGTAGACTGACAGTGGCTCGGAAATTTAACAAATGACACAGGCATGACACTATGGTATTTTTCAACACATGCATGGTTCATGGCTATTGTGGCGATTGAGCTACTTGATTAAATACCAGTATATTTCTTTATTTAAAATATGGACCAATTTAATTTGAGTCTGAGATAAATATAAATACAAATATTAATATCACAAACTTATAAATGATTGTGTGAAAACAAAGCTAGAGTAAGTGTTCAGGGCCAAGACATCAACAAATTGCTTTTCATGTCATAAGTAGCATACTACATTGTGATCCATACCCCCCCCCACACACACACACTTGACCCGATTGCAGAAGCAGCAGTTTGTGTAGAGACGTCCTGACACTTGCCCATCTATGCACAATTCTTCCTACACATCACGAGATATTCCTAGGGCAGTTTAGAGGCATAGTCCCTCCATGGTGCCTGGGGTTCTCAGGGTCTCCTCCTTTTGGACATTCACATGTACATACCAGGTAATACCAAACATTTTCATTCCACACTATACTCCCCACTTGTCTCCAATTTAGTCCAGTGCACACATAAGTGATGTCTAGAGTTACGCAATGTTGGTTAGGGTTGAGGTTAATGTTAAAAGCTCAAGTGCAGAAACCCTTGGTAATGGAGGGCTATAAGGTACAGGAAGCTCCGGAGGGAGCTGTCCAAGAGGCCCTCTTGGACAAATTGATGGAGGAGCATCGTTGTTAGCACTGTTGTACTTTTAGGCAGACCAGTGAAGATCGGTAGGAGAGTTTTATTTTAGCCTTGGTCAACTGTATCACTGCAAATAGTCTTCTCAACAATGTTTTTTTCATTTCCTACAACAATTTTGAGACAACCTTACAAAAACAGTATTTGTGGAGCAAATATAGCAGCCGGATGGATGATATTGTTCTAGATGGTCTACGCGCAGCCTTCAATCACCCTGATATTAGTTTTGTACAAACACCTCACAAACTCTTTGAGAGCAACTCAACCTCTCACAATATTCAGATTTCATTCCAGAAGTGTTGTGTTTGAGCTGTACTAATGTACCCATGTTTTGAAATGTATTATAATTGAGTAGATTCTGTGTGGTTGGTGCAAGCCTCATTGACATGGTCTGTACTCAAACACCGTTGAATTAAATAACACATTGACTGGACATGTAAATAGGGTGCTAATGTGTCCACCTCTATGGACTTTGTAGGCTGCTATAATTATTTAAAACCTCTTTGCCTGGCCTTTACCAACACCAATACCAGGACTCCCCTCTCTCTTTTCAGTCCAGACCGCTATCTTGGTAGAAAAAGTGACAAATTGCGTGACTTTGCCTCATGCATTTATAACGCTTCCAAAAATGGCTGCTTGGCTCGGCGCAGAGGGTATAATGATAATGACAATTCATCATCATAGAAAATTTCTCTTTATGAGTTAGTCTTTTCACCATTTTTTCATAGCCTCAACAGTGTCAGCAACAGCAGGGCATGAAAGCTTAAAAGATCTTCCCAATGCATTCTCTTATTGAGGTGTTTTATCATTTTAGGAACTTATGAAAGCTCTGTATTCGAATAAAAATTATGAGCGCATTCTGGCGCACTCCTTTTGTTCATTTTATGTGCCACCACTTTATAGTAGAAACGTCCATGTGGAAAATACTTTAAGATAATCTTTCCTTGGGGATGTGCGACGTAATATAATATGGCATAAAATAGATGCGACTCTCAGAAGAGGGAAACGGAACAAGGGGAAATTTACCCAGATCATTTTGTCCTATTGAAAGGCTCTCAACACGACATGGCTTGTGCCTTACCAACTGTCGCCTACACACACAATTGACTGTGTTAGCCAAAATTAGGTCTTTCTCCCTCAATTATAGCAATATTTCATCACTCAAATTATTATCTCCATGTCAGTGCCCATATGGCTTTTGTAATGACTGCAGCTTTCATGTTGGCAAGGACATAACATGCTATTGCACCAGTGAAAATAGCTCTTTTTCAGCAAGCCGTTTCATAAAACTCGACAAGATTTGATGAGTTATTGAGGAAAACATTTTTTTTTTCAAAACTATGAAAGTGAAGTCGATGGAAACGTCTACTATGCATGCGCTACTGGCATGTCCAGAGCCACATGCTGTTTTCAACAAAATAGGAAGTCTATGGGAGAGAGTAGTGAACATCCACCGATAAGAACATCTACTTTTAAGCTGTAGTCATGAAAGACAGTGGTGACCTACATGCTGTAAGCGGGATCCTTGATTTTCTCTTGTTACTGCACACTGCTAGTGGAATGGAAGTTCTCACTGTCAGGAGGTGATGTTTTTAAGCCACAAACTATCATTGAAATAAAAGAAAAGGTATGATAGCACAAGAGGGTATAGCCAGCTCACGTATACACATTTGGATTATATTGATTGTGCTCTGTAGTGTTGTGTGTGTGTTCCTTACAGTGGAAGTGACAGACAGGCCTATCTCCCCCAAGCACTGTGGAAGGCAATACATCATTAATCCCTGACAAAAATGAGCATTCGGGCCGGTATCTTTCAAGGGCTAGACTTAGAGGCTTTCCCCCCATTGTGAAGTGCTGTATATAGGTGAGAGTGCCTCGCCAACTTGCCGCTGCTGACCCGCGTCTTCGGTTCAGCTTCGCATGATGGATGACGCGGTTATCAGAAAATCAGGATGAGAATGTCCTATTTCGCTGTCAAGGTCAATGGTTGTCGGGCTTATAACAAAAT
This sequence comes from Knipowitschia caucasica, assembly GCA_964034765.1. Classification (NCBI taxonomy): domain Eukaryota; kingdom Metazoa; phylum Chordata; class Actinopteri; order Gobiiformes; family Gobiidae; genus Knipowitschia; species Knipowitschia caucasica. Next base: position 44,834,892 of record OZ035824.1, on the reverse strand, counting down.
GGCAACCCGGTGAACCTACTGGAACATAATAGCCTGGGATTCATTCTATCATCCATCATATCTGGACCTTTAATGCAATGAGACTTCTGCCTCAAAATTACAAATGGTGGTTACTCATCTGAAGGTATATTGAGTTATGGCACAATAAACCGGAATATGAATAAGACACACAAAATATCAAATGGTTGTACTGTAGCAAAAAAAGGGGCGACAGTGGCTCAGTTGGTAGAGCATTGGCCTTTAGGCCTGGAGGTCGTTGGTTCGAGCCCACCACAGGACTTATTTAACTTCCACTGATGTCTGCTGTTGTTGTGTCCTTGGACAAGACATTTAACCCCACTTTGCCTTAAGCCCCCGCTGAAAGATCAAGGCTCCTATTGACTCACCTTTAGGAGGATCAGTGAGGGGGTAGGGCTATGTGAATTGGGTGCAGCTCTGACCAGAAATGGAATTAAGGGGAAGAAAATGGACTGATGGATGTAATAAAAAAACATATGTTCTCCACCAATTGTTCCAAAAAATAATTCACTATGGTTCTGAAATAGAACATTGTAGGATTACAAGAATGGGATTATTTGGCTCCGGTATCAGCTTGATGTTGAATAGAGTTCATTAATTTAGAGTAACGCTGTGTGTTTTCTGCATGTGTGAGGTGTCTGAAAGGGCCTGATTTGTGTGTGTGTGTGTGTGTGTTCCTGTCAAGCAGCAATTTGGTTGCAGCTTGATTACAACTAATTCTGAGTTGAAAATGGGCCTCATCCATTAGTCCAGGGAGAGTGAACAGATAACAGATTGCCGGCTCTGACACTGTGCTTAAATGGCCTATTTTTAGCCTGGACTGTAAAACATTGTACAGGGAAAAAATAAAATTGCAGCATATGTTTTATTAAGTAAAAATATAGATTGTTGACAGCATCAAGCATCTTTCCATATAGTCCAGACTCAAATTCCTTCTAAATGTTAATTTGCAAACATGCTGATTGCCATTTCAGTGGATTGCTTTCCAGAGAGGAGCCCATGCAGCTACTTTGAATGTAATTGGCTAGAGAGATCACTGGCCATATTTTCAGTTTCGACTGGTGATTTAACAGGAGTGTTCAATACTACATTATATCTCTTTCTGCTCTTGTTGCAGTTGAGTGATCATAACATTTTGAATTGTCCTATTGAAATGATTGATTTCTTGTAATAGCAAATATTGAGATTCAGGTCCATCAAATTATAGCTGATAGTGAACCACACTTAACCTGCTATATTTACTGTGCTTTTATATGTTATGTTCTCGTTCTAACTAGGCGTGGGAACCTCAGGGTGAAAAATACACTTTATTTCAAGATAAATGGATAAAGTGTCATGTGTAACATTAAAGTGAACAATCAAAAATGCCTTTTAACCTGCACATTTTAGTAAAAATATTACTTAATCTGTCTCACACCCAATAAAATAAATATGAACATTCTACAGAAATTGGAGAATGCGTAATGTAACCATATATCGAGTAACAATACTTTTTTTTCAAGTTAAGGTAAAAAAAAAAAAAACGTTGTTTAATTTTTTTTAATTGATACTATATATGCAAAAGCATATCGATAATCGATTGCGTGAGAAAGTATCACGATACATCACCATATCGATATATTGTCACACTCCTAGTTCTAACTGCGCTTTCAGTTTGGCCAAAGGATAGTGGATGGTTTTCAAAACAAGTGGCTGACAGAAATATTTAAAAGAAATTTGGCCATCTGTTTCTCAGATTCAGATTCAGAATCAGAATCATTTTTATTGCCACGTAGGTAACAGGAAGTCACATACTTGGAAATTGCTTTGGCTCAGTGCAGATTTTTCACAATAAAAAAAAAGCTAAATATTCAGGGCTAAATTAAAAAATGTATATGGTCTCCAATATATTCAATAGCTGGTTTTTGTATATTGTTTATTGACGATCGCCATCGAAGGATCAATCTGCATTGGAAAATGTCATTAAATGTGCTGTCTATATCTTTTGAGCACGTTTTGTTTTAGGCTAAATCCAGGAACACACAATACCACTCGTTACAACCAATACGTATTTTGAGTGAGGATTAGTACTGATATAGAGTTTTGGATGAGATTTTATTAGAAAGTGTTAAAAATGCACCCTTTACTTGTTCGATCAGTTTAACTTCTTTTAAAAATCAAGACCAGATCAGCATTATATTTAATTCATTACAAAATGGATGTTTAATTAATTGTGAAAAGCTAGCTGGTACACTCAGAATTGTGAAAAGATAGCTGGTACACCCAAAGCCAGACATATAATTCCACATACACCTGAAGGAAATAGTTGGCGCTCCAGTGCCATAAACAAAAACAAAAATAACCTGACTGCCTCCATGGAGTACAACGCAGTGTTACGGACCCCAAAACTGCATCTTAACAATGTTGAAGTCCTGCTGCAGGCTATGGTTAATGCTAAAATCTAGTTTTATTTTTGAATCCAAATTTGTAATTATTTGTGTAGTACTTAATTATTAATTAGCTTATACGGTATTCTGGTACAACATATGAATGATTTGAATGATCCAATTGTTACCAAACCCCTGGACAGTTTAAGCACAAAGCAACTATATCACTGTTACTCTGTACTACGCAATGTTTAAAAATAAATTCCATTAAGCCCCATTTCCACCGAGTTGATGTGATTTGCTTCCTAGTGCGTCCGAGAAAAAAATGTTTTAGCTCCATTTAAATATCCTTTTCGACCCCATGTTAGAAAAGGTCAAGCAATCAAAGTGATTTTGTACTTATTGTTGAATAGGGTACTGCAGTGAGACGTATTTTGCCATTTAGGATGTACTGCTTAAATTAGGGATTATAAACATTGCCTGAATCTTAAATTGTCCAAGCCTGCATTAGAAATGGGAACGCGCACTCGCCTATCAAATAGAAAGCATGTCAATGGAAAAACCCATTATGTTTGCCTGTAGGGGTAGTCCTATTTAACACTTCTTTTTTAATGGGGTTATTCGGTAAACCTCGCGGCCACCTTCAACTAATTGCGTGTTTCATAAACTGATAAGGAAAAGCGTGCAGGTTACAGGCGGCAGCCCTTATATCGTATTTAGATTTACGCACTTCTATAAGCAGGCAATTAGAAGCTTAGCCGACGTTCTTATCAGACACTTGACTCCCAGCTTAAAATTATAGGCCAAGCAAGAATGGCTTTCTTGAATACTTACCGCAAGGAATAGTCAAGTCAAGATAGTAAAACTGTTATGTTGTGGTTCATTTTTTTGTTGATGCACTGTTTGTTGTGCAATAATTAATTGCAGCAGTCCTATTGTACAGTGCCATTGGCTTATATGTGCTGTGCTGGTAATGAGCAGGCAGAACTAGCCGGCCATAATAATGCGCAGAGAAAGGGATGAGTGGTGTTCTCTCAGAGTTGTAGGATTAGTGTGGCCGCGGAGAAGCTAAATTCTGGGATGCTGCGGCAATTTGCGACAGCCTAATGAAGCTGTTGTCTTGCATACATCTTCCTGTAATGCAGTCTTACTTGTCGCACATGGCATGACTAGAACCAGCCACAAATGCGGCAGTTAATTGGGCCTAGATAACAGCATCATAATGTTAATATGTTTTGCTGCATTTGGAGTGGTGCCATTGCCTCAGCAAATGTGTCTGCGAGCTAATGCAATTGATTAGTAAAGCCAGAAGAGACGTTTACGTGTGGATTATTTGTTTATTTTTCTTTTTGCTTTTATAGTACAATGTGAACTGATTCTACAATGCAAAAAATGTGCTTTCAGGTCTGAGTTGAACTTCTCTGTCTAAAGACTGATCCGGCTCAATCCTGGTAACTTCATCTTGCCTCTTCATCTAAAGGAATTATTATTTTACAATGAATGCATACATAGAGCTTTTCATTACACCCAAATACACTTCATACACAGTGGTGATACAGCGGTAGCCACAGTGGCCCGGGGCAGACTGAACAAAGCAAGATTTCTGGGCACAGACGTGTGTGGAACCACTGTTCAGACACTCCAAAAAACTTCATAATAACACACCATTAACGGAAGAAGAGCATAAACTGTCAGTAGACATGAGCCCTTTGTGACTTCATAATTTCAGCTCGTAGCCCCCACAACTCTACAAGTCAGATGCACGGAGGACATACATGTTGGCACAAACTAAATTATTTGGGCAAAATTGGCCCAAAAATTACATAATGTATGCCCAGCTTAACATACTGGCTTGTTTTGTTGTGCGGCCCTTTGTGTGTTCTCCCTCTGTTTTGATCGTGGTTTATCACGCTCGCAAGACATGTATCGATTCGCCTTCATACAGTAGGTCCCATTTCGTTTTGTCGTCTTCACTCACGCTTTTCATGAATCACGCAGCTGCGTGAAACATATTACATCTTATCGCCACAAGGTGGCAGGTTAAGTCCGCTTTAGCTCTGCCAGCGACTTAAACGCTCAAGTATAAGTCTGCGTGCAAACGTTATGAGCCTAGTGATACTTTGTTGGCCGAATAGTTAGCATTGCAGGTTAGGACCCGGGGAATCTGGGTTCGATTCTTGTCATCTTCTTTCCTTGTCAAAAGGATTTGTTGCTCACTTCGGGCCTATCAAAACGCGGTTTAAAGTCAAGGGATTGACTCTGTAAAACACTGTACTAACTTACTGCACTGTATTGTAAGTACTGTAACAATACAATTGTATTTTACTTTATTACTTATTTTTACTTCTTATTTTTTAATAAAAACACTTCTTCTCAAAAGTTCCTTTCTGACTTCTTCTACAGTATGGGATAGCCAGCAGCAAGTGCGTTATTGAACGTGAAACATTGGAACAAAACAAACACGAGTGTACACTGTATTCTGAATACTTTTACTTTGATTAGCAATATATAGGCTGTGTATAATTACAAAAATTTAAACTACACATGTTACATATAGCTACCATTAATTAGGAATTCTAAAATGCACAGGAGTAGCAGATCATATGGCAAACATTTGCATTAACTTGCATATAAGGCATTTTAAGCGTCCCGCACATACGCACGGCTCATTCACTCAGCGGTCTCTCCTATTAGATCCAGGGTTTTTTCTGGCGCCTGTGTGGCGTAGCAGGATTGTCCAAGACTTTCGCTTGGATGATCAGGGTTCGAGCCCCAGCCAATCCTCAGTTTTTATTAGCGGGGGGAGTATATGAATCAGATTACTCCGTTACTGAATAAAGTTGCATTTTTTTCCTGCAGTTTGGTTGGTGCAGATTGTGAAGTTTACAACAGTTTACTACAGTCTAGCAACTATTTTAAATGTGTTGGCCTAATTACTACGTTTTTTTTTAAAGACGTACTCGGTTCAGGTGGGAGTTAAGAGGTTATAAGCAGAAGATTTTCCGACAATGTTCCTAACCCTGCAAAGATAAAAAGCCAGTACAAAAGTGGAATAATTTTATCTTCATAACTTGGTGCTGATTGTGGAGTTGTATCAAAAGTCTTTGACTTGTACTCGAACCCAGGTCCTCCTGCGCCAAAGACTTGAGCTTTATGACTGGGTGTCATAAAGCTCAAGGTGGCACTGCTCACAAGTGCCACCTGGTGGTTTTTTGGGTCATTGCAGCATCACTGGGGGAAAAAAAAAAAAAAGACGCGTGTTTCACACGTGAGTCTCGTGCTATTCACGCGTGAAAGGCGACAAAACGAAATGGGACCTACTGTATCTGAGTGCTGATAGGGTACCAGTCCTCCAACCCTGCCAAGGCTCCTGCAGGGTGTGGAATATTAATTAATTAAGCTGCCAGTGGAGTTCGGGCTCCTGTTCTGTTTGTATGTCTTTCGTTTTTCACTTGTGCCGGCCTTTATTTATGTGACTTTGTTGAGACACTAGTTAGTTTGTTCTGTTTGTCTTTAGTTTGAACTAAGTTATTTATGTTCTTACTTTATTCTATACAGGTTCTTTATTAACTTTGGTTTGTGTAAATTTGTAATATATACATAAAAATGTATTTTTATGTCATCCATTTTGCCTATTTTATCACCTTGATTATAATGATTGCAGTTACCTATTAAAAGATTTTTATGGTTACTTCTGCTCTCCAAAACTTGCAGGTTGTAACACAGACCATAAACGAATTGCAGTAGAATCTGTTTGGAAGCACACAAAGATCACCTAAGGAGTTTTTGTCATGTGTTCACCACATATTCTCTTATTACATTTAAGTTAGTTTTTTTGTCAGTCGCACTTGCTGCATGTTAGTTGGTAATGGATCGTAATAATATCCTTGATTATTCTGTTTTGACTCATCAGTCTTCTGCTTAAGTTACGGGCCTGCTAAGAAAAACACTCTTTTTGGACTGAGGTTGTGCCCCCTGTTGGAACTAATTCAGACTCCTTTGACGTGTGTCTAAGTGTCCTTAGCTCAACCCATCCAAGCTCCCACTCCTGGGAAACTAATGTATATGTTTAATTGTCTTAATAGCCTTTTTACTCCTGCTGATGTCTCTCAACGAAGACCTCAGCATCATTAAGACAATCTCGAAATGGACTATTTGCTCTATCAACAAAATTACTTGCTCAAATCAGTGTTATGAATCAGAGACCTTGTTCAGAGAACGCACCCTAAGATGGGCCTAATCCTTGCCAAATGGACCGGTGATTAGCTCAACTAAGGACTTTTCGCTCTCTGGCAACACACGGCTCTGCATTTTAAACAGAGGAGCATTCATTGCATTTGTGCATTAATCAAGCCTCTGCTACCAGCCCCTCACAATAACATGTGTTCAGACGAGTTCCTTAGAAGATATAGAGGTTTTGATCCTGATAATGAACTATTTGGAGCCATAATTACTATATGTAACAATCTGTTCCGTTTTATATTTTTTTGTTAAAAAGGGAAAATATGTACAGTGAAGTTTAGGCACCCAGATTTGTATAATTTTCCTTTATGAATCATGTTATTTGGATAACACGGTTCAGTTAAATATATCATATAGGTGTACTGAAAAAAAGTTGTAATCATTTACAGAAAGTGTGCAAGAATTATTTAAACCAGCGGTTCTCAAAGTGTGGTACTCCCTCTAGTGGTACGCCAAAGAATCACTGAAAAAGTGATCTCAAAGTCCCATTGAGATTAAGAACCTCTTTTTCAAGGGAGTCCTGGACAAAAAATACATACAATTAGAGATTATAAAACAGTTACATACAGATTATAAAACAGTCACACACAATTTCATAAAATTACAGATTATAAAAGCAGTTACATTTCACTGAAGATGTCTCAAGTGCTCTCAATCTGGATCTAAAAGCATTCAATGAGATAAATCCAGATAATTTCCAGTCTTTTTGAAACACGTTCCATGTAGAAGGAGCAGCAAATACAAAGCTTTCCTTCCCAGTTCTGTGCAAAAGGAACAGAGAGTAACAAAAGTCTTACTGTTGAAACCGTGTAAATGTTACAATGGCTGACAATATTAAATATACTTCTTTAGGAATGAAACCTCTGCCTTGTTTTTGATGAATACCTAGGCTTACTATGCTACTGTGTAGTGTTGGTCATTTGTGGTGGTACTTGGAGAGGCAAGTATTTTCTGAGGTGGTACTTGGTGTAAAAAGTTTGAGAACCACTGATCTAAACCAAATTAGACCCATGGATAATGAAGAGTGGTTGCCAAAAATCTCACGAAAATTAGCAGAGACACAGGATGGTGAGAAGATTCAGAGTCGACCCACAGACCAGCTCCAAAGACCTACATCAGCTGCAGATGGAGTCACTGTGTATTGTACTCTTCAGCCCACTTTATTGAACGAAATGTGGTAGGGATGAAAAAAGCGTTTTCTCTGCACACGCCACAAACAGTTGTTGAGGTATGCTAAAGCTCAAGTTATTTTGGCAAAACAAGGTGTTCTATGCGTGGAGGAAAAAAAAACATAGGATTCCAAGAAAAACACTTGCTACCTACAGTAAAATGGTAGCATGGTGGTTCCATAATGCTGTGTGTCCAGTGCAGACTGTGGGAATCTTGTTAAAGTTGAGATACGCATTGATTCTACTCAATACCAGCAGATTCTGGAGAACATTGTCCAGGAATCAGTGACAAATTTGAAGTTACGCCCTGACTGGATCTTTCAACAAGTCAACATCCCGAACACTGCTCAAAATCTACAAGGCATTTATGCAGAGGAACAAATACAACATTCTGGAATGGCCATCTCAGCCCCCAAACCTGAATATTATTGCAAATGTATGGTGTGATTTACAATAAACTTTCCATGCTTGGATCCCATCACACTGAACTAGAGATGAATGGTCCAAAATATCTTCCCCCAGAAGTTATTGGAAGCATTGAGAGACTGTTATTTCTGTAAAAGGATGATGTGCAAACTATTTAACTCAAATCCAAACAACCAAAGAATTATTAAGGAAAATCATGGGAATTGATAGGGGCTCCTAAACGTATCATACCACTGTTGTTTTATTTAAGAAAGAATATTTTGCATTATCTTTGGCCATTCAAGATATTATGATTTATTATGACTATTTATTTAATAGTCAATTCTTGTTTTAATGAAATGTAGAAAACATTTAAGAAGGTTTAAACATGTTTCCTGGGGCGACAGTAGCTCAGTTGGTAGAGCATTGGCCTTAAGCCCAGAAGGTTGTGGGTTCAATTCCCACCTCTGCACCTTCTCCACCGACTCCCACTGATGACTGCTGTCGTTGTGTCCTTGGGCAAGACACTTAACCCCACTTTGCCCAAAGCCCCCACTGAAAGATCAAGGCTATGCTCACAGTCAGAGAGCAGCCGTCCTCCTGTGGACTCACCACCTGCAGAGGGTCAGTGAGGGGCTGGTGCTATGAGACTTGGGTGGCATCTCTGACTGCCACCCCCCTGACCCAGAAATGGATTAAAGGGTAGAAAATGGATGGATGGATAAACATGTTTCCTGCCTAGATGCTAATTAAAGCTTTTCGAGATCATTCCCTCTTTTGGCTGAACTGAAAAGTTATTATTATAATTTTTTTCAGTTTCTGCTCAGTATAGATACTGGCCTAGGTGGTGCATTTGGAAACATAGACTTTTCACATTCAGCCATTTGCATCAGGCTAAATGGACAGTTACGTATTTGTGTATAGAATATATATGAAACACATAGTTTAACACTAAACTATTTAGTGTAGTGTTGCTTAATACTGTCCCTCTATGAATGTGTTGAACAGTGGCAAAGACTGGTTTTATAAAAAAAAATAAAGAGACATTACACATATGGATCCAACAGTGATTTACCAAAATGGTTCACTACACACATGCACACCCACCGTTACAAATCTTGTTTCAGTTGAAAAACTATACTTTCCGGTAATTATTGCTCCTATAAATTCTTTTATAATGAAGATGATTGGACTTGAACTTTATTGCTGACATGATACACAACAGGAAAAACATAACTTCCAGCACTGAAAGAAGGAAAGTACGAAAAATATGAAGAAGTCCATAAGGTCCTCTTTTCTGCTCCATGTATTTTTACCAATATTTGCAGATGACTGAAACCAGTTAAGTGCTGTAACAATTGCTTATTTCCCTTTGTCAGGATGATGAATGTGGGCGTACCTATCAGACTGCGCAGGGGTTCCAGTGTCCTCTGACAATGAATGATTGTCCATTTGTGCCGTGGACAGAGCCCATCAAAAAGGCTGGATAAAGCCCTGCAGGAAAGCAATAACAAACACTGCCTTGTTACTGTCACTGTTTATGATATAGTGTTTTAACTCTGCCATTTCCCAAACTCTATACCCAAGACCATAGCATAATTTGTATAGAATTGTGTTTTCTTTGTGTTCTCATAAGAGGCCAAAACATTTCTTGATTTGTTTGATTTGTACATGGGAGAACAACTCATAATTTTATTGCTTTACTGCAAGTCTGATGGGGTGAGTTTTGTTGTGACTAAGTTGGAGACATGAGACGAGATCTGTTTTTTGTGTTAAATTAAGAGTGACTGAAAGGCTTCTAGTTATTTGGTTAGACAATTGTAGGAATGTTGATCCTTGCAAAATATTACATTCCATTTTCCATAATTCACAAGTGTCTCTGTAACTCCTATCATCTGGTTTCAAAATAAATGAACTTGGCACTTTCAAAAATTGCCTTTTTGGAGCCTTCGACTATTTCAAAGTTTTAAAGCCGTAACAAGTGTCAACTACCAGACAAGGCGTGTAACCCTCTTCAGAAACGCTCATTTGCTGTGACATTTAAAAGCGGCAAGCATGGCCCCTTCTTGTCATCTTAAGTTTCCTTTTGGCGTCTAGACACTGCACAAAACTCCATGTTTTTAGATTAATCTGATGAGACTACTATGTTTTAAAGACTGGTGGATGTGGTGGAGGTGGGAGTCTGGGTGAGGCTGTGAGTGTTATGCCCCACACACTGAGTGACTCCACTTTCATGGTCCTTGCTGGAGCTCAGCCAAGCCTGACCTGTCACTGAGGCGGTTAACTGGGCCGCTTAACTGTTTGGCAGGGGAATACACACAGGGTACACTTACTGATGAGAGGAATCAGGGTCTTTTGTGCACTTCAAAGCACAAGCTGACATAAGAAAGTGCACCTGCGTCTGCTGTTGTTTGTCAAATGAGAATTACTTATGGCTCTTGCATGACTCTGAGGCCTTTTTGTGATTGCCGAATTTTGACACATCATCAAAGTTATGTGCCATAGATGATGCAGAAGTTACAACTGTTGAGTTGTAAATAAAACTGAACAGTGGTTTATTTTGTTATGCTGAGTTATGTAATAATTGTAGAGCTACAATTTCCTGAAAAAAGTGATCTATTACATAAAGTGGGTTACACGAATGCTACGTCAAAGCCTGGGGGGCTATATATATTAGATAGAAAGATCAGATAGACTATAGATAGATACTTTATTGATCCCTCGTAGGAGAAATTCACGTGTACTGTAGCAGCAAAAATAAAAAAATAAAATTGATGGTTCTAAAAAGCTAACAATAGTAATAATAAGCAACAGCCCTTTAGGTCACAGCAGCAGAGGTGGAGTAGCCTCTGGGTGGAGCAGGATGAGTCACAAGGTGGAGTAGCCGCTTGGTTCAGATCATTTTCTCTGCGCTAGTCCAAAGTAAAACGTTGAATGCATCATTAGCATTTTTCAAAAGGTTTGATAAATGTCTGGACCAGTGTTAAACCATGAACACATTACTGCAGCAACATCTCAGGTAGAGAAAAGCAATAAAAATGAAAATTGTAAAACACAAAACAACAACTGTTTCAGAGCTACTTAGGACTTGCAGCCATTTTATCGCGCAATCAAAAGTAAAGTATTGGCTAACATATTTTAGTTTAGGATAGTAGTCATAAGTGGTATAGGTTTGTGGTATTACATTTTGATAATATACCATTGAAGACTGATTTGTATCATTGGATACAAAGCAGTGTGTTATTTTCTAAGGCCACAACTAGTCACTACGATGACATTGAGCACACTTGTCAGTCAGAAGTGATGGGACTTCTAAGCTGTCATGATAGATTGAGGACTACAATATGTCTCCGTACTGCTGCAGCACCTAAAGTCGTAAACACAACAAGAAGAGAAGAAGATGGGGGAAGTAGAGAATGGGACGGTCTGACAGCGTGTGGGGATTAGGAAAACCTGGGCCCAGATGGCTGTGGGAGGCTGACGTCCTCCATGCACTGCAGAGGGTTGTCCCTGCCAGCTCAAGAAAGAATCAGAAATGTACTTCTGGCAAATAGGCATCTTCCGAACATGGTTATTACTTAGTAAAACAGATGTAGAAAAATCTCACAAACATCCCCAGAAAAGCTTAAAACTCATTCTCGTTTATAGTACAATTTTGGTGATACTTTTGACCTTCACCAAAGAGGAGTGACACATTTTTTGAAAATTGAAATGCACAACCGTAGCTACAGTATAAATATGCCTTAGCAAAGATAAGGTTAAGCTTAAGGTAGTGTATACTTAATTGAGCCCTAATGCCTGTCAGGGGCAGTGGTCACCACTGTGCAGTGTCAAGAGACTTCGCTCCAGATATGGATGCTCTTTAGTACATATTTTTAGTGGTAGGGGAACCTACACAGACACAAGAAGAACATGCTAACTCCCTTCCATCCTTTTTCATCCACTTCATCTGGGGCCCTAGAGAGAGCAGTCCAAATAGGGATGTGATTTTACTTACTTACTAACCCTCAACCACTCAAACACACAATCTTTTGGTTCTTATCCAAAACTCATGACTGGAGAGGCTCAAAACATAAATTTAGTGATAAATGGATTGAACACATTTTGATACTGTAATACTATACACAGAAAATAAGGTATTATTTGTTCATGCCCATTATGTGACTGGACTGCATTGTTTTTTATTAGAACGGTGTCATTTTCAGTTTGGTGTTTGTATGAAACTCCTACTGATCTTTTAGCACAATGGGAAGAGCATAAAAAATGTATGTCTTCCGAGAGGAAATATTGCAACACCCGTAGAGTAGCCGTCTAGGGGTTGTCAGCTTCCCACTGTGAGGCTCAGTTTGATCTGGGCTTCTGGAATGTGCTGTGGATATCTGGCAGATTTTATATTGTGCTCAATTTTACTGCTTGACATATTTCCTCAATGAAACGCGATAGTCTTCATAATTCTCTACCCTACAACTCATCTGGTTAAACCCACTCATGTTTAGAATTGTTGTTTTAGAGCAGATGTCAATATCCTGTATGAATAATACAATAGAAGTAACTAGTAAGTGATCTTTATTTATCTCTTGTGCCATCCTCGGGTCAAAATGACCACAGTGATTAAAAAATTGTGGCGGGTCGTGAAAGGGTCTCAAAGAGACCAGGGCTGGTCAAAATCATCAAAATTCAGCAACATTTTTTTTATTATACTATTTTTGAATCACTATAGCAGGTCAATTTGATCCGAGGAAAGCACAGAGCCTTTTTCCTCTCACTCCGCACAGAGTACTTAACCCTTCTCAAGGGTTTTTTTGAATATCAGTGTTGAGGTTATGATGGTGTCATTAAGTGTATTGCTGCAATTATTTGTTATGTCTAGTAGTCGAGTACTTTTTTAAGTAATACATATAAATGTATACAAAAGAGTATGATTCACATAGGGCTGGACAATACTTGTGTATAGCCAATACATTTATTTTAAAAGTTCTGGTTTGTCTTACTGATCAATCTTTTTGAGGATGAATTCATGTATAACTTGTTTTGGTAAAAAAAAATGGAATTTCCTGCAGAATCACCATGCAACTCCATGAATGTGGGGACAGAAAGTCTTTCGCTCTATTGTTTAGCTGGTGTGACTCCAATGTCTGCCCTCAGTCAGCTTGCATTAAGTTATTTTCTACTTGACCAGCCCTTTAGCATCAGCAGTTGACACATTAAACAACAATCATACTGATAATTGCACAGTAATTTGATCTGTTTCCTACTCTCACGTTGATTTGACCATGACAATCACTTTATCACCATTCACAATGTCACCTCACACACAGAAAGCCTTGTGCTGCTAAGTGTGTGCTGTGCTTGCCATACACTGTAGTTAGGAATTTTATTTGATGAGGATAATTATTTTTTTTTATTTTTTTTCCATATGTCATGTTCATAATCCATGAACATGATAAAACGTAGCTAAGGTGTTACATTATCTCTGCATCCGACTTACAAGTTCCCAGCTTTTAGTTGCAAAGTCTTGTGAACTTGCCATTGCTTGTCCTCAAGTGATAGAGCGTAAAGTTGTCTGCGCATTACAGTCGTCTATGTGTGAATATGCTTGTAAATGTGAGGTTATTTGAAAAGTTCGTTGTGACCTTGTTTTAACCAGCTTTTCAAACATCTTTCATTTTGAAAATCCCCTTCATTTCCTCCATTAAACCAAATTTATGTGATCAATGTCAGTGTTCGTAAGGTAAATCAATATTGTGCATTAATCTGGAAATTACTCTGTAGTAGAGCTATGAAAGATTTTCTGTACAGAAATGAGTGATCATTGAGCTGCTGTCAATGACTGGAATTGAAATAAACAGCTTTAAAAAGTTAGCCTGAATTGGGGTAAACAAGGAGAAATTGAGCAAGATGATGCACAGATTTTGGATGTGGATATTGCGTGATAGATAAAATCTGTGTGAGAGCCTTTCATTTGCATGACTGAAAATGTCAACTGAAAAACATCCTAAATACAGTATTAGTAGCAGTTTTAAATTAATTCGCCAAAGCATGCACTTTTAAAAGGACATGCTACACACGTTGGCGCCGGACGGTTTGCCAGAATCTCTTCGAGGCCGACCAATAGTCATGCTCCATGTACTCACCGAACTCCTCCCAGTCCCAGGTTTTTGCTACCTGCAACAGCCCGGGCTGCGGCACGCTAGGCCTGCCGGTACTCGACAGCTGCCTCAGGAGTCCCACGAACCACCATGGCTTATAGGACTGCTTCTTCAGCCTGACGGCATCCCTTACTACTGGTGTCCACCAGTAGTCGGTGGTTGCCGCCGGGACCAGCACCTGAGACCTTGCGACCACAGCTAAGAGCTGCTGTATCTGTGATAGAGGAGGAGAACATGGTCCACTCAGACTCAATGTCCCCCTCCTCCACAGAATAATCTATCTATATAATCTATAAAAAAAGGCTTATCTAAAAAGGTGTGTCTTGAACTTTTAAAAACATGAATGTTCTCTGCGGCTCTGAGCTCCTCCAGCAGACTGTTCCAGAGACGGGGGCTGTAGTGCTGGAAAGATGCCTCTCCTTGAGTGTGTGTCCTGACTTTTGTAATGGTTTTGAGTCTGCTACCGAAGGAGCGCAGGGGCCGCAAAGGTTCATATGGTAAAAGCAGTACTGAAAGATAAGAATGCCCAAGACCATTAAGACATTTAAAAACCAGAAAAAGAAATGTTATTGAGATTGAAACAGACGGGGAGCCAATGCAGCAATTTTTAAACCGGTGTTATGTGGTCCCTCTACCTGGTCTTAGTCAGGACATATGTTGAGTTTTGGAGTGATTGAAGACCTGCAATGTTCTTTTTGGGAAGATCAGAGAGCAGGGCATTACAGGTTTTTAACTTGTGTTGATGGATTAAAAGAGTATAATTGGAGCTTTGGTAAAAGTTTCTCTCTCTGGGCCTCGGGACCAATGACCTAAACCTCAGTTTTGTCCTAGTTAAGCTGGAGAAAGTTTTCTGCCATCCAGGATTTCAGGTCTAAAATGCAGTTAAAAAGAGCATCCATTGGCCTGGTGTCATCAAGAGACATGGAGCTGTGTATCATCTGCACAACTGTGGAAGTTAATTCCATGTCTCCTGATGACACCGCCAAGAGGGAGCATGTACAGGTTAAAAAGGACTGGACCTAAAATGGAACCCTGGGGCACACGCCACGTGATTTTATGGACCTGGGAGGAGCAGGTATCAAAACTTACCATGAAGGATCCGTCTGTTATCCATCCATCCATCCATTTTCTTCCCCTTAATCCATTTCTGGGTCGGGGGGTGGCAGTCAGAGCTGCACCCAGTTCACAGAGCACCAGCCCCTCACTGATCCTCCTGCAGGTGGTGAGTCCACAGGAGCTGAGATCTTTCAGCGGGGGCTTCAGGCAAAGTGGGGTTAAGTGTCTTGCCCAAGGACACAACGACAGCAGTTATCAGCGGGAGTCGTGAAGTAGGTCTTATGGTGGGCTTGAACCCACGACCTTCAGGCCTAAAGGCCAGTGCTCTACCAACTGAGCTACTCTCGCCCCATTTTTGTACCAGAGAGACCAATGTGTATAAAACGGGAAAAAAGAATTGTGTGATCTACTGTATCAAAAGCAGTGCATAGATCCAGTAGAACCAACACGGTCAGCTTTTTTGAAACATTAATTAATCTAAAATAATTTAAAATCTTTAAAAGAGAAGTCTCTGTGCTGTGGTTCACCCTAAAACCAGATTTAAATGTCTCTAAGATGTGTTGCTGATCTAAGAGGCATTGAACTGAATGAAATGTTTTTCAAAATGTGTTCTTTAAAATTGTAAGTTGGATACTGGTCTGTTGTTGTTAAAATCCTTAAAATACAAAATTGCTCTTCTTCAGTAGGTGTCTTAGCAAAGTCTCTTTGAAGGCTTCAGGAAAGACCCCAGTCTGAAGAGAGCAATTCATCAGGTTTTAAAGCTCCTCTCGATTCATAAAATTACTTCAACAATGGGTTGGGACTGGATCTAAAAGACATTTGGTGGGCCTCACTGTGGAGAAAACTTTAAGCATCTCAGCATTAATCAGGACAAAACTGTCCAGTGTTTCCTCTGATTAAGACAGATGTTTTACAAACAGTAGTACGGTTGGATACAATCTTACATCTTTCACATGAAGTGGCCTGCAAAATCCTCACAGAGAGAGTCTGTCAGGGTTAAAAGAGACATGCTAAAATCAGGATTTGAAATGTGGTTGATGGTTGAGAAGATGACTTTTTGATTATTTTTGTTTTGGTTGATTAGTTTTGAGAAGTAATTGTTCCTGTTTTTTCCTAATTGTGTTGTATGTTTTTGTAGTTTTTTACACATTTCATAATTGATTGTTGTTTTATTTTTCCTCCACTTTTGCTCTGCCACCTTTTCATTATCTTTTCATTCCCCTTGCTTCCTCATTCTTCCATGGGCCTATAGGTTTTTGTTCTTTATGGAGCAACCTGATCCAATGCAGTTCTTAGTCTACTGTTAAAATTATCATTAGCTATAAAATCCCAAGATTGTAAAGCTCAGAACCTCTGGAATTCATTTGTTGACTTTAATTGTATCTACTGATTGTGTGACAAAATTCAGTTAAGGGTGCTAATGTAGGTGGTGAGTTGTCATTCATCAACTTCAGCTCCGTCATAGCATAATTATACAGCTCAGCACAGCTTGAATCCAGTGAGAACAGTTGTACAATACGGGTTAATGGCCCTTGTACACGCCTGGTGAACTAAAGTGCCCCTCTTACTAAAAAGATTGGACACTTCTAATCAAACCCAAGGAGAAAACAAATTAATGGAAGGACAGAGGACCAGCAATATTCTCCAACCCATGATTCATCCATGTGTTTTTGTTTGCTAGACCTGCAGAGGGACTGCTCTCAGCTGCTGTACCCTCACATACACCAGGACTTCACCTACACAGAAGTTGTTCACAATTTTTCCAATAAAGAAGAAAAGCAAAGGACTCCATTTGTTTTGTAAAGCCCTCAACACTCAAACATTGAGTACTCCTGGATCATATTGCATTTAATACCAACATGTACTGATTGTTAGATAAGGATGCTGTGCAATATATTCTGTATCATATAAAGGCATTGCCTGCTTCTGGGTTAGATTCTTGGCTGTGTCTTTAACAGTAGGTGTGGGTTTCACTGCTGCTTGTGGGTGGATTATAGCTAGAGGGCTTCAGATGTGTCCCACCGGCCGCAGTCTACAGGATTATTTTAGGGATTAAAAGCCGGCTGCTACATACCTGAGTTGTGTTGCACTATGGTCTGGCCTCATTCTCCTCCCTGCTCTATAAGCAAACCCTCTCTTCAATTATACTGAATATATTATGCTGAAAATACAGTGGATTTTAGCTTTCGTTTAAGGTATGACCTCCTGGCCTATGTGGGTTTTTGCAGTGGTTACCAACCTTTATTGTTCTGCTTTACCCCCTGATTCTACTATAAAGTGCATATAACAAAAATGGTATGTCCCCCCTGATAAGAATAGATTATGTCTAGTGTCCCTGCTAAAGAGCAATATTAATAAAAATGGGTCAGACTTATAAATAGTTTTACTAGACACATAAAAGTGCATTCTTCATTCACTTGGCATTCTTCATTCATATGGTGGTGGTAAACTACAGGTGTAGCCACTGCTGACCTGTAGTCAGCTGATGGAGGTAAATCTATTAATCTGTGCCATCGAACTACCACGAAGCATTCACACACACATCAGTCTCATACTAGGCAATGTGGGTGAAGTCTGGCCTGGTGTTCCCAGAGGTCTCCCATCGCTGTTTTAATCAGGCCCTGCCCCGTTTAGCCTCTGGGATCTGACGAATGAGGCTTTAACATGCAGGTATGGCCATGACAGCCGTACCCATACATTTAAAACAAACTTAAAACAAATTCTAGACAGTTGGTTGGTTGAATGCAACCTTCTTGCTGAGAGGCAGAGCTTCTTCTTCTAACTCCAGCCAGCGTTGGCTCTGCATGGCCCTGTTTTCAGCTTGTATCATCAGTGATCAAAGCATAGTGAGTCTATTGTGGCACTATACAAAAAGATGAGTCAGTAAACAACAGTGCTGTTGTCAGCTTTTGAAAGTGTCCAGATGGATGTTGACACACTTTCCTATGTGTTGTAGTTCCTGCTTAAGTTGCACTGGTAGCAAGGCAAAAACCCAAATTTTAAACAAGTGTGGTTAAATTAAACACATTTTCACATGATGGAGTTAAGCTTATTGGGATTCATCCAGCCATGGAGTTGTGGGCAGAATGTCGATAAAAGAGTTGTCAACCACATTGATTCACATGTGCTTTTGTTGCCAGCTCTGGTTCTCAGTAAAATGGCAAATGAGATTGAAACATCTGCTGTTTGGACCTGATCACAGTGTTTCTCTTCTATAAAATGAGCGTGGCACTGTGCCTATTTTGGTCATTGTTATTAGCCACACAAAGGGAGTGTATTTTAGCAGATGTTCTACCACAATGATTGGAGTTATTTTCAGACAAAGACCATTTCAATGAGGATTGTAATTTTCAAGCCAATTTCAGTATTAAGTCTTCTCACAAACTGGGATTTGGATGCTGTTTGTTGCCATGAGTAAATACACGTCAAGTGTGACCTGCCTCTTCACAAGTTTACCTTGATCTTGACAAAAACGGTAAAATCAATGTCAGTATTAGCTATTTTGGACTTGTCTTGTCATTTTGAGAAATGGTTTTGATGATCAGTGCTGCAGCTCGTTTCAACATGGAATATGTGAATAATTTATTGTTCTATTCTAAGTTACATGTTGTTATAATTTCTTCATGTAGATTGTTGACATGTGTGTCTATCATATGCATGTAAAAGCCTAAACCTAAACTGGACAGGAACTGAGTGGTACTGTGATGGGAGAGCTCTGGTAACACCAACATAGAGACAGCTACAGCTGTGAAGTCAAACCAGCTGTCAAAACCAAGCAGGCGCGTCAAAACCATAGACTATCATTGACTTTCCATTGAAACGGTTCACTACGCATGGTCTGGTGTGAACACCCCAATGCGAAGCTGAGAAACAGATTTTAAATGTCCGAGCTGGCATGATAACCGCACCCGTGACCGAATAGAACATATATGACTAGGGGTGAGCAATATATATCGTAGACAATAATATCGCAAAAGTGATATGCTTTTTTGCATTATCGTCAACATAAAAAACATTTTTTTTTTTTTTTACATATCTCCAATACATTTTACAATTAGAGCGGGCAAGATGCCCATTCGTCAAATGCGTGCCTAAAAAGCTAATGACTGCTTTATTTGTACATTTTAGTAAATATTGAGCAAGCCTGTTTGGATGTGTTCTTCCCGTGTTACTGGAATTTGATTTTTAATGTGAATATATGTTCGTGCATGTTTTGCAAAGATGTGTGAAGCACAAAAAAAAAGCTTCTATTATGATCTGCACTTTCTCTAGCTATAGATTGCCTGGCAAGCAAAATATTGCAGATCATTTTCTGTAAAAATTATTGATTTTAAAGAAATCAGGACAATATGATGTAATCCGTCTCTCTGGACACCTATAATAGCTGAATAAATGTGTTAATTATCGTTTTGTGGAAACTTCCTATGGTTGGTCTGATGTGGAGGGGCTGCTTGAGCTTTGTGTTGGCAACAGTAGCTGAATGCCACGTTGTGAATGAAACAACCTTGATGAAATCCCAGCCCACCTACAGTGTTAAAGAGATTAATGCTGCTTTGACTAAAGCAGTGGACAAGGGCATACAATGACCAAGGTGATGGCTTCATTTACTTTCATAACATTTGTATTACAGTTGTGGTGGGACAGTGTGTTGATTAAGGTCAGCTGATATGTTTATTTTTCAGGGCCGGGCCCAGTGGCTCCAAAAGAAGTACCCTGTTATTTAATCAAATGTTGACAAAAAGAAAACTCCAAAAGAAACTAAAATAAACGTATCACACATTGCTCTGTTGAGGCACATACAGCAAACAGTAAGTAGCACTGAGTTACAACACGAGGGCTGTTGTGCAGTAGACTAATATATATTTGTGTTTACTTGAAATTGTATTTAGTTGTGTCTAGTGTTGCAAAGGGGTGGAACATTTCTGTAAAATTTCCATGAGAAAATCTGGGAGAAGTTTCAGATATTCCATATTGGAAACTATCTAGGAATTACGGGCAGTGGAACTTAAGTGCCTCAATGGCGACTTTGTATTAGCAGCAAATAGCCACATAAAATAGCACAGAGGGCCGCAATTGGCCAATGGGGTGCCTTAGTTTGGACATGCCTGGTCTATAGGCTCAAATGCACATGTGATGGTATGCACGGTGCCAGTGGGGGGCGTGGTCTCAGTAGCAGTGTACTGTGTTTGAGTGGCATTTTCAATGGCATCTGTTTGCTTCAAGTTCCCTATAAAGAGCCAACCTTCAATATAGGATACATTTATTTATTCCCATTTATTACCATCATTCATTCATTCATTCATGAATTTATTCCCACTATTACCATAAATTCCCAAGTTTCCGTCTTTGAAAATTCCCAGAAAATTGCAACCCTAGTTGTATCATTTTTGCGGAAACCCTTAGAACTAGAAGAAAAAAAATCCCATCTATTGATGATTGTCAATCTCTAGGTTTGATTTTGTTATAATATCAAAATGGCGTACTGGCAGTTTAATTTTTTCAGTGCTTGGCAGCAGATTAAAAGTTTCCTCTTGTGGCTTTTGTCAACAACATCAATTAAAAGGATTGTATTAAGAAAAATAAAAGTTTAAACTGCAAATGTTAAAACTGGAGGTGCTGTGAGGAATCTATGGTCAGCATTACCAAAATTAGGAACCCATCACACTAAGAATATAAATGGTAAACAAGAAAGCAAGTTGCATTGCGGCTGTTCCTAGAAACTGCCTTTTTTATAAACATCTTTTGTCATCAATAAAATATTCCGTTTGCAACTTAACCTACTTTTTAAAATGGAGATCACCTTTGGAAATCCCAGACTTTCACTACAAACTTAATTTAATCAAGTTAGTATGAATGATGATGATGTGAATGTATTGTTTTTGCAAATGTATTTTCATTTGGATTTGTATATTTGATTATATATTATATTATATATTACATCCACATCAGGATGTCAAGTTAACCAATGTTAAGTAATTTTAATAAAAGGTTTCTGGTCATCCCTACATACTTAATAATAATACATAGCTATTATTAATAAATATCTTTGACTTATTTGACAGAATGACACCAGTTTTACACCAATAAAATCAGTTTGTGGCAAAAAATCTGTTCCGGATGCCTCCTGGACGCCTCCCTGGGGAGGTGTTCCGGGCACGTCCCAAAGTTAATCTTTTACTTCTTAAGGGGCGTTCACACCGGACTTAACTTCGGCGTCAAAAGCGTCAGGTTTCCATTGAAAGTGAATGGTGAAGCGCGTCAGGTGAAGCCGAGAGCCCCGGCGTCACTTGACGCGCGTCAAAAGCTTCAAGAGTCGCGCGTACTACGCGCTCACTTGAAGCTTTTGACGCGCGAAACGCTCGCGTATCAAAACAATCCCTTTGACGCCGAAGTTGAGCAAAGCTGAGCTTTTGAAGCTTTGACGCGGGCTTCAACCAATCAGGAGACGAGGAGCAGCAGCAGCAGAGGGTCTGTCTCTGTCATGAAGAGAAGTCATGTATCTGCTGCTGCTGTTTTATTGTCATTATTGTTATTAGTAATATTATTTGTATGAGTAGTAAAACTCTGAGTAACAAAAATCATTGTACACATGCTGTGTAGTAAACGTAGTTTATTTAATATAAGAACAGGCTGACTATGAGTCTGGCTCAGAGCAAGGCAGCTCCGGGCGGGCGAGAGCCGAGGAGAGGCAGGGAGAGGCGAGCGAGAGCCGAGGAGAGGCAGGGAGAGGCGAGCGAGAGCCGGGGAGAGGCAGGGAGAGGCGAGAGCGAGGCGGGGAGAGGCAGGGAGAGGCGAGCGAGAGCCGGGGAGAGGCAGGGAGAGGCAGGGAGAGGCGAGCGAGAGCCGGGGAGAGGCAGGGGGAGGCAGGGAGAGGCGAGCGAGAGCCGGGGAGAGGCAGGGAGAGGCGAGCGAGAGCCGGGGAGAGGCAGGGAGAGGCGAGCGAGAGCCGGGGAGAGGCAGGGAGAGGCGAGCGAGAGCCGGGAGAGGCAGGGAGAGGCAGGGAGAGGCGAGCGAGAGCCGGGGAGAGGCAGGGGGAGGCTAGCGAGAGCCGGGGAGAGGCAGGGGGAGGCAGGGAGAGGCGAGAGCGAGACGGGGAGAGGCGAGCTCCGGGGTTTGAGAACTCAGACTGGGCAAGTGACATGCGGAAGTACCGCTGAAAGCGAAACTCCTCCGTACGCAGCTCCTGGAGTAAATGACGGAACTCTGCAAACACTGCAGCCTCTCAAGTCTGTGGTGAACCCAGAACATGTTTTGTTGAAGCCCTACAACAACGTTATTTTGCTTTTATATAACAAATAAAGGCTCGCTGCTAATTGAAAAATCCACCGCTGTCCTGACTACAGACAACAGAGAAGCTCCTCCCACCGGCGTCAGGCGCGTCAAAAGCTTCAAGCACCAAAATGACAAAACAATCCCGGCGTCAGTTGAAGCGCGTCAAAAGCTTTTTGAAGCTTTTGGTCTGAACGCGCCTTAAGATTGTCACAAGGAGAGCGTCTTGACAGAGGCAAGGCACAGACCCTAGCCTCTCTCAGAACAAGTCTCTAGATTCACAGTCTGCAAGCCCCTTTTGGTAGAACAAGACACACCTTCGTATGCAGAATAGGAAAGGAAGAAACCAACACAACAAAAGACACTCCGAATCTTCCTGGAGCTAAAGTGGATTACAATGCAGAGCATTCAGCACATAGCCACTTATGATTTACCAAAATGATAACTTAAGTTACATTCCAATATCACTGACCCACCGTTCCCATGGACCTACTGCCTGATTTCTTGGCATCTGCGGCAGTTTTAATTCATGTTTTAGCCAAAAAAGTGAGGGCCCGTAAAAAGGAAAGCGCGGAGGCCTGCTTGTGCGTCTGAGGAGGAGAGGAGCGCGCACGGCTCTCCCCGGCATTTTTCTCTCCAACGATCGCTCTCTGGGCAATTAGATGGACGAACTCGGCCTGCTGATGAGAAGAAACAAGGACTTTGCCTCATCCTGTGTCCTCTGCTTTACTGAGACCTGGCTGAATGAGCGGATCCCGGACAGTGCTCTGGAGCTACAGGGCTTTGAGTTATTTCGCGCAGAACGCCATTGTGCGCTCTCAGGGAAGAGCAGAGGCGGAGGACTCTGCTTCTACGTTAATACAAACTGGTGTAACGATGTGACAGTGATCTCCAAGCACTGTTCTCCTGCTCTGGAATATCTTTTCATTCATTGCAAGCCTCCCACGTGAGTTTGTTTCATTCATTCTTGCCTCTGTTTACATACCACCGGGCGGGGACGCGCGTGAGGCTCAGCGTGTTTGGAGTGTTTATACCCGGACTCTCTGATTATTATCCTGGGGGATTTTAATAAGGGAAAATTGAGCCAGGAATTACCCAAATACAGACAGTATATTACATGCCCGACCACAGAAGAGAACAATCTGGATCACTGTTACACCACTGTGCGGAGCTTATCGCGCTCTTCCCCACGCAGCCCTCAGCTTCTCAGACTGAAGAAGATGACAAAGTCTGGGATCGCGTCTTTAATTCAGACAGAAGACATGTTTTATTGTCAATGGTAGAGACAGCACGAACAAAGCACGTACACAGATACAACAGAATGCAAGTGTATTATACAGAGCGGAGGCATGGAGACCTCCAATCAGCAGCTTCCACGGTGTGCTTGTAGCTTGGCCTTCAGATAGACAAAACAAGGGAAAAGTACTGGCTTCTGCACATTGATAGAATGATGAGTTTAACTTTAACAAAAGTTGCTTAAAAGTGTTATGAAATCTCACAAGACCATTCCATGATCCATCTGGTTCCTGCTTACAGACAGAGACTGAAGCTCTCAAAACCTGTAGTGAGGAGCTCCAAAGTGTGGTCTGATGAGGCTGTGGAAGAGCTGTGCGCATGACAGACTGGGACATTTTCAGAGCTGCCACAGACAGTTTGGATGACTACACGGACGCTGTGATGTCATATATTCACTTCTGCGAGGATAGCAGTATTCCAACAAGGACCAGGGTCATCTATAACAACGACAAACCCTGGTTCACTGCTGAACTCCGGCAGCTCAGAAAAGCAAAGGAGTCTGCTTTCAGGGAGGGGGACCGCAGCGGCTACAAGGCGGCTAAATATCAGTTCAGGGACGAACTGAAAGCAGCCAAGTCCCATCACAGAGAACGACTACAGGAGCAGTTTGGAAACAACAACACTGGTTCTGTCTGGAGAGGCCTTCGGGAAATCACGAACTACAAGCCCAAAGCCCCCCTCTGTGCTGACAACCACAAACTGGCTGACGACCTGAACCATTTTTTCAGTCTGTTGTCATGAAGTCATTTGAGTGCCTGGTCCTCTCCCATCTCAAGTCCTTCACCTCCGCTCACCTGGACCCCCTGCAGTTCGCCTACAGAGCCAACAGATCTGTAGACGACGCCATCAACCTGGCCCTCCACCACATCCTACAGCACCTGGACTCCCCGGGGACCTACGCCAGGGATGTACTTCCTGCGGCAGCTCAGGAAAGTCAAGCTGCCTGCACAGATGTTGGTGCAGTTCTACACGGCCATCATCAAGTCCATCCTCACCTCCTCCATCACCGTGTGGTTCGCTGGAGCCACAGTCAGGGACAAGCAGAGACTACAGTGCATCGTGCGCTCTGCAGAGAAGGTTATCGACCGCAGCCTCCCATCACTGCAGGACCTGTACGTCGCCCGAGGCCGGGCTGGTCGTATCACAGCCGACCACTCTCACCCTGCACATGGACTATTCCAACCACTCCCCTCGGGCAGGAGGCTGCGGTCCATCAGGACTAGAACCTCCCGCCACAAGAACAGTTTCTTCCCCTCTGCTGTTGGACTCTTGAACACTTCATAACCTGTCCCCCCGCTCTCTAGAAATCCCCTCACTGCCCTATATAAAGTCACTTTACTGCCCATCATACGTCACTTCACTTCACTGTACTGCTATCACCTTACATTGTGTGCACCATGTGCACTTGTATATTGTATATAGTAATTGTAACTCTATTGAAGAAGATGACAAAGTCTGGGATTGCGTCTTTTATTCCGACAGAAGACATGTTTTATTGTCGATGGTAGAGACAGCACGAACAACACGAACACAGAATGCAAGTGTATTATACAGAGCGGAGGCATGGAGACCTCCAATCAGCAGCTTCCACGGTGCCATGTAGCTTGGCCTTCAGATAGACAAAACAAGAGGTGGAAAAGTACTGGCTTCTGCACATTGATAGAATGATGAGTTTAACTATAACAAAAGTTGCTTAAAAGTGTTATGAAATCTCACATTCCCCCCTCTGGTCATACATTCACGTGTGACCATCAGGATCGATAAACAGCAACATAACATCATAACTCAATACTTCAAAAACTCATAAACTCGGTACTTCACTCGGTACTTCAAAAACTCAGAAAACATGTTCAGATCTTTCATAAAACTTGTCAACAATCTTCAGTAAAATACCCAACTTCCTCAGTCGATGGTTCCAGATATTGCTTTGAAAACAGTCTCTCCCACTTCTCCGTGTTGATTTCTTCAGGCTGCATCTGTTGTCGAGCCGTGAATTCTTCTGTGACGTGTCTTTCAATCACACATTTCAGCTTCAGTGTCCAGATTCAGCAATTCAATTCAGTCCAAATTATGTCCAAATTCAGAAATCCAATTTTTCCAAATGGTGTCCATGCAAAAGAGGACGATGGTATTGTCCATGTCTCAGCAGCTCACAGCCTGACTGGAATCAGAGGCTGTGCAGATTGTCCATGTGCTGATCCAGATGCATTCTCTTGAGGTTTCTCAGTTTTGGCTTAAAAAAACAAACACTTTTTGTGTAAAAAAAAGTAGTCGTCTGTTCTCTAGATGTTAAGCCTAGCGTACATCGACAGAGAAACTGGGGACAACTAGTTGCAAGGCGGCTTTTGGCAACTGAGAGGAGATGGTGGGAGATGATCAGTTGCCGAAATCGGTCGATGTGCGCGCTCTTACAACTGGAGATAAACAGTCGGTCTCCAGTTTCAGTCAGTTGCCCGTGTTCTACTTTTCGGGAACTAGTTGTCCTCAGTTTCGGAGATATGACCCGATGTGCGCGCTCCATGCGCCGCTCCGATAACGTGTGTGTATTGCGAGCGTGCAACAGTTTATGTCAGAAAACACACTGTAGTTGAGGCCAGTTGCTGTTGATGTACGCACTGTTATTCCCGAGACTGGTCTGATACTGCGAGTTGCCCGTTTTCGTCAGATTGTTGATGTGTGCGGGGCAGCAACTCATATGCGACGGATATAATCAGTTGCCAGTCCGATGTACGCTAGGCTTTACAGACAAGGCCCGCATCCTTCCACCACCTGAAGAAGATGACAAAGTCTGGGATCGTGTCTTAAATTCAGACAGAAGACATGTTTTATTGTCGATGGTAGAGACAGCACGAACAACACGAACAACAGATACAAGTGTATTATACAGAGCGGAGGCATGGAGACCTCCAATCAGCAGCTTCCACGGTGCCATGTAGCTTGGCCTTCAGATAGACAAAACAAGGGAAAAGTACTGGCTTCTGCACATTGGTAGAATGATGAGTTTAACTATAACAAAAGTTGCTTAAAAGTGTTATGAAATCTCACACTATTTTAAATCTACATTTATTCTTTAGAAGTGCTTTTTATTTTATTTTTATTATGCCTCTCTACCTTTCCCGCTCTTTCTGACTGTTGCACTGAGCCAAAGCAATTTCCAAGTCTGTGACTTCCTGTTACTTACGTGGCAATAAAAATGATTCTGATATTATTGTTTGTCGCTATAATTTTCTGAATCAATATGGTGTCAAACTAAATTTGGTATCGTAGCAGGGCTAGAAGCGCCTAACTGGAAAGTTGAGGGCTTGTAATATAACGTTAAGCTCTATTAAGTAAAAACCTTGCTGGAGGCTTGTGCTGTAAAACCAGCTTCAGGCCTCTAGCCTCACAGCTCAGGTGGGCAATGGGCTGAGTAAAAAGCAGGTTGTACAGCATCTCCTCCCCGTTTCATTTTCTTTGTGCTTCAGACCATTGTCCTTGGCTCGCTCGGCTGACTGGCACTTTCTTGGCAAACGGGGGAAGGAGCTTTGTGGCGAGCGCCAGACTGATTTCCTCAGTGACTTCAGTACTGATGCTGGCAGTTTGCGCGGCATGTTGACAACAGTTAAAGAGCCAAACTTGATTGCTTCTTTTCCCACTCATTATTACAGCGTTTGTCACAGTTTATTATTTGATTTCCTTAGCACAATTACAACTGGAGAAATGCATAAAGCAAGCTGGACGGTTTGGAACCAGTGTTGATAATTTTCTGCTTGCTTATGTTACCAGAATAATTATCAAAGAAGAAGGATGCCCACAAATGTGACAACAGCAGATTATTATTCTCATATCAGAATGTCACAAACACTCTCAAATTCAATTCACAAAAACGTATTTATAGACAACAATACATTGTTATAACACTTTCTTCCTGTTTCTTTGCAAACAGATCTTAAATGTGCAGTATTTTTTTCACTCCCAAGAGCTGCACCAAGTCTGATCCACCTGTCCTAAAGTCTTCCAAGTCCTAACAGTACCTCTCTGTGTTTCAGGTGCTACCTGGTAGATGGGATCTCTAAAGGCGCATGGCTGAACCGCTCCAGCATCATATTCGCGGGGAACGATAAATGGTCTGTGGATCCACGGGTGTCCATCGTGTCAAGTCCGGGCGATAAACACGAGTACAGCCTGCAGATACAGAAGGTGGATGTAAGCGATGATGGACAGTACACATGCTCCGTCCAGAGTGAACGCAGTCCACGGCCAAAGCTCCTCAACCTCATAGTAAAAGGTCTGTGTCACTGATCAGCATACAGCTATAACTTCGGAAGTTCATTTCAGAAATAAACACACAATTGGAGACGTTTCAGAAAAAATATATTTATCTGTATACTCCATCAAGCACAAACACACACACACACACTAACAATATATTCATGTTTTATAACAATGATAAAAGTGCAACACATTGTATGCATCTTTTATTCCACCATATGCCACAGCCCCTGGAGATTTTCATCTAAAGCGTGTCCCACTGAGTTTTGAAATAGCTGCACTTAACATTCATGTGCGCCAGACTGAAGGCTGGTCTATAGTTCAGACAAACTAACTATAAGTCACTTTCTTGATGTTGACGTCACTCAATGTCCCTTGGTTACAGAATTAAAGACCAAAATCTACGCCTAATCAAAAGGTGCTTATTTGGCAGCGTTGAAGGGCTTTTTCAGCAAAGAAAAATAATTGGCATCTAATTGGTGCTTGTAATAATAAGGTCATATTTGAGTTTGTGCTGCTGATTCTGCTAAGCAAGAAACCAGCTGTTGTAAAATCCATCTCACAAATGCCATGCTCTATTTGTGCACCAGGACGCCGTGTTCACTTTGTAGTCCACCTGTCTTCCTGAATATTTATAAGCTCGTAAGGTTATTAGTTAGCCTGTCTGAAGTAAGCACAATTTGTTTCATTCTCTGCTTTCTTCATCATTTACTTGCACAATATTTTTCTCTCCCCAGAATTACAAGTATTTTAGGCAAATTATGCTTAATCCACTGAAACACTGATGAAGAATGTAGGTGAGTGATCAAAGAAAGATTATGCCAACATTTAGTCATGATCTATCCGTACAAAGTCGTCCAGGAAAATGCCGTAGTCTTTTACAATGGTATGTCCTTGACTTTACTGCCTGGTGTAATGTTGCCAGCAGACAACCACAATTATCTTACATGTACAAGAAGATTTTGTTCAAGTGAAAAAAATATATTTACCAGATGGAATTGGTATAATAACATATTGACTGAGCATCATCATGGGAAGATATCGCCATTTGTTTGTTTAGTAAAAACTATAAAGCCATGTGCTATTGGCAAAGTGCTGCTACACTCACATTTGTCCTGCCAGAACCAGAATAATTTCGTACACTTAATCACACTCCATCTTGACCACAGGAAAAAAATTAAACTATTTGAAATGAACGGTATCAACTTCAGCCAGAAACCTATTCTCCTTTCATACTCAAGGATGGTTTGTTTTGGTTTACGCTGGCAAACTAAAACATATACCACTAAAAGCATTCATTTAGTCACTTGTGGGCCATAGTTAGATACTTCTGAATTCAAAATGTCTTATTTTCATTATCTGGTGTTACCATGGCATTTAGAATCTTGTTTGAGTGTGTGCAGTTTAGATAAGAGTTTTGTGTTTAGATAAGAACGTGTCGGTGCATATTGCAAGTTCAATGCATTTTCAAGTTTATTCTCGACACAAATTTTCTTTAAATTAAAGCTCCACTGGCTAAAAGTAGTTACACTTTTTAAAGCATCTTTTGAGTAGAAAAAAAGTAATTGCATATTGAGTGGGCGTGCACAAACCTAGTGTTACGCCACATAGAAAGTATGGCTTTATTTGTCCTTGCAATTAAGCAGGTGATGTATCACTTCTAGAGGTTGCTTTAACAACTCAAATTTAGAACATAGAAAACATAAAACAAACTTTCAGACTTATTTGCAGACAACCATTAGAATCTGATTCATGGCTACAACAACTATTGATTGGTTTTCAATTGACACAAACTGTAATTGTTTAATCATTTACTACTCTATTTACAGACGCAACATATTCCTCAAACAAAATAAAAAAAACAAATGTTTGTGCAAACATCTTATTACAGATGTCCTTTGGTGGCTTCACTTCAGTGTTGTCTTGGTCAAACTGAGATAAAATATCAACAAATAATCACTACATTTATCAAAATAACTGTTCTAAGTGAATTGTTGTGGAATGATATAGTTAAGATTGGTAATAGCACTGTAGTGGGATGCCAAATATGGATGTTGACAGGTTGTCGAGTTCCACTAGCACAAGTGAAATCATGTTCAAACGCAGCATTGAGAACTTTTGAACAGCGCCACTTTGACGCAAATGCTTTTGGAACTCGGTGTAATTTTTATTCAATCATTTCTGATCTTCTTGCTGAATGCACTTTTGGAGATACATAATTGCACTGCACAGGACTGTAGAGGAGCTGAGGAGCTCCTTCAGTGGAAGACTGAGGCACCCATAGTGCAAGAAGCTTCACTGCTGTCAGACTGTAGAATCAGTCACTTTAAGTCAGTAATGACCTGCACTAGGAATGAAAAACCAGCACTGCTATAGCATACATAATATATCCTGCACAGACTATATTTGTAAACTTTAACATTTTTGCACAATCTGATGTACATTTCTCCATTGTGAGATCAATAACATTTATCTTATCTTAGATTTTTGGCCATATCGTGCTGCCCAAGCCATGGGCAGAGGTTTGGTCCCTGTTGGTCTCTGTGATCTGATAGAATTCACTGACCCACAAACGGGCTTTAAATTGGGAGAAACTCAACATTAAAAAAGCGCTTTTGTTATGTTATGTTTGTATTGCGTCTTGTATAAATATTGTGTTATTTTTTTACACATGTCTTGCTGCTTTTGAATAATAACACTACTTTCTCCATCGAGATAATGTTTGACATATTCTTATTTTTATTTTTTTTCACATCTGTCCCCATGTTTAGTTTTTTTTTTTTTTAGCTGGAGGAAAGTAAAAAGCAATTGTCATTGATCAACACTCATTGGTGGGTACTTGGACCTGTTATAAACATCAATAGCAGGCTGGCTAAAAGCACACGCGATTCTATGGAGTCACTACCGCCTGAGTTCATTTTGTTATTTGAGATTCTCGCTGCTTCAGGCTATAATCTGAAAGCATCTATCTCATCCGCCTGTACTTATAACGGCGTGTGGGTGTTGGGGGCGATGTGGTCGGTATGAACATAGCCTAAGTGCTTTTTGATTCATTGCAGCGATGATGTGGGTTCTATTATCCAGGCAGACGGGTGCTGGTTGATTACTCATTCAGAGTCTTTAGGAAAAGTAGTGTTGTTGAGTGGGACAAAGGTTTGCCAAACACATGTCTGTGAGTGTCACTGATGTACAACTTTCTAAAGTGGGATTTTCAGTGTTTGGCAAAAAGAAAAGAAAAAAGGGCTCTCGAGGTTACACAACATAACTGAATTAGATAATTATTTCTGAATAATCCTAATAATCTAATGTTATTTTAGTTGTAATTGTAGAACATATTAGCACTTTATATAAGAGTATGGGTGGAAACTAGCATTTTTAGCACATTATATAAGAGTATATACAGTGAGTGGCGAATAAAGGTATTCTCATCCTATCTTAGAAAGGTAAATTTTCTATAATTTGGTTTAATTCATGTATTCATTATTTTGAGCAGAAAAAAACACATTCATGCATCATCCTGTTGTTGCCTAATTAACATTTTGTATACACATTCACATGCATAGATATAAAAGAAATATTTAACGGCATTCACAGTGTATCATTATATTTTCAAATGTCCTTGCAACTTTATTTTCAATTTATAAGCTCAAAATGTGTGAAGAAGGAAATTATAGAAATGATTGAAAATATTGAAATTGCAGATGTTCCTTTATGTTCTCTGTACCTATCAAATTCATGTATTTCAAAAAAGACTAGAGCTGCTACTAAAACATATTTATAAATGAAATAAGGATAAGGATTAAGGACTAATCACTTGTATAGAACACAGATGTTATCTATTTTCTAGTTTTCCAGACAAAAAAAATATTCTCATTAAATTGAGATGTGGACGTATTTCATGTTTTGAAATGACTGTTCTAAACAAAGAAAAAATCATTAGTTTTAAGGAATTTTTTAAGTATTACAGATCTATAGAAGATACATACTGTGGCTTTAAGGAGGACATATCATTCCAACTTGAGATGTCACAGCTTTTTCCTTGTGTTGGTTGCATGTTGAGTGCAGTGTATACAAAATTCATAACTTACCCTTCCCACTCCTTTTACATTGTTCAGCCATTTTCTTTTCTGATTCAGTGAGGATGTTTCGCCCGCCTTGCAAAGTCATTTTTGTACTGGAGTGGTGCCTTTGATGTGACCACAATTAATGACATTCTGTCATCGGGGCCAAGCAGAAAGGCATTTTGTGGATGGAAGTATGCCGGCCTGTCTCTTTTATAACAGTTTTTTTGCTCCATATTGAGATTTTATGTGAAATAAATAATGAGCCATGAGTCTCATTGATGATCATATAAGCAGACTGAAGTGTGTTGTATCCTCTTAAAGGATCTAGATCAGAAAAGCGTACTACACACGGAATATTAACAAGGAGCTTCAGGCATTCCAGTGGTTTGATCTACTTTTAGCTGAACTTGACATTCTAAGTCCTCAGAGCACGGCTGGTGTCTTTTCACGTTTAAACACCTGGATGTGTGCATGTGACCCACGTTTGGCAGGGGGAGAGTACTGTATATGTTGAAATAGTTCTGGTTACAATTTCCTATATTTTTATAGTTATTAATTTTGAACTGTGCAATGCAATCCTATTTTTTTACATTGCATTCTGCTGTAGAAAATGAGTAGAATTTTGGTATTGATATTGGTATCAAATAGCAAATCAATAGGTGGCGTACATGTTCTTGAGTTCTATTACAGTTGGAGGGCAGTTGGCAAAACAAATCGAAATTTTTTAAATATCTAAACAATAAGTTGAAGTGTGACTTAAAACACACACACATTTTTTCAACTGCCTTCCACCACGATTAAACTACAGGCTCTCTGGAATTGTGTGCTGTCCCATAAACACAACCTATTCCTGTATTTATTCATTTTAGTTATAACATTGCTAAACATCTTATTCAAATATTGACTCGTTGTCGTGTCAGTTGTTTACATATTCAATAATGCTTGTGTATATAACCTTATGCTATAAACCGACTGGAGAATGCTTACTGTTTGTGCTCTTCATTCAACTTCACGATGCCAACAGCAAAGACTGTTTGGTACAGGGCACAGCTTCAAATCTCATTACCTCTGCATTGGTGCTCTTGTGCGTTAGACTCTCCATCATTCAGTTTTCTCTAACATTGCTGATTATGTCATCTGAATCTGCTACTGAGTCATCATCAAATGGTGTGCAGCCGGCTAGCTGGAGCTGTGAGCTGCAGCAAAGGACCGGTGCCCAAATACTGATGAGTCACCGGGGCTGATAAATGCGGCCGGTCGTGCCCCTGACAGGCAACTCAAGCTAGTTCAAAAATATCCCCAGCTGCTCCAAATCCCCCCCCTGCACAATGTCAATGTTTTAGCAAATATGGCGCCTCCGTAACTTTCCCCATATTGTGGCTATGTTTATTTGCTTTGTCAGAATGGTGTATGTGGTGAATCATTATACCTGTCACGGTGCGAATTCTTGTGTACACGGTTAGGCCCACTCAAGAAGAACATAGGGATTTCTTTACAGATGAGACGTAGCGGCAGAGCTAGGATGTCATGTTCCAGGGGCTTTGGGGAGCAGTGCTTTTTCATCTGCAGCAGAAGAGAGGGAAAAGAAACAGCGAAACATACACACTTTAATCCTTCGCTCTCAGTCCAAGCATACAACATTTATTAATGCTGCTACACCAATGTTACAGTTCAAGAGAAAAGGATTTCATGCCTTTGGATTTTTTGCCAAATTTGCTACTCGGTGCTGGAGAGTTATATGGAAAATGAGAGTAGAAAGAGATTAAGGCATACTTGAAAATACACATGATGTGGTTCTAGCGGTTTGTGGTTTTTTCTAGTTTGAGTTTAAGTAATGAATATTTTGCAATGGTGGAAGTGGAAAACTAAAAATTCAAACATTGCTTGGTTGTTTAATGTATTTGTCTATTGTTTGTGTTGTCTGGTTACTGGCTGGTGATAACTTGAAGTTTTCCATGTGGGATTAATAAAGAACCGGTTTTCAACGTACACTGCACAAGTTTGTGTGAAGTGGCTGGGATGAAAGTCAGCACCTCTAAATTCACACGGAAGTAGCTCACAGTTAGTCTCTGCTTCTCCTCACTGAGGAAGTTTTACAGGCAATTACAGGGCGATAAAAGGATAACGATATATTTTGCGATAGACTTGTGTTCGATATCAATAGAAAACAGGGTCGATAGAATGTTCGGTAGTTTAACTCATGGATCTATACTTCACTATGTTAGAAAAAACAGGAAGAAAACACAGGAAGTAAAGCTGAGTCAGACGCGCGAGGTATTTTGGGGGATGTAGGCAGAGTTTTTTTTACCCATCACAGCCAGGCATGAACTGCAAAACATTCTGGGTAATGTAAAAACAACTACCGTCCATGAATCTATAGATCTTTTTTCAATACCGTGTCAATAGAAATGCACGTATGTCCGCGTAAAAGCATGTGCGGCGCGGGAGAGGCAGTGGACACGGAGCCGTCACGGGGACACTAAAAAACAGCCAGAACAGGAGCTAAAACAGGACTAAACCAGGATAAAACCAGGACTAACAATGGGGGAGACTGCTTGTGAACATATGCCTCTAGCCTCATTCGCCGTAACTCTAAACAAGGCTGCTAACGTGTGTGCACCAAATGTATTTATTAAGGTAAAAAAAACAAAAACAAAAAACAATCAATATATATCATTATCAACCGATATGAATTACTTATATTGTGATATAGTTTTCAGCCATATCGGCCCGCCCTAGTTGATACTGAATTACTTGAATCATTCTAAGGAGCATTCAAATATATTATATACCATTTGGGTGGCCACTAAATAGGGTCTTGGGCCCCTTTTTTGATAGCCCTGGTTGGGTACACTTCTTGAGTACCTATCTAATACATCTGTGATCATATTTTACCAATACCAATAAAAATATATGTTATTTTTTATACCATAAATGATACATTTACACCTGCGGACTGCCCTGTCCGACCCGTCTGGGAGCTGCTTCAGTCCTGGACCTGTACACGTTCCGCGGCCACTGCGTGGCCTTGGTCCTTGTTCTGTAGCTTAGGTCCTGGATCTATAGCCCGTCCATCCGTGTGGAGCGGATCCCTCTCTCATTGTGGATCTTCCCAAGGTTTCTCACTTTTCTCCCACTGAGTTTTTCCTTGCCGATGCAGGAGGGTCTGTTGGACTGGTAGTGTCTAACAAAAAGGACTGTGGTGATGATCCAGGACACTTTAACCTTCTACAACATGTATGGAAATGTATCAACATTCAAGGACATTGGTCTCACCATATGGATAAATACATATGTGTGTTTTTGTGTCTTAACTGTTGATTCTCTGATCTGTGTTGGTGATTTCAATGGTTTTGTTAAGTCCTCTGAGATGACTTCTGTTGTGATTTAGGGCTATACAAGAATAAACTGTATCGTATTGTATTGTATACATAGAAACTGTTGTATGCATTTATATCTTATACTGCTCTGAGTCTAGTATAGTTAGTATCCCTGCACTTATCACTGTATTCTACGCTGTTGCATTAAAAAGATTTAATTTCACATTCTTTTCTATGGGCGTCCTGGTCCCAGACAGGGGGAGGGGACCATGAGTTTTGTAAATCTAACGTAGCTGCATCGTGGATGTATTATACTATCAACAAGTAGGAGTGAGCGACATGGGAAAAAATGAAAAACAACTTTTTCCCCAACCCCTGAAAACGATATTTTCACAATATCTTTAAAATCAAGTTTTACACAATATGATCTGCAGTGTTTTGCTTTTTTGTCTATTGTGGAGTCAGTGGACAGTAGTGAATGTCTACTGAGTTGACATTCACAGTAGAATTAATAGTAGAATGTCAACTCAGTCGCACCGCCGTACGTCACCATTGACTTTGCACGTGTGTTCCGCATAATCTAATACAGATTACACACTATCCTCAAACTTGCATCAATAAAATGAAACAAACCAAACACACAAATAAGTATTATGAACACATGCCAGTCCATGGGATAGGATAATAATATTTAACAAATATCCATCCATCCATTCATTTTCTTCCGCTTCATCCGTTGCCGGGTCGAGGGGGCAGAAGTCTATGCAGAGTAGCCCAGCTCGTCCGGGGGAACCCCAAGGCGTTCCCAGGCCAGCTGAGAGACATAGTCCCTCCAGTGTGTCCTGGGTCTCCTCCTGGTGGGACGTGCACCCACCCCCCCAGGGAGGCGTTCAGGAGGCATCCAGAACAGACTTCCGAGCCACCTCAACTGGTTCCTCTCGACGTGGAGAAGCAGCGGCTCTACTCCGAGCACCTCTCGCGTGACTGAGCTCCTCACCCTATCTTTAAGTGAGCACCCAGCCACTCTGCGGAGGAAGCTCATTTCGACCGCTTGTATCCGTGATCTTGTCCTTTCGGTCATTACCCAACGCTCATGACCATAGGTGAGGGAGGGATCGAAGATTGGCCTGTAAATCGAGAGCTTTGCCTTTCGGCTCAGCTCCCTCTTCACCACAACGGTCTGATACAGCGACCGCATCACTGCGCACGCTGCACCGATCCGCCTGTCAATCTCACGCTCCATTCTTCCCTCACTCGTGAACAAGACCCCGAGATACTTGAACTCCTCCACTTGAGGAAGGACCTCTCCACCCAACTGAAGAGGGCAAGGCACCTTTTCCGGTCAAGCACCATGGCCTCGGATTTGGAGGTGCTGATTCTGATCCCAGCCGCTTCACACTCGGCTGCAAACCGTCCCACTGCGAGTTGCAAGTCCTGGTTCGTTCGAGCCAACAGGACAACATTGTCCACAAACAGCAGAGATGAAATCCTGTGGTCTCCGAACCGGACCCCCTCCGGCACCTGGCTGCGCCTAATTAACAAATAGTATAACAGTAATAATAATAATGATAATAATTATATTTATTATTATTGTTTTCAATACTTTTTTGACAGCCCTACTTGTCATTTGTCCCGGTTTGGTCCAATAGTCTGATTAAACCTTCAGTCCCAGTTAATAAATTCAGTCCGCAGACTATTTATTAGTGTTAGACCCCTGATCTAAGGCCGGTCAGTGATGGACACCCTGAAACACTTCTCCATTTAGGTTCTATAACACTTGCAGTCCAAGCTCTCATTCAATGCCAGTACTTAACTGGATTGAACTGAACAGCCGGTGCCTTGTGGTCGTGCCTTGATTGATATCCTGATGCTTAAATATCACTAACATAACTGGCAACCTTATGAACTGCATCCATTAGCTGGCTCACATCGACCCACACGTTTGTCCTTTTACTTGTGGTTGCTACATGGGATCCCTCCATCCCCCATGTACTGAATGTCCACTGTGCATATGCTGACCCATTTAGACTCTTCCTGACCATTATCTGTAGTTGGATGGAAGGGAATGAGAGATTGATATTGTCTCTGACCCACCCTTCCATGCACCGTGCAAAGACACTCCCCATCTAGCCCCGCCACACCCTAACTACCCCCACCAGCAACACCAAATTAATTAAGATTGCACTGATAAAGCATTAAATATATGAACTTTGCACTCCTTATCTATGAATCTATCTTCGGGTGAGGGGAAGTTTGCTCCATTGCAATCTGCCATAGTGGCTGAAATAATTATTATGAACAAAAAAGATTAAATCAAACACTTGCTAAGGATTTCTTAGCCAGTATATTTTTAGATAAGCTAACAATTGCAAAGGGTTGTGTCCTTGTGCCAGACACACCCATACTGATCATTTAATTATGTATTTCTTCTCTGCAAATGACATCTGAAAAGAGACAGCATGGCCTTTCTGTTTGAAAATATATGTATGGTATGTAATAAATGGAGAAAGCGCTAAACTCAAAACTTTATTCGTGTTCAAGTTTGACATGTTTTGATGTTTTGATGATTTCACCTCCACTGAAAGATATAAATACACATGGTTCCATTTAAGTTTGTCGGAGCAGTGGAAGTTCAGTAGTTACAGATTTCTTTGTTTAGTATACACAGACATATATTATTTGGGTATTATTTTCAGGCCAACTCTCAACACACATGGAGATCTGTCAACCATAATCCTGTGTGGAGAGAACGCTTTGGACATTAATGTGGATCAGTGGAAAAGTGCATGCCCACTCCTGGAGTGAGTCAGCCTGGGCAAAGTATTTCCTAGCAAGCAGTGGAGAGGGGTTAAACCTGCAGGCAGCACGGATAGTACAAGTATCATAGACAACTGAAAACACATTCTTGCTGGCATTATGATTTTAATGCCTTGTATGATTTGAATGTTTCTTTTCTTGTTTTGTGAAGCACTTTAATTGCCTTGTGTATGAACTATACTAAACACACATCCTTGCCCGCCTTGCCATACTAACATTGTTTTAAATTCTGTTCCATTTGCTTCCGCTTCATTCATTGCCGGGGTGTACATTTTCTTCTAATTAATTGCCAGGATACCATTTTACTACATTAATCACATTTTGCTGATGCGTTCAACTGGTTTCTTGTTCAGACTCTTGAGAAAAATCACTGCCACACATATGAAGTAGTGCTATTATCCAGTTATGCGGAGTTGTTATCCAGTAGAAATAAAGGGCTAAGCATGAACAAATTGTGCAATGCCCACCCCATTAGAATAAGGAGTTAAATTGTTAATGGCTGTTAGTAGAGTTGTTGGATTTTCATTAAAGTGAATTAGAATATATTCAAGGTTTAGATAGCTACTGTGTGGTGGGATGGAGCATTCTCTTCCATCCCCCATGAAACACAGGAAGTTAAATTAAGAAGAGCGTAGAGAGCATCTGTTTGGAGTGGCCTCGGGCTTGCTTTGAGAGGGGCTATGTGTTTGCCCTGAACAGAGAAGCTATTGTCTTCACCTAAGGATGTTGGGACATATGTCTTCAATTATCATGGTATAAGACCAGGGTCTTTGTCCATTTCTTTGTCACTCTGCTGCTACATCCAGCAGAGACCCAGACTGGTGCAGTCTGTAACATGTCTATGTGTGTGATGTCCAGAACACTGAGTAGTTTTTTCACAATGGCAATAATGTTTCTTTTTGTTTCTGTGCCTAATGCGGGAGGAGACATTTAGTCAATACTCACCCATGATTCACCAAAGGTATAATTTTTACTGCTACCATTAGAGAGACAAAATAGATGGCTCAATGCTTAGAAAATCCTGCTAAAAGTAATCTTGTTAATTGGAAAGCAGTATACTAGAATTGGCCTGCAGGGTGAAAATATATGCAGGCTCCATTTCATAAATGCAATTTTGAGTGCTCCCTCCATCTCTGTGGTAATACCTCTCCAGCAGAGCAGACACAAGAGGCTGATCCCACCACGGAGGCTTATACGCTTTTTAGGACTGGTCCCTGTTTGTCTGACCACTGTGACCAGTGCATTGTGAATCCAGTCCAGTTTGTTCTACTGATGATTTGGTAATAGCCAACCTGAAAGTGCCTCTTCCTTCTCACTTGAAAGGATGTTATTGAAGTGTGTTGCCAAACCAGGTCAGAAATGTAGGGGTAATACTGGACTCAGACTTAAATTTTAATAGCCACATCAAATCAGTAACATCAGCAGCCTTTTACCATCTAAAAAACATTGCCAGGATCAAAAACATAGTGTCTAAAGCAGACTTGGAGGTTCTTATCCATGCATTTGTCTCCAGTAGGTTAGACTACTGCAATGGCCTGCTCACAGGTCTGTCCAAACAGGCTGTAAAACAGCTGCAGTACATTCAAAATGCAGCAGCTCGAGTCCTGACTAGAACCAGGGAATACGATCACATTAGTCCAGTTCTCAGTTCTCTGCACTGGCTTCCTGTGGCTCAGAGAATAGACTTTAAAACATCTCTGCTTGTTACAAGTCTCTCCATGGCCTCGCACCAAAGTACATCTGTGACATGTTAGTTCCATATGAACCAGCCCGGACTCTGAGGAGCACAGGGACTGGACTCCTGTTAGTGTCCAGAGTCAGGACTAAACATGGGGAGGCTGCATTTCAGATTCATGCTGCAAAAATCTGGAACAATCTTCCTGAAGATGTGAGACAGGCCTCTTCTCTGACAATGTTTAAAACCAGGTTAAAAACAGTCCTGTTTAGCTGTGCATACAACTCGGGGATTTTATATTTTTATATTTATTTTTAATGTACTGTGATTATTTATTTTAATGCTCTTTTAATTTTAATCTTATTTTGTTCAGCACTTTGAGTTGCCTTGTGTATGAATTGTGTTTTGTGTAGGGAATGGACTTGTGAGAATCCTAGATACAATTTTGTCTTTTAACTTGTCGTGGCTGGAAATGTATTCAACATGGACAATTACTCTCTCAGAATTTTTTTTTAATTTTTTTTTACATTGTGCAACACATCATCTTTTAGTTCATCCATTCAAATAGTCCTTATGGTTGGTCAACTTTCAAGTGAAAAATATGCAGAAGTCCTTTATCTTTCTGCCAAGGCTTGCTTCCTAGACTCTGCTATATACTTTGAATTAGGACAAAGCATGCTGGCATTAGTATTACAGGAATGTGTGCAGAGAATATGAGTGTGTCCAAAGGAACAGATTCGCCATTATGGCCCCTGACATTTACTTAGCAACTAATCATTGCTTTGTGTGTGTGAATGTGTGTGTGTGTTGTGAATCTACACTCTTAACACTCTTGTCTGCAGTGCTGTTCTAACTTACACCAGTGTGGTGTTGTGTGCTGGTGCACCGATGGTAATGCGAGCCCTAATCATGGATATAGCTGATATGGCTCTGCTTAATTAAAATGAGGAAGGACAAAGGTCATCTTCTCAATGCTGACATCTTTCTTCCCCACAGAGGAAGTAAATTAACCATTACTGCCGTGTACAAGGGGCGTTGTGTGCGTCAAATATACAACCACATCTCAGCTCTGTCATCTTGTGGGATTATTGCTGCAACGCCAAGTGATAACGACAAAATGTTTAGGCTTGGTAAGTAAGGTAACAATTCTTATCTATGTAGTGGTTTCTTTTCATTTTACTTCACAGCGCTGGGCAATTTGCAGTAATACCGGTATGATTTTGAGTGGTGGTATGACACTGAAGTATTTTGATAGCATTTCTACACACTAGAGATGTTTACAGCAGCTCATATTTCGGTACAACTTTTTTGGGCCATATTGCCCAGCCTTTCATTGGTTCCTAAAGTGAAACTTGATCCTTTTAGCTTTAATGCCAGTACCTACACAGTACTCGATACATAGATCACTATTCTTGGGTTTCATTAACCTGGCCTGTAGGTGGCGAATGAGCAGAGATGGGACAACTCAGTTTTACTCCCAGTGAAAACCATGTACATCTTGTCTGTTTTGGAGTCAAAAGGTTCTCATCTTGTGCGATGTATGGTTTTTGTAACAGTTTTAATCGGGAGGGGGACACTCAGTTCTAAGAAAGTTCCTTAAAAATATTTTTCAAAATAGTCTTGATTTTGGGCATTTTTGGAAAAAAATAACAGAAGAAAATGCTGCGTTTCATTCGGGTGGCCTGCAGGGAGGCGCTTATCTGGGAAAGCCTTGATCCACTTTGCCTGCCTCATTCGAGTGATTTTTTCAAAGTGTACTCCTTTATATGAGACCACAGTTGGAACACGGAAGAAACTCTTGTCTTTCTCTTTGTACCTCCTGTACTGGCGACCCTGCTCCCATCTCTGTGTGGAGTGAGAGACAAATGCCCAAAATAAACAATTGTAAACCACTTTGAGACTCAGATCTGCAGTGAAAAGTCGGTATATAAATAAAGATTACTTACTTACTTACTTACTATTCGCACGGTTGCTACAACCGTACACCGCACAAAAAGATGCCATTTTGACCGCGCTTCTTCTTCTACTATATCTCCGTGTATATACCTGGCAGACTGCACCGCCAGGGTACGTCACGTCCGGTCCGGTCCTGTCCCACATATGTCATTCGCGCCACTGCCCCCACGTCATATGAAACCCAAGAACAGTTCCTTTAATTGTGATAATCTACTTCCCTAAAATGTTTGTTGTATGACTGCACAACTATTATTGAATTTCATGCAAGCTGTAGACACCAAGAACCTGCCAGATACTGTGTGATAAAAACAATAAAAGCCTCATCTTTGGGTAGCATGAAGTCTGCACTATTGTTATATTTTCCAAAGTTATGACTGCTCCTAAGCCAGAATAAAGCAGTGGGGGCGGGTCCCGGCTCAAAAGTGGCCAAAATGACACTGACATGCTTGCAATACCACCCCGGCCGATGGGGGTGGACCCAGAATAAGAATTAGCCAATGCTAACATATAGCATTAGCTGACCTCTCGAAAACGTCTTTACAGGATGGTCCAAAAGCTGGCTCTTGGCCTAAAGCTCCGTTCCACATGTGTGTCAATGCTGAGGGGAGTGAATTTTTTGGACCACTCTAGTTTACTTGCTGTGAATTTTTTAAGTCTCTTGTTCAAATGAATGGAACTCTCGCCGGCTGACGCATGCGCAGATGCGTTTTTTCACAATTTTCTTGTGGGCGGGACCACTCGCGGCCATTTTGGATATCTCCAGTAGAGCACTATCTTCCTGAAGATGTGAGACAAGCCTCCTCTCTGACAATGTTTAAAACCAGGTTAAAAACAGTGCTGTTTAGCTGTGCATACAACTGAGGGATTTTATATTTTTATCTTTCCTTTTAATGTTCTGTGATTATTTATGATTTTAATGCTATCTTGTTCAGCACCTTTGAGTTGCCTTGTGTATGAATTGTGCTATACAAATAAACTTGCCTTGCCTATTTTTGGCCCATTAGTTTGAACGGCGGAGATAGGCGTGACTACGTCCGTTATTTTTTAGTCTATGAAATAAAGGCATTAGACAGGGTAACACACTTTGTTGTTGCTCTACTCTATATTTAACCTGCTCTTAAGCATTTGCAGTGTTGGGTAAATTGCTTCAGCAAAGTAATTCGTTTTAGTTACTCATTGCTCAACCCCAATATTAATTGAGTTCCCGAGGGGGCCTAATTAGCAGAGGTGTGGACTCGAGTCATGTGACTTGGACTCGAGTCAGACTCGAGTCATGATTTTGATGACTTTAGACTCGACTTGACCAAATATAAAAAGACTTGCAACTCGACTTGGACTTTAACATCAATGACTCTGACTTTCACTTGGACTTGCGCCAATTGACTTGTAAAGACTTGCGTAACCCGGGCCATTTTTACCTTTCTCCGCATCTCTCTTTCTATCTATGCCGTCTCTGAAGAAACAAAGTCTCGCGGTAGTTGTAGCGCTCGCGTGAGAGTTCGAACGTGAGTTTCCCGCAGTTCGCGCAGCAACACTTCCCTAAACAAGCGGACTGCATTCACCGGTGGGTGTGTTGTCTAGGGGAGCTGGAAATGAGCGAGCTGCAGGTATTTATCGCGACCTAACGTCATACTTTGTTCTACAAACCGTAATTGAAATGCTTTCACTACAGGCGCCTCATACAATTGAATCGACGCAGTTGTCACACTGTGTGCCGTGTTTTAAAGAGGAACTGGTGAGTCAAACTAGCGCTAGCCTGCGCTGCTCTGTTGGCTCTTTCTTATATTTTTCTGTGTGGGCGCAGAGGCCTATTATTATGAGTATATTTTTGCTGTGCTCCTCCTGCTAAAGTTTGCATACATTAGATAGTTGTTTTGATTATGTGCACTAAGCTAGATTAATATTTGCACTATTGTTTATGGTGCATTGATATGAGAATCAGTGCTTTGACTGATTGAATTAATTTATATGAGACATTTTATTATGTAATGATATATTGGTAATTATGAGATATTGCTAATGCTGGTCCAGTTGATGGCGAGCTGCCCCAGGTCCAAAGCCTAGACCCCTCATACTACCCCTATTCTACAGTAGGACATTTGGAACAATAACCACTACGGACATTAAACTGATTATATAGATACAGGTCCTAGCCCAATACTCATATTCATATATGCTGCACTTGCTACTTCCCATTAAAAACC
Source organism: Knipowitschia caucasica (assembly GCA_964034765.1). Lineage (NCBI taxonomy): Eukaryota > Metazoa > Chordata > Actinopteri > Gobiiformes > Gobiidae > Knipowitschia > Knipowitschia caucasica. The sequence goes on along the minus strand of OZ035824.1, from coordinate 44,790,635 downwards.
CCAAAGATAAAAAGTATGTTGACACGGACTGCTCTGATTTTATGTGTGGTCTGTGCATGTGTAACTGAGCCTGCATCTGGCACAACATCCAATTAGATCACGTAGATAGTTTTGATTTATCAGCAGACAACGACATGGAACAAACTGTTAGTCCATGGGTCAGAGACCAACGAGAATGCACCAGCAAAATGATTCCTAACATTATTTTGTTTGCCTACAAAAGTACGTGGAGACCAACAAGAAACAAATCGCGGTCAAAAAGACTCGAGAGGACTCGAAAGTCAAACCGTAGGACTTGGGACTGACTTGAGATTTGTTGGCCTTTGACTTGGACTCGACTCGGGACTTGCCTGTCTTGACTCGTGACTTGACTCGGGACTTGAGGGCAATGAATTGAGACTGACTTGTGACTTGCTAAACAATGACTTTGTCCCACCTCTGCTAATTAGTTATAAGTATATTCTAAAAAAGTGACTCGAAACTTACATTTTTAAGCACTACTCAAACTCTTACATGATATAGACCCACCAAAAGTATGTCATTATTTAGAGACAATAAGTTTATCATATAAAATAATGTAGGCAGTAATGCCATATAGTCTTTGTCAGATTACAGGACTTGATGGTGCAGTGTTTGTGTGTGCACCACATTTATACACATGTTTAAATGTCTGATAAATCAAGGCCACCATCTTTCTTGTTTGGCATTATTAGTATTTGACTTTTTGTTTCATTATTACATTTTGTCTGTCCCAACATTTTGTGAACATATCAGACCACAACATGAGTGATCCTCTCTTTTTTGTGGAAAAAAGAAAAACATGTGATAGAGACAACAATACATTCATGACGTGGAAACTAGTGAAAGAACTAAAACATTTTTAGAGCATGATGTTTTGGTATTTCTAAAGTTAGGTACACCTTTGTATGCTCAGGGCATGAATACAGGCGGCCTGTGACTTTTGTCATTAGATAATATATAGACCAGCTCTCACCTTGTAATTCCGCTGTTAAACACTCTAGGTTCAATAAAAACATATTATCTGAAACAACGGAAAACACAATTCCTAAATGCTGCCAGTTCTCTATGCCAGTGTGCAGCCCATGGGAGGTGTAGTGCTAAACAGTGAGTTCTCAGAGGTGTAAATCACAACATCCACATGACTTCTTCTTGCTTTAGTGTGTGGATTGCAGCCTGCCCTGTTGACTCCCCACAGGCTGCTTTTATGAGACGCTTTATCCTTCACCAACAACAAGAGAGCCATGAAGCACAAGCGCAGGAGGTCGGGGGCTGAAGCCATCCACATGTTTGGCCAAAAACAGTGGCCCTAATTGGACAGATAAATATCAGAAGCTGCACTTGCTGGCCCTATGCAACTATTGCATACATCACTGTGAGAAACCAGCAGCAGCAGGGAGCCACTCGTAGGCCCAATACGAATTGTTTGTCTTTCGTTTGTACTTTCTTTTCCCTTTTTGCAGGATATAAATTGACTAAATAAATAAATGTTCATGTGCAGTTTAATTGAAATAGTTTGGTAATATAGTACTATAGTTTAAGGAAGTATTATAATTGCCCTCCCCCACCCCCCCCCATTCCAGCCACTAAAGGCATTATGTAGGATTTTTTGCAGATTTCGGATTCCATGCAACATTTTGTTTAAGAGCACTCGTTTCCATGACAACATATGAATGCACATCAGGATAAGTTCTGTGTTGTAATGAAACATTAGTTGAAAATTTGAAAGAATAGCCTTCTCTATTCTCAACTAATTGTTGGTGTTAACTATTTTAGTGAGTCTTTTTTCTTTAGAATGCTGCAGCTCAAGCCGATAGTGTCATTGAATACATAAGGCAGAACAAAATGTGTTCTAATACTTCGGAGTTATCACACCCGGATTACCTCAAATGTTTAAATAAGGGCTGTTAAACGATACATTTTTTAAATCAAGTTAATTACATTAAAAATGTCCATCCATCCATCCATCCATTTTCTACCCTTTAATCCATTTCTGGGTCAGGGGGGTGGCAATCAGAGCTGCCACCCAAGTCTCATAGCACCAGCCCCTCACTGACCCTCTGCAGGTGGTGAGTCCACAGGAGGACGGCTTCTCTCTGAGTGTGAGCATAGCCTTGATCTTTCAGTGGGGGCTTTGGGCAAAGCAAACATTAAAAATGTGTTAATCGTAATTAATCACATTTCAAACTGTACGCAAAATTATGCCATGATTGACAACATAGTGTACATATGCACCGTACACTGTAAACCCAAATTAGTAATCATTACTAAAGCCGCGCATGGTAAGTGATTGCACTGGGATGTCTAGTTTTTACAAAATCAAAAACCAAACAAATCAAGCTCTGTTTACATAAAGTCTTGTGTCCACGATAATCCATTACTAAAGAACTTGAGGTTTTAAAAATAATGCTTTTGAGTAATTGCCTAAACCATTACTCGTATATATCTGTAATCATTACTCATGTTCATCAGAGTTTATTTATCATGTTTATCAGTATTTATTTCTCATGCAATATAGTTAGAATTATGAAATATATATTGTAATCATTTTTTTAAATTACACAATAATTGACAATTAGTTTTTTCAAAAATGTATTGCAAAAATTGTGCAAAAAAAACCTTTTAACATTCAAATGTGAGTAAAATGCAGTCATCTGCATGTAAACAATCAGAACAGCGCTTGTCTTTTTTGTCACATTTCACCATGTTAAACTTTTAGACATATAAGCTAGATCTGAGAAAAGCGCTATGTCAAAACAATTCTGCATTTAACCCTTGAAAAACATTTCTCTTGGAAATTTTAAAACCTTGTGCAAAGAGGGAACATGCTTGCATAACATCTTATGAAATAACTGAGGTAGCATTTGTCATTTACATCATTAATCTGGTATCAAAGGAACAGGCCACCGTTCTTCCATACTGAAATATGTTCTTAACTGAGCTTAGACGAGTTGATACGTACCTGTTTGGTCTTTGTACATGCCCTGAGTCATGCAAAAATACCAGATGTTAACGTTTTGCCTCTCCCGGTATATTCCTATAGCTCCAAACGGGGTGAAGTTAGAATGGGCACAAAGACCAGACAGGTACTGTTCATCTCCTCGTCTAAGCTCAGGTAAGAACAGATCTCAGTATGTAAAAACAGTGGCCTGTTTCTTTAAGACTTACTTGGAACCGTGGTATGGCTTTGATGGGTAAATTGCCTAAATGAGCGTCGCTACCTTTAATATTTGGAAGCCTTCATTTTTAGAGACAAAAAAACTAGCATGGTGGCACATAGTAATTGTTTGAAAAATTATGAACAGGAAAGTTGCTGTGTAACAGTTTCAAGTTTTTCAGCCTGTAAACTTCACCGGCCTCTAGGCCTATCTAACAACACTTGCTCACATTTTTATGAATTATGTTTGTATTTAAATGTGGAATGCAAACTTCAGCAGTACAAACAATGAACTTCTAACTGCTAAATAAGTTTGAAAAAAAAAAACCTTTTCTGTCCAACCATAACTAGAGCACCTGCAACATTTTACACCAGTAGTTGATTCTTCAGTGTTTGAATTCTCGGCTTCAACTCGGTGCTTCCCAAAGAAAAAAATACCTGTTGAATGAACAGGAGGGTATTTCTGATTGTCTTCGGGTAGTTTAGGTGGAGTCCATACGTAAGTCCAAAAAGGAGACACACAGCTTCTGGCAGGGTTGTCAGCTTTTGGACAACAACTTCACCCTCAATGACGATTTTTAGGCTTGCTGGGTGAAGATCTGATGTTGGGGTAGAAACACCTTCAGGATTCACCAGCAAGATTCCAACATCCATTTGGCCAAAGGACTCATCACCATCCTAAAGATAAACAAAAAATGTTTGCCAGAAATATAACTATTAGTGAATAAAGTTACCGAACTACAACAGACAGCCATTAAGGGGCAGCAATTTTTTCTACCATTTGGCCACGACTTATAAAATTTTGGTGTAATAACTATTTGAGGGAACGTCTTGGTCTATTCTGTCAATGGTGTATTCTGACGTTTATACAGAATTATTATTAATTTAATATGGGACGGTCGCAGTCATCACTGCACATAAACACAGCATGTTCAGGTGTACTTGAGATTGTGTATTTTATTTTATTCATTGGAGAGTGGGCAAACTGCTCACCCATCCTGCTGCACAGTATGGTGTTTTTGAGAGAAATAGTTATTGGTATTAGAATTTCAGATAAATTGAGTGACTACATATACAAATATCGCATAGGATCATGTTATTTCAATAAAGCTCTAAAAGGGCTCCTGTCCTGTGCAAATAACTCCTAACCTCTAACAAGTACGGTATTATGAGGGGTCCAAAATATAACACACAATGCAAAAAAAGGATATGTTGCGCCAGAAAAATGTTACGATAATATCTAAACCACATTATGACACTGATGATAAAAAAAAATAATAAAAAAAAATAAAGAAATACAAAATCTAGCTGTCTTGCAGCTGTCTACGGAAACAAACTTCTATCTTTGACCTGCAGATACCGCACTTTGGTAAAAATCAAAGATAATTATTATTCTAATAAAAAAATGTTTGTATTAGATCTTGTTTGAGTAAGCATGGTGGATGCAGAAACGTTTATAATAGAAGATTATAAGTGAGGTGTACATGGGTGCGGTTTCATATGCAGTGTCAAATTATAATGTATTCTTACAGAGCTTGATTTGAAGAACTCAGTGGGATTGTCTCAGAGTAGGTGTGGAAGCCCTCTTAGCGCGACAGTCCTTTTTTCTGTGGGATCCAGTGACTGAAAGAACGATAATGCATTAAAAGAAAAAGTCTGTCATTCACAGAGACACACGCACAGACAATTTGTGCTTTTTTGTTGTGTCCCGGTTACAAAATATTACCTGCATTTGCTGCAAAAGCTGTGCCAAATGTTCGCCCACGTTGCCCCTCTTCGCTTTAAAGATTTCCATAAGACGGGTACGGTGATCATCAAGGGCAGAATAAAACTCCTGCTGCAAGTCTTTTCCCACAATCCTTTTGAATTCCAGGCAAATCTAAAAAAAAAAAAAGAGAAATTAGTGGGTGCTGTAAAACTGGAAAAGCAAATAACCATAAAGAAAAGTTAAGCATACCTGCTCATTAGTAAAGAGTGCAGGCCAACGTTGAATCAGAGAGCTTATTGGTGGTGCTGTCTCCACAACGTCATTCCTCCTTAAGGCAAAGCTTAGGTTACTTTTGTAGGTCATGGGGCATTACACTGTTTTACTCAGCTGGAGAAAATGCACTCGGCGCGGGTTAGAAGGTTAACATGAGAGACCAAGTGCCAAGACCAGTGCCAAAGCCCTGGTCCATTAATCATGGCACATGTTTCAACCGTAATTATAACCACAACCTAATTGTAGAAAAAAATAAAGTACACTTCAAAAATATATACATTTACTGAAGTAGCGACAAGATCAAATGCGGCGGTTAGGGGAAAAAAAACGACATGAAAAAAAAAGAAAAAATAAGATTTGAACGAGCTAACACAGCTAGCTAACTTACCAAGCAAAATTCGCGGCTATAGAGGATCAGTGTAACGCTACAGAACAAACAGCCCTTGGTTTGCATGTTCACTGTCGAAGTTGCAAAAATATTAACGCATGCGGCAAATTAGTTTGAAGGCAACAGAAAGCTAACATTTCCCATTGCTAGCGCTTAGCATTAGCCGTTAGCGGCTAGCTGCAGTAACCTACGTTCGCAAACGCGTTAAACTGCTAATACAGTCCCAAAATAAAACACAAAAGACTCCCATATACGACCAACCCAATATATTGTAGGGCTAAATGACGCAGTTGACTTTTCGGTGAAATATAATAGCTAACGTGAGCACGAGGAAAATATTATTTTACCCAGTGAGTAGAACTACTACAACGAAGAGAAATGTATGCACTTACCATAGTTTAATAAACTGCTACATCAACCAGACTGGCGCTGATTTCCCCAATTCCAGACAACTGTGACATGCGATCGGTGGCCAACAGACAGAAGAGCCTGCTGTTATGGTTTGAACTCATCGGGGCTCACTGCCTCAAGCCCCTCCCAAAACCAGTAAAACATGTAAATGTGAGGTGTCTCCGCTCAGAGCCATTAGTGGAGCAAATACTCGTTTTAATTAGTTTACAATTCACATTTTGTTTAATAATGGTCCCGCCTTTTGCAAAATTATGAAAAGATTAGTAGCAATAGCTTGACTTGTTATGTAAAAGAAAATTTGGGTTTACAGTGTATTTGTTTATTATAACAACAATAAATCCACATAAAAATGCATTAACATTATTAGCTTTCTGTAGTAGACAGAATTTTTTCCTCTGAAAAAAGCAAAAAGAGGGCCTCTTGTTCAGTAACAGAAAACTGTCTACAGTCCATTGAAACAATCGGCAAGGAACTATACCTAATTTTTTTTTTTTTTTCCAATGAGTTCATTAAAATGAGTATTGCTACATACAAGTTGTATTAAGGGGCGACAGTAGCTCAGTTGGTAGAGCATTGGCCTTAAGGCCAGAAGGTCATGGGTTCACTTCCCACCTCTGCACCTTCTCCACCAACTCCCACTGATGACTGCTGTAGTTGTGTCCTTGGGCAAGACACTTAACCCCACTTTGCCCAAAGCCCCCACTGAAAGATCAAGGCTATGCTCACACTCAGAGAGCAGCCGTCCTCCTGTGGACTCACCACCTGCAGAGGGTCAGTGAGGGGCTGGTGCTATGAGACTTGGGTGGCATCTCTGACTGCCACCCCCCTGACCCTGAAATGGATTAAAGGGTAGAAAATGGATGGATGGATGGAAGTTGTATTAAAACTAGGGCTGGGACTCGATAGAAAAAAAAAATCTAATTAATTAGAGGCTTTGTAATTAAATAATCACAAATAATCACATTTTAATCGTATATAGATATTTGACCTGAGAACAGTGAGTAGTTTTTTTCACATGTATTTTTAGTTTACCATTGAATAATGATTGAATGCATAAGCTGAAGAAACACATGTTAATTGTGGATGATAAGGGGATCACAGAGGGACATCTTTCCCATCCAATAATGTTTCTGTCATTGCCTCCACACTCTCTGACAACAACGTACACTTTTTATAACCAAAATCCTCTGCACTTTCAGTTAGCACTAAAGCTTGGCATGCGCTGTTTGCTAAAGCTTTAAAAATATGTTTTTGATGTGTGCAACACACCTGTGTCTCGCTCCTCCTCCTCCGCCTCCTTCGCCTCAGCTCACACAGGAGTCGCTCACTGCTCCTCCTCCTCACACACAGTCCATAGCTCCATATTCAGAGCTCTTTCCCTTCTCTAACTCACTCGGATTTAGACAACGCTAAAATTGATCTATGCTTTTAATAATGTACTTTTGAACAAAAAAAATCACGGAGCTCAGTTGGCGCTCCAGTACAATCGGTCCGTCTGAAACTCATCCTCCAGTGAGCAACGTTCCACGGTGCAAAAGATACGATTCAAATGCGTACATTTTTTAAACGCACACATTTTTGTGCCGTTAATTAATCTTAATGAACGCGTTGAATTCCCGGCCCTAATTAAAACCCATAAATTAATTTAAAACTTGAGCTCATTGATTCAGCTTTTGTATGAATTCAGCCCGTAAAAAGTGATGAGTAGAGACTTAGCGTGATGTTAGCTCTCCTCCAATCGCAGAACGATGGCGCTGTTACAAACAGGCCACACCTCCTTTAGCGTCTACAGCGCAGGTAAACACAGCAGCATGTTAGCAGAAAGTGGCTATACCTCCTCTGGCTGTAACTGCAGACACAGCAAAACAGCCCAAACTATGCAACAGTGAGGAGGAGAAGAAGGAACTAAACCAAAAAAATTATCAAAGAAGAAATCTAGCCCAGGTGAATATAGCTAGCTTACACCCCATCCTCTTGAGAGCCCTGCGGGAGCGGGACCGCCTCAGGTGCGAAACTGGCAGTAATCTTTCAGTTTTGGCAGTGTGTTGCTTTTGTACCATTTCATCAGTGATTGCTGTACAGCTTATAAGAAGTTGTGCTAATTAGGGATGTAAAAAACTATGAATTTTCATGACCGACCACCGAGCCTCATTAACCCTATATGCCCGCGTGCATCGGTGCCGATGCACGCGCACATGTTTTACAAATGATCAATTTACTCGCGAACGGTAAAACGTAGCAACTTACTTTTTTTTCCTCTGTGAAGTACGTAATCAGGGCTTTCCGAAACTAGTTTTGATTTGTCTGTGCGATGCACGGAGGATAAACTACGTTTGTCTGAAAGTCCGTGTCCAAAGCATGACCCGTGAGGTACAAACAGCTGTGAGATACAAACACACGGGGACTGCCAAAGATCGTCAGAGAGTGAGATCTCTCACTCCTCTGCGTTTCCTTGTTCTCCCACAGTTGAAACTACAGCTGCGATTGCAAAAACCGGCTGAAGAGTGCGCATTATTGATAAAGACGATAATAAATACAGTAAAATGACATTATGTGTATATGATGTATATAAATATATGTATTAAATAAATATATATATTTTTTTTTTTGGCTGTTTTTTATGTTTTACGTTTTTTACAGCTGTACTACAGAAGCAACCCCAGCATTATAGACAAACTGCTTCAAGAAGGGCATCAGGAGTACAGAGTTTTTTGCTTTTATAGTGGAATTTTGTAAAAAGTATAATAGTTAGAGATTCAATTTTTTCCCCCATTATCCCCAAGACCATAAATAACATTTCTATGCAGTGTAAAAAGTTGTTTATAGCATTTCATTGTGTTTGTTCAATACATTTTTGTTAAATTGATTTTCCGTTTGATTTTTTTCTTTGTCTTTATGATTCCATCATTTTTATATAATTCATATGACAGCTTTACAATATGAATATTCTAAAACCCCAGGTTTACTGAAAAAAACAAAGTATACTGCTTGACTCTGCATCAAAAGATGACTGTTTTATGAACCATTATACACAAAGAAAACCAGGCGAGGAAAGTTCCCCAAAATGACCCATGGGCATAGAGGGTTAACCGGTTGAAACCGGTTAACCGCATAGTTTAAAATATTCCACGTTCTTTGAAATAACAGCCATTTCGAACCGCGTACTTTTCATAAGTGCAGCTGAGTGTTCTACTGGATCAGAGCCGAGACAGCGGCGCCAATACCCGCAACAGCTTCGGCACTAGGGATGTAAATCGGCGACCGTTTAACCGGTGGTTGACCGTCACAGCGTTAATCGGTCAAAGCTGTCGGTTAAAAAAAGAGAAAAAGGGGAGAGGGGAGGTCTCTTAATAACGCTATTTTAAGCCCTATTTGCACGATGTGACGAGCGGGTCTGTATCTAGCTGTGTGCGCCCATGTATTATAAACTCCGGGACGACTCTCACGCCGCACGAGCCACATATGCACACACACACACACACACACACACGTTCCCCCTCTCCATACGTAACATCCACACGCATCATCTCTCCCCTCTGTTACCGTCAAAGTTGCACACTGGCGCGGGTCAGAACTACATTGGAGCTTACATTTACACACACACGCATATACATACACACACACATACACACATACATACACACACACATACCGGTCTGTCGCGCTCCTCTGTTTCACGGAGCCCAAAGGATTCGCGCAAATACGCGGCTCCAGTCAAACCACATGGAACATGTTTGTGTTTATGGTCCTCGGGATCAGCTCCACACACATCACTTGTATTTAAACTTTTGTGAAGACCTGTGAGACGCGGCTCGTCACTCGCTGCTCTGACCATGTGAACGAGCAGTCGTTTGCTGCTAGAAAGTTTTGGTATTAACCCGCAGCAGAATGGGAAGATTAAAAAAGCAGTTCTCTGTGCGCAAAGGTGCCGGAGCTCTTGCGGGTTTTGGCGCCGCTGTCTCGGCTCTGATCCAGTAGAACGCAGAGCCGCACTTATGAAAAGTACGTGGCTCGAAATGGCTGTTATTTCAAAGAACGTGGACTATTTTAAACTACGCGGTTAACCGGTTTCAACCGGTTAATGAGGCTCGGTGGTCGGTCATGAAAATTCATAGTTTTTTACATCCCTATTCGGCACCTTGGCGCACAGAGAACTTCTTTTTTAGTCTTCCCATTCTTCTGTGCTGCGGGTTACAGCTTTTTAGCAGCAAACAACGGCTCGTCCACATGATAAGAGCAGCGAGTGATGAGCCGCGTCTCGCAGATCTCCTCTAAAGTTTAATCTAATGACAAGGACCATCAGCACAAACATAGTCCATGTGGTTTGACTGGAGCCGCGTATTTGCGAGGATCCTTTGAGCTGTGTGACACAGAGGAGCGCGACAGACCGGTATGTGTGTGTGTACATGTATGTGTGTGTGTGTGTGTGTGGGTATATTTGTGTGTGTAAGCTCCAATGTAGTTCTGACCCGCACCAGTGTGTAACTATGGCGGTAACAGAGGGGAGAGATGCGTGTGGATGTTACGTATCAATGGAGGGGGGAAAGTGTGTGTGTGTGTGTGCGCGCGCGTGTGCATGTGTGCGTGCATATGTGCCGCGTGCGGCATGAGAGTCGGCCCGGAGTTACTGATACATTGGCGCACACAGCTAGAGACGGACCCGCACGTCACACCGTGAAAATAAGGCTTAAAAAAGCTTAAAGCTGCACTAACTGACTTTATTTTTGTTTTCATTACAAAAATGCTATCCATGTCCATGTAGTGCATTGGGATATACGTCCTTTTGAAGAAAAAGTAGGGCAGGTTTGTGCTGGTGTGACATTATATTTTAGATCGAGTTTTGATGAAACAAGGAAGAGACGTGTTTCGGGTCGCAGATTGTGACCAATCACAGCGCACCACTAGCCCCCACTTTCGTGAGAAATCTACAGGTCCGTCGTTTGCACAGACGGCTGAGTTAGCACAACAAGCGGCGGAGCTAACCTGAAGATTTGTGTGTCTTCGTCACCGGTTACTGCTTACACAGCGAGACATCCATCCAAAAAAAGTCCCGTTCCTCCGCGCTTCCCGGTTCTATCGTTCTATGGTCCCGCCATCCACGTGAAAATCCATGTCCATGTATTTATCCATATTGGGAGACACTAGCTCCGTCCCAACAGTAGGTGTGTGTGGGGGGGCAATGGCTTCATGGGTGCGGGGAGGGGAGCAGAAAGAGAGAAGCCAGCGAGTCCGCGGCTTCAAAATCCCAAAGTCAGTTAGTGCAGCTTTAATTACGAGACCTCCCCTCTCCCTCTTTTCTTATTTTCAACCGATTTGACCGGTTAACGCTGTGACGGTCAACCACCGGTTAAACGGTCACCGATTTACATCCCTAGTGCTAATGCTAACTTATCTATCGGATCGCTACTAAAACTATGGCTCAGTGGGAGGAGAGCGTAGGGGAGAGTAGGAGGGTTTCTCAACTTGAGAAGCCTGTGAGCGGCTCGTCTGAGTGTTATTATGGGATGCATGGGCGGGTCAATCGCGTCAAATGCGTTAATTTTTTAAACGCGATAAATGAAGAAAAATAATTAACGCTCGTTAATGCGATAATTTTGACAACCCTAGTTTAAATCAATAATACTGTGACAAAAAGGTAGAGGCACTATAGGCATTTTCAATTATTTATGATGAAAAATAATGTTCTATTTGCATTCTTAGCTTTCAAATTAAAACAAAATAATTTGTAGGACAGGAACGTCTAGTTTTTAAATTTGTATACTTTTAATGCATACTTTTACTCTGATGCAAATGGCACTGTCATACTCATAACATGTAATCAAACTTGAAAAAGTGAATAGCATCTCATTTGCAGCCCTTATGACCTGATGATAGTGAGCCTGGCAACTGCTTTCCTCCCATTAATTAGACCTGGGTTCTTTGGTCTGATCTTTTGACCTGTGAGTGCTGCATCAAACCCAGTGGCAGATGGAAGCGGGGCATCAGGGCCACACAGCCTTCTCACAAACACCACTAAAAGCACAGGGTCACCCTTAGCAACCGTCCTTTAGCTACAGGTGACAGTGAGCCACTTGCCCCTGACATACCAAGTCTACACGCTACAGAAAGTCCTTGTGAAGTCCCGGATATAACCTTAACCCGGAGAAAATAGATTGTTTTTCACCTCTGCGTCATGCATTAAAAGTCATTCAGGTGACTGCACAGTTTTTATTATTTCTGATCCTTTTTATGGCACTTTCTTTTTTCCCCAGCTCTCATGTTGTATTTCTATAACAGCGGGGAGATTTTAAACATGCTTAATCTGAGAAATAGATTCCCTGAGGTTAAAAGAATTTGGGAAAAAAAGCAAATTGTCTGATGTTTCAGCTTGGCATATCTGCTTTTATCTTTGTTTACAGGTAATTACCATTGTTTCACTGTTTAGCTGTTACGTACCTCCTCCCATGCATTGTTGTTCCACATGGGCATTTTTTTCTATTTGTGAAGAAAGTAGGCCACTGTTTTAGATTGATAAGCATAATTTAAACATGCAGTCAATGTGCCAGGTGCTCTATGATGCAGTGCAACAACTGGGTCACACCTACACTCAACAACACTCGCCATGCTGCTGCTTAACTCCTGAATGTATTGTAATGGATATAGTTTCTGCTCGAGCACACACCACCCTCTTTGACGGATTCTCCAAGTGCATTAATATGGCAAATTGCAGAATTCATCATTCATAATGATACCATTATGGAGTAATGTTCATCAGCTAATGCGCGCTTGCTGGGAATCTATTTGTGTCTTGAGCCGTTGTTGTGTGCAAGTGCCTTTAACATCTCAGTTCTTTATTAGCCAACGCTGTAGCCACAAGGAGATTGGAATATGAAAAGATTCTCAATCCAGACAGGCAATAAGCCGTGATGAGGTTTTATGTCTGTGCCCTACCATTTCAGCAGCGAGATCCACACCCTTTTTTGCTCCTGGGCCCAAATAAACAGAAAGGAAGAAAAAACATATCTTCTACAGAGGACTTTTATTACATTTTTATTATTGGTATATGGTTTGGCGTGTTTCTTCAGCTGATTGATATGTTTAATAATAGCAGCAACAGAGAGCAGCAGGTGAAACTTTCAAATGATAGATGACAAAATCCAAAACAGAATTGTCCACTTTACTGAGACATTCTGTCAAGGTGTGTAAGGTGATTTCATGAATCATGCTGAATGTTAGATCAACAAACATGTTAATGCTCAAGTTTCCTGCTGAAGATTGGACACTATAAATATAATATAGCTGGTTTATATGGGAAAATATCAGGAAACAGACTTTGCTACAAGTTTTACAAAAGTTAACTACTTCCACTTTGTGTGTTATTTGAGATGAAGGTAATCCCATTGAGTAATATAATTTGACACTGTTTATGTTTAGCTTCCGTGTCTGACACCTAATTAATGTCAGGAAAGTTGGCTCTCCTCCTGCCGCACTCATAGAGAGAGTAGAAAACCTTTAGGAATATTTGTATAGCCACTGTCATATCACACAGGAGCTCTATACACAGAGGTAGTTCTTAGCATAGTGTTTAAAATATGACACTATAGTTGCTATCAGTGTCACTGCTAACTACCTACACTTTGTGGAGATTTATTCTGGTTCATTTTCAAGAGAGGAGGCATCACAGATCCAGGGAATTCCACACTACATCAAGCGACACTATATTGGATTAAATTAAATTGTTGTAAAATGTCATTCGAGGGTCTTGTTTCATTTTTACAGAAGGCATATAGCAACATTTTACATTATTTGAAAAGTAAAACTTCCGTGCTCCAGTATTGACTTACAATGTAGAGCAGCCATTCCCAAACTCAGTAACACCGAGGCCCCCTTAAAAATCTGACGGGTCTGCGTGGCCCCCCAAAATAATAACCAAGAAGACAACATTAAGAAGAGGCTCTTCTGGTTATTTTATTTTGGGGAAATAGCCTCTGCTACAAACATTGTAATACAAAAATGATTACAGTGGATTATTCAAGTCAAATAATGAACACAAATATTTTAATATTACAAACAAAACATTATAAATTTATATAACATTAAATAATTATATTTTTATTTTTATTTTTTTTATGACCTCCCGCGGCCCCCCTGCAGTACCCTCGCGGCCCACCAGGGGGCCGCGGACCCCACTTTGGGAGACACTGATGTAGAGGATTTATGGCAACAACACTAAAACTCTTTATGAAATCAAACAAGTTTACAATCTTGTATTGTTGGAAGTTTTTTATCTGTGCAATTGTGTCTTTGGCCCGCAATTACACACCATGGCGGTCAAAAGAAGAGGAAGTGTTTAATATGTTCTGAACTTTATCCGTTTACTTTTGATGAAGTAATTTGTTGTCTGCAGCACAAGTTGTGTGATCATATTCTCATTGTTTTTAGAAGTGACTGCTGACCAGCACCCAGACCAGTGCAGTAAGGAAGCTGAAGCCAAGAACATGCTATAATGATATCTGCTTTGCCAAAGAAAAGAACGAGAAAACACAGCCATCTTCAAACACCCATGTCCTCCTCTGATCTCAGGCAGAACAATGTGGGCTTACTGGTTTATTCATATAAAGGTATGTTTAATTTTAATTAGAGGAAAGTGAGGCACTAAACCACACTGACAGAGGACGCTTAAATCCACAGTTCTGGCAGTGGCTTGTCTGGATCTGTTTGTTTCACCACATACGACATATGTTCCTTCTCAGGCTGACTGAAGAGCCAGTGTGACTCACAGCAGGCTCAGACCTTCACCTGATGGGAGGGCTTGTTTATTTTAATGTTAGTATTTGTGGAATGACAAACATTCTCCATCTTGTGCATCTTTGATTTTAATTATTGTTTTTATATAAAATGCACTAAGTTATTCACTTCGGAGACAGGTTTATGTTTTTGCAAGTTAATAGCTTTTTTTCTTTCACTAAGTAAATACGGACATTCTCTTCGTATTGCCTGATGTCATCCCTATAGAGCCAAATTACAATTGGCCGTAGTTAACCCTTGGAGCTCTAATTGGGGAACTGGAAGGTTTTAGTGGATAATGGGGTCCAGCTATTTAGCTACAGAATAACTGTGGTGAAGATTGCCAGGATGCATAGGAAAGTGCAAAGAATAGTTCTACCCAAATCCAGAGCCACATTTTGATGGTCCGCCTGTGACTGTGTCTGTAATTGACTGTGGCATCATTAGACTCTTATTTATTCACATTCAGCTGAGGAGAGGGAGACAATGGCACTCACATCAGCGGTGGCAGCACACTCAGCACCTCCTGCAGGGATGCAGAGGACAATGGAAAAACATGACAATCAGACTATCCTTCAAAAATTAGCACAAAATGCAAGCTCATGTGCCCAGGTAGCTGGGGAAAAACACTTTTTTTGTTGCAGCTGGTAAAGTGTGTTGTATTTTTGTACAATAAAATACATATATTATTGAACAAGCTTTTCACTTGACAGTCCATGTCAAATCTCACAACCAATACAACTGGATTATAGATCTCTATGGTTTACTCTTTTGATTTGGGTCTGAATAGTTTCACCTTGATAGAGCATTCATCCTGGGCCCTTGAAACAAAGCGTATACTGTCCATGCACTGTCACCTAGCAACAACATTACTACTTATATAAAACAAGGCTAAAATATTTTTTTTACATGTACACAACAACAGATGGCAGGATAATTGTTGTTTGTGCAATCACTGTCCAACCATTCAACAGTGCAGCACACCACAGAGAATTAAACGTTACAAGCTTTGCAAACTTTTGGACACATTCAAATGATAGCAGCTGGGTGTCTGAAATTATATTTCTAACTTAAAGAAGACATGTCATGCACTATGTTTGGTCATTCCAAATGTTTTTATGTATTTTTTTACCGTGAAATGTCATGTTTTAAAATGAGAAATTATATTTTAAAGGTACTGTAAATAGGAGGATTTTCTACTTTCGGGTGGATCATCAAGACTATTGGTCCACCTAATTGTCAATCATTCTGTCAAATAAGACCAGAGAATTTTGCGGAGAAACATCAAGCATGACAAGCTGGATCGAAAAGAACGTACTTTCACTTGAGTTACTTATTTTGAGACAATACTTTTATCAAGAAAGAACACTGCTCTGATCTGTAGCCTGCCACATTTCAGACACCATGGTGAGTGCTTCACAGCAAGGCGCTCCTTGGTATAATTCCACCTCACACTTACAACACACTCCACTCTGTGTGGAGTGTGTTGTGTGTTCTCACAATGTCTACGTAGTAGGTTTCCCCCAGGTGCTCCGGTTTGTACAATGGTTCATGTTGAATCAGTGAATCAAGGATGACAGTCTGATAATAGTGTGGATGGATCTAAAAACAACTCCTTGTGTTTTTGTTGAGGAACAATTCATTCAATACTTTATTTCGGACACAAGAATAAAAAGGTCCATATTAAAAGACATATAACAACAAGAAAAACAAAGAGACACATTAAAAAAAAAAAAAAAAAAAAAAAAAAAAAAAAAAAAAAAAACAAGTACAAGTTAAAGGATAAGTCATTTCCTGTATAGGCTCTGAAGCCAGTGAGTCCATATACTGGAGAAATAACGCACTGAACTCAGAAATGATGTACTTGACTCAAAAAAGTACATTTAGCAATTTTGTTTCTCTGAAGCTAGAGCAGCTGTAGTGCTGACCTCCGCCAACAGGCCCTTAAAGATATAACTCAATCCAGACAATGATATGGAGCGCCCACAAAATCAGATTTCTTGTTCTCTTTCCAAGGTTTTCTGAAAAATTGACCCATACAATTTTGAGTTATAGAATGATGAAAGACTATTTATAAAAACCCTTTGATTATATATAAGACAAGGTCCAAACGTATATATACGTTTGGACCTTGTCTTTGGTCTTGTTTATTGCCTGCTTTCTTCCCGAGGAGCGATAGTGTCTCAGTTGGTAGAGCATTGGCCTTTGGACCAAGAAGGTCATGGGTTCGAACCCACCACAAGATCAGGACTCCTGTGGACTCACCACCTGCAGGAGGATCAGTGAGGGGCTGGTGCTAAGTGTACTGGGTGCAGCTCTGACTGCCACCCCCCTAACCCAGAAATGGATTGAGGGGAAGAAAATGAATGAATGGATGGATTGCTTTCTTCCCTATTTCTGCAACTTCTTCTTCATACTGCTTGGATTCCCATAGTTTTCCCACAGATGCACTCAGCTGTTTACTTTTTGTTTTACTTTTTAAACTATGTTGTTTAAGCACCTCTGGTGAAAACATAACCCCCTGGAGAAGGAAACAAAACAGATGCCCACCATTTATAAGTGAGGAACGGTATTAGGATATGGCACAAACAAGATAGCATCAGTGGACAACGAAAACATTTTCAATTTTGTGCTATCGGACACTGAAGAGATGTGTCAACAGAGGGCCTGCAGCAAGTAAACACAGGAGTCTGACAAGCAATAAGCAAAATTCAACATTACCTCTGACCTCCGGCCGACTACATGCTGTCCTCCAGGATCAAAACTTCCAACATGTTCTTTTTGTGCAGGATACCATTCCTTTTTAGGATGCAACAATTCAGTCTTGTCCTAATTTTTCACAAGATCAGTCCATCTTTATTTGATTGAGCTAACAGGAAGCTAATCCAATCCGTCTCAACAGTTCTATTTCATTTGGTACAACGATTTATTTCTATGATTTTCATCGGTGTAAAAGCTGTGAAATAATTCATTTGAATGTTTTGCTTTTTTGATTACTTCCAATATTTTCTGATTTAGATTCTTCTCTTCCATTTATTGTTGCCCATATATTGTGCGATTGACCTTCTCATTTTTTTTAATACTGTACAAATTTTTGTGCTAAGTACTGTAAATTTTTTCTGCTGATCAGGAAAATTATTTTTGCCCCCACAATAATTGACTAAAACTAAAAAGAAAGAAACATGTACATATTCATATATATTTTTACATGTTGTATGTATATGATAAAAGTCAGTAACCCACATGTTGCAAACAGAATGAGAATGAAGATTTTCTAATAGTCAATCAAATAAATAGAAAATACCAATTTCCTCTGATAAACGGAAGGGATAATATTTACTACTGAAGTGTATTGAGAAATATATTACATCAAATCATATCAAATTAAACAGCCCTATCTAGATATGTACAGTATATCATGCGTATCGAGATGTATTGTATCGGCTGGCTCTGAAAGATACCCAGCACTTCCAAGCTAAACTTCCAGGGGTGTAACAATACTTCTATGTAATCGATGTATCGATGTGTCTGCCCTGCGATCCAGCTACATTGATCGGCGCTCAGCTATTTGGCCTCGATCCTAGCCGCACATCAACACTACACTGTTTTAAATTGAAAAATGTCGATTGTATCGATATAGTTCTTACATTAAATCATAGTCACAACATGCAATGGAATTATATATTCTTTGCTGTCTGAATGTTAATCTAAACAAATTTAATTTGTTTTTCTCCCGTGTCATCAACAAGCCTTTGCGGCGGCGCTGTAAATTTACGTCACAAGCTCATAACAACAACATGGATAATAGTAGCAGCGGTAGCAGCAAGGCTTTTAAACCTCCAAATTTGCGTTCGTCAGTCAGGAGATACTTTGGGTTTTGTAAAAAAAAAAACAAAAAAAAGGTTGCAATCTTGTCAAAACGATTGGCTCTGTAGAACTACTCTACGCTACGCTTCTCTTCGCATCTGTACCGACGCCACGGCATCGCTGGCAAAGCAGAAGAGTCACCCGAGGGAACAGCATCCAAAAACAGTAACTGCGGTGCAAGAGCGGAGACCAAAAAGGTGTTGCTGCTATTTTCAAAGTTCTATACGAGCTGAAGGCTTCAATATGTAGCACTAGAATGTACAGTGCTCACTGCTCAACAAAAGTTTTGGACCACCTGTCATGACAACAAAAAGAACTTTAGTAATACTATATCAAGAACTTCAAATTAACAGTATCATTTTTTATTTAATATTAAGAAAATAATAATAATGCATTGGTTTTTTATAGCGCTTTTTTGGACACTCAAAGACGCTTCACATGTGTTCACTCCATACACGGTGGTGATAAACTAATACTGTAGCCACAGCTGCCCTGGGGCACACTGACAGAAGCGAGGCAACCAGTATGCGCCATCGGCCCCTCCGACCACCACCAACCATTCATACACACACCAGATTCATTCTAGGCAATGGGGGTGAAGTGTCTTGCCTAGGGACACAACGGCAGTTTGGCACTTTACAGCTGCCCCACTGTGGCTGGTGTTTCCAGAGGTTAAGTGTCTTGCCAAGGACACAACGACAGTAGCCAGTGGGAGTCGATGGTGAAAGTCTTGAGCGGGGCTTGAACCCACGACCTTCTGGCTCAAAGGCCAACGCTCTACCAACTGAGCTACTGCCGCCCTCAATAACAAAATCGTCCTTGTTAAGTCTGGACTTATTTCCATCAAATCCAGCTTCAGATTCATTCTTATTTAACCACTATTGAAATAAAAAAAAAAAATATTTAATTTTAAATTGGTGGTGCTGCAAAACATTTGTTAAGCACTGCATTGTTATACATCTGTTTTATTCTTTTTTTATTCATGTGAGTTATTTATAAGTTAGCTCTTGGGCAAGATACATGTTTTTGTTAAATTTGTAAAAAGGTTGTATTTCTTGTTCAGCACTTTAAATCTGAGTAAGATTTCTAAGTTTCAATTACTGTAAAAAGTTTATTTACAGAAAAAGCCAATATTACTGTATCAATATATCGTTCAAAATCTAGTGTATCGTATCGAATTGTATCGTTTTTTATCGAAATAATTTGCTCTCATATCGATACAGATCGTATCGTTCTAAAAACGTATCATTACACCCCTATAAACTTCTATATCATTTAGAGCAAAGTCGTCAATTGTTCTTCTTATAATCATAGTTTGCTGCTTCGTTTCCCTTTAGTTGTATAAACCTGCATACGTTTTCTACCATTCTCTGCAGCTGAAGGCGCTTTGATGTTCACACTTCTATCAGCTCAACGCAAAAATACACAGCCCCTCTGTCGACACTGATGGACCAATATCAATGTCTAAGATGTCCAACAAAAATGCATTCTTTGGGACATTTAAGTGTAACTAAAACAAAACCTGTATTATTCATATGTAGTTTGCTCTCCAACATATTCAGGAGCTGACGTTGAAATATCCTGCCCCTCAGCAATCACATTCTCATTTGTCTTTGTGGGAGGCTGCATGTGTGTTAAATACCAAGGCTTTTAACATCAAAGCGTCAAGAGAATTTAAACTCCCCAATTATATTTTAAGCGATGTCCAGCGGGGATTGTTGATGAGCAGTGCATAACTGGAAATGTCCCTTTTATTTAATATAAAGAAGACTGACAGTTTGACAAATGTTTCTTACTTCTAATTGTAGCAAAATGTACTATTTTTGTTGGAGATTACATCATGTCTGAGGATGTGAGAATGAGCATGGCAAGCAATAGTCTTCGAGTATATACATATCCAAGGCTGTGAAATATTCAAAGTGTGTCTTCTTAGCTAAAATGTGATGCAAGATTATGACATGCAGTGAAAGCAGACCACAATATGAATATAGCGTAATATTTTCTCTTTAACATCAAGTACAGATTTTTATTTCTTGTTTATGTTATTCACAATATCATCTATATTTATTAATCTAATTATATTCATTTTAGAAGCTGTTTGAGTGTTTTGAAGTTTTACCAAGGAAGTTTTACCAAGTAGTGTTGAAAAGTAAGAAATATGTTTTATTGTTGTCAAGACATGTAAACAAATACATATTTGGTATATATCATTCAAACACACCAGATTGCAGATAAGACTGTTTCCATCTGCTGTTGTTCCACTTTAATAAGCACACAATTTATTCATACACCAGCGTGCATAGTGTTCTGAACAAGACGGATGAAGTGTCTTGCCCAAGGACCAGGCAGTCTAACTAGGTTCTATTTTCATCATCTGGCTGAATTATGGCTGAAAGATACGGTAAATCAAAATATTCTCATTCAAATCAATAGCCTGTGTTCATTGGTGTATATTAGTGGATGTGAAACATTTTGACTAGCTCTGGTTTACCCTGTTTTTGCCCGTAGGTGCTACTCCTGCTGACAAATGGGGGAATGGTTTATTGCTCGAAAGTTAAGGTTAATACAAACCAATAGATTAAAAAAAAAGTTAAACATGACAAAAAAGACTAAAAAGCCCCCAAAATTTGATCTGTGTATAATTAACGAGCCATTGGTTTTCCATTACCATTTGTTCACTAGTACCATTGGGTCGGTCTGTATCTGGAAGTCCCACAGGATCTACACACGCTCATTCTCCACCACCTTTGGAGGAGTTTCCCATTTAGAACTTTGGGCTTCCAGATGTTTCTGTACACTATGGTCAGCCACTTGGTTATGGCGTTCCATGTAGGCCTTCCCTGCCAGCATCTTGCACCCTGCAGTTATGTTTTGGATCGTCTCAGGTCCCCCTTTGCACAACCGAAACTTTGGGTCATTTCTGGTGTGGTATATCTGCGCCTCTATCACTCTGTTGCTCGGGGCCTGCTTCTGTGCAGCCATGATGAGTGCCTTTGTGCTGTCCTGTAACCAGCCCTTTCTAGCCTTTGGCACAACACCTCTGCTATGTTCTGGTGGTACATAAAATGTTGGGGCTTGTCCTCCCTCCTCTAGCACCTCCACAAAGGTACATACCCTGAGGAATTACACTTCTAAATAAAAATCCATCAAATTGATTGCTCTGGGAGTTTTAGTGTTAACATCAAGGTCCATGCTAGCTTAGATATTGTGAGCTAGCATTATTCTATTTAGTTATTATGTAATACATCTATTAGTATGTAGGCTCTCTGTCAGCTGAGGTCGAGCTGTTTTAATTTACATTGAGTTCTATGGGACTTTTTTCTTATAGCCCTCGTGAATTTAGTCTGCAGTACCACGGGCACAAGCTAGTAATACCCTATCCAGTTATTATTATAGATCCATGATGCAGATGGACAATGCTAACCGACTGCCCAGTCTATGCTACTATCTCTATAAAGCCTAGAAGTGCTCATGGACAAAGTTTTGTTCCTATTTTCTTTGTACTTTAGCTTCTATGATTCAATCTGTAACTATTCTGTCACACTCACCATTTTGGGTTTAAAACATAACATTCCAATAACATTTGACCAATCAGGTTCTATCAGTCTGGCTTTAGCTAGTGTGTAGTGTGAGCGTAAACAGACCAGTGCTGTTCCTGAATGGTTCTTTGGAACCTGTCGTTGATACACACAAATGTGTCTCCAGTGTCCTGCACATAGAGGCTGTTTCAGTTAGCTCTAATCCGCCAATCCTATATTCAGGCAAACTACGTGTGATGTCAGCAGTCGGCTAGTCCACTTCTTGTACAGTCTATAGGCAGGTTGTAAAATAAGGAAGATAGATGAACAGCATGTCAAAGTTTCCCCTGTTTACTATTTTCATTCATGTGTTGTTTATTCTTATTCAGAAACCATGATTTCAGGTCAGGGTTGTACATCATGCGATTCAAGAAATATGACAAAACACATGTTATAGGTCTAACTGCTGATAGGAAAGTAAGTGACTTTTATTCATACAGTGCTTTTCACACACAGACAGGGTCACACAAAGCTCTTTACAATTTGGTATACTTGAAAGATTTCTTAAGACATGTTTTCTTACCACACATTGTCACCTCATTCTCAATTTGTGCTGCTGCTTGTCAACTTGGAGATAGATATTCCAAAGTGTGGAACATTCCAGCCATAACAAAGGAGATGAACGGGAGGCAAGACTTCATGATAGACCCAATGCTAATTTGTTCATTGAAAATAATGAGCTCGGTGAATGTAATAACAAACAACTCACCTTTTTTTTTTCAGTTTTTTTTTACTTCACTTGACTTGGAGTATCAAACAGCTGTGATGTGTTGTGTCATCAGGATCAGGAATACATGCTCTGATTTGAGGCAATGAGTCACGCTACTTGATTGTTTATAAGAAAAAATTGGCAATTGGCAGAGCAGAAAAAAATTGGTACTTGCTCCAAAAAATCTAAATCGGTTGTACTTACCTCTGCCTTCATCTTAGAAATGAAAATATTTCCAATAACTGCATGACCTATGACTGAGTTGTATTAAAACGTAATCACTGTGCTGTGCTAATGTTTTTTTTTTTATTCCCCTTCTCTTCTACCTTCAGTTCCTCCCAAGATCTATGACATCTCATCCGACATCACGGTAAATGAGGGCAGTAATGTGTCACTCATCTGTATGGCGAGTGGGAAACCCGAGCCCAGCCTTTCCTGGAGACACATAACCCCATTAGGTGAGTGGCCTTCACCTCGGCTGAACACACAATGAGCCAGTGGAACGGCCCAGTGGATGGGCAATATGGACGGATGCATGTAGACAGGAAATGAGAAAGTAGGAAAAGATCAATAGGTGATAGACTGAGCAGAGGTTGAGTTGCATGAGAAAATTGACAGGTGTGGGGGTGTGAAGGTTATGTGTGACTAGATGGAGAGGTAAGGATAAGGCGTAATCATAAAATCAAGTGATGTAATTGGGGGAGGACTGGAAAGTCTATTTCTATTCAGCCTTAAACTCCCTCATCACTGAATTTTTCTGTAATCTAGAGTATCTAATGTTTTGCTCTAGTGTGGAATTGGCTTGATGCTTCACATATTATCTCTGTTGATCTGGGAGAACATATTTTTAATGTGATGACAATGATTACGGTTCAGTACACTTTTGTTTAGATCGTTGGAATGCATCATTGGTTTGTCTATAGTGCTATTGTACTTAAGTAATTTCAGTGTTTATTTTGTTGACTATATATCATCGTCATATTTTTCGTCAGGAATATATTTTTTGGGACGAAAACTAAAATAGAAGTCATTCATTAAGATGTAGACGATCACTAAATTGGTTGACATTTTCGTCCACGAATAAAAGACGAGACGAAAAATGGACCATGACAAAATCAGATCAGAAGAACGGATATAGATATATAAGAGCCAACGAGAAAACAACCAATCACCTGGCTGGACTATATGCGAGGAGGACCTATGAGGGCTTGTCTTGTAAGCACCGGTGACGCGAGCTGTGAACCGAAGCTATTGCTAACGCTAACCACAACATTACTCAGTACTCATTACCATTTACTCACGTAAGCCTGTGAAGTGTCAATCAGTGAAGAAAAGAACAAGACTGGGAGAAAAATAAGAGGATATCTGTGGGGCCTTTTTACGTTTGACAAAAAAGAAAATAAGAGATGGCAATATGAAGCCCCGTGAAGAGGCATCGCAGCATTAACATGGTTGAAAACAAGGTGATTTTTTTGCTATACCGCCATCATGTGGACTAAGAAACGTAAAACAATCTTCTTGTGCCTACAGTACAATAAATGGTCCCTCTGAGACATCTACAGTTGATATCTACAATGATATTATATAAAAACAAGATGCTCCAAAGTAAAGTGAAGTAATAGCTACCAGTGTCACGTTTGTCATTGTATGCAACAAGCAATATTACATGTTTAGGAAAAAAGTATTTTTTAGTCGACTAAAATTGGACTGAAACTAAATTAAATCAGATGCCAAAAAATGTGACTAAAACTAAAATGAATGTTATTCAAAAGACTAAGGCTAAAATGAAATTAGAATTTCTTGTCAAAATGAACACTGATACGGATACAATAAAAAAATAAAAAAATAAGACATTAAAATGTGAATTTGAAATTAATATTATGACATATATTAATAATAATAATAACATACATACATAATATAACTAAAACATAAAATATGTCTAAAAGATAGATAGAATATATAAAAATGATTAATAATAAATACAAATCAGAAGCGAATCTGTCTTGAGCCTGCTTTTGAAAATATGCAAGCATGTTTTTTTTCTCATCCTTGTCAACAGCTTCACTTTAAAATGTATCTTGTTGCTGTATGTTCAGAAATAACAATCTTGGCTTTTTCAATTGGAGTAATAACTGCTTGGTGAAATCTCTGTGCAGTCCATATCTGTACACTCCTTCTTTGATTTCTGCATTTCACTAGAAAGCAGTGAGTTAGCCGGTAAACACCATCACAGATGTTGACAGCGAGCCTATAGAAGTTTATGATAAGTATTTTACCACATTGAGCCAATGAGGGGAAAAAAACTCACATCAATTATTATCAGATCCTGACTCTGAAAAAATAAAAACTATGTGCATGCATTCCTTTGATTATGTAAGTATAATGTAAGTATTTGGAAAATGCTTTATTTATTTGAAATTTAATTTACTGGTTGCAATCATATATTTATTAGCTGAAATATAACATGTATTTTGAATCAACCTGCATATTAACTGTGCGTGTGACCTTTTGTGAAAAGTCACATTTCAACAACATAATCTCTAAATGTTGTCAATTCGGGTTCAAACTACAGTTGTCTCGAATACAGACTAAAATCATAGCCTGGGTCAGCGCTAGATGGTATAGCAGATTGACAATGGAGCAACTACGCTGCTTGCATAAGTAGTTGAGCGTCATGGATTGGTCACAGGATGTCATAAATACACATCATCATTCGTCATTCAATAATCTTGTTGACTACTCCTGGTTAAAATCCATATCTCTGAGTCTGAGCCTGAGGCCCTGTTTATACTGAGACGCTGCACAGACGTTTCCAGGATATTAACAGAAACGACCTGGCTCCTAATGCAAATTTCTCAGCGTTCACATGAGGTTGAAAAACGATGTAGTTCTAGCGCCCGGCCAGTAGTGGGCAGAGAAACTTTACAACACTCACACGACCCCCAGCCCCGTGCCCAGCCCCCCTCTCGGCAGAGTACTCACTTCCTGTGCCAGACCCTCAGAACGCACCAACATCATTCTGCCTTTTAACAGCAGCTGTGAAAATGGAAACTGAACCTAGAGCTTCGCGTGGTCTCGTTTGGACGAACGAAGGAGTAGAATTATCCACTGTGCCGCGCTGGAGGCCCACGTAGCTAGTTTGTGTGCGCGGCGCCATTGTTGTTGATGTTTGTTCTCCGCTACTGCGCATGTCCAAATTTACGTGCGGGGAGCAGCGCGGAGGTGGGGGCAGGGCTGGACTGGCCATCGGGCGTACCGGGCAATGCCCGAAGGGCCGATGCCCATATTTGGGCCGGTCTGTCTGCCTCATACAAAAAACATGTTTGTGAAAAGTGTACATCCGTTAAGAAATGTTTGAGGGGAGCGCGGGTGTCCGCGGGGCACCTGCTGTATGTACTCGAACGGGATTCCACCACCTCAGCGGCCGCAGTGTTCCCGCATCCAGCGGCTCTGAGCTGGACGCAGGAACCGCTCACAACACAACACGGGGAGCGCGTAGCCGCAACGTGCCCATGTACCCAAGACCATAAACGCGCACAGGACCATGCGTGTCTTTTTGTAATTTGTGCACCCAATAAATACACCGCTGCAGGAAACAGTCCGCGTCTCCCCTCTCCTCTAAATTAAAGCTCGGGTACCTAAATTTTCCATTGCATTAAAAGTTCATGTTTGAGCCCAAAAGTAAAATGTTGTGAACAGATTAAAAAGATTTAGAGCCAGCTAAAGGCTGACAATATGCATTTCAGAAATGTTTACCAATTCTCATCCCTGTAACAAACAATAGTGTTGTCTGTGTCCACCTCCCTCACTCTGAGACATGTTTATTACTCTGTTTAATGTAGACTATTGTACTTTTTTGTACTTTATTGTACTATTTTATTGTTGAAACTGCAGACATCCTGATCCTCTACAGTATTTGCTTCCACATACTGTATAAACCAGGGGTCGGCAACCTTTTTAGTGCCCCTAAAGTGGCTCCTGGAGCCTTTTCAAAAATGTCTGAAAATGGAGTGTGAGGGCCATATTTTATTTCTAGTTTCAATGTGGTTTCTGTAGGAGGAAAAACATTCTTAACGTTTTTCAATGCTGCAAAAACTTGTATAAGTAATAAGACGGTGAAAGAAAAGGCCATTAAGGACATTTAGCTCCAGCAAACTTCCGCCTGTGATGTGATGGATATGAACTGACAGTAATGCAGGTGAACTCGGAGCCAAAAAGCAGATTTATTTACTGTATTTGTACAATTGCAAGAAGGCAAAAAAATGGAAGTTAAAGTTAAAGCAGAGTTGTCACGTGGTGCGTCATTCTCTCCAGGACACGCTGCAATGAAAACACACATTTGATAATCATGAATGGTTTTTATGTGTTTAGCCTAATATCTAAATGCCTTTGTCATTTAGATATTAGGCTAATATAGCTAATATAGCTAATATAGCTAATATAGCTAATATAGCTAATGTAGCTAAGGTAGCTAATGTAGCTAATACAGCTTCAGCCCCTGTTACCTTCATATAAGCCTTATACAACGCTGTTTTTGTTGTTGTTGTCAAATATGGCTCCTTGAACCTTTTGAGTTGCCTGGGCCGCTAAAAAGGAAAAAATGCCCGGGCCGTTTTTTTGTCCCAGTCCAGCCCTGGGTGGGGGTCAGAGCAGAGGGGGATTTCACACCTTTCCCCTCTCGCGGGTGTGAAAGAGCTCCCCGCTGTGCAGCATTTCTGAGTTGTCCCACTCTGCAGGCTGGATCTGAACACTTACGTTTTCACCCCCCTGAAACACAGTCTTCGTATGAACGGTTGGTAGAAACCGACATCCAACTATACCGTTTTACTGCCACATTGTCTCCGTGTAAACTCAGCCTGAGGGTCTCTCTATAGGCTCTTACTGTCCTTCCAGACGTCCACAGTCCCAATGACCCCGGAGAAGGATCGAGTCAGCAGTCTCCGCAATTGCCCAAATGTAATGAGACACAATTATAACAAAGTATCTATCCACAGGACATGTGCAGTCTCATGACACAGACGCTGCTGAGATGCAGATGGAGGTCCTATTGTCTCCAACGTCACATTGGCCTTTTGATTTAGATAATTGATTTCCTGCCATTGAGTGCTGACATTGTCCCACACACATTCTATATGAAGACCCATACAATTATTAATATGCTAATAAACATAACATTTCTTAACACCTTTTTAATGTCATAGACCTAAAACGATTACTCGTTCTCTTATATTTCCAGTCGGTTTGGAAATAACAATTCTTTATAAGGTCCTGAACTTCTCTTTTGCAAACTACTTTTGTTTTAACGTTTGCAGAGAGACCTATATACTTCTCTGGTTCTTGCAGTCCCAACTCATTTTCATATTAATGGATTAGCGCATGCTGTGCCTATCTGATAGTGGTGAGGATGGCTGCATTTATCTTATGGCTGTCAAATCCTTCCTCTCTGGTGTGCTCACCCTGATGGCATTAGGCGAGTTTTTCAGATGATGATCAAAAGAGCCCTATCCGCCGAGTCCGAGTGGCAGTCACTCATCAGGCTTTGAAGTGTCCACTCTTTGAAGTATGCCAGGAGAGAAATGATATGCTGTGGTCAAATGAAAGGGTCTGGGACTGAATGTAATCACACTGTCTCCTAGTACATCACACAGCAATCATTTAGCATGCGCTCTCATTGTAGTAGGGCCGATTTGTACAAAAATAATCTCCAGTGGAAATGCTCTAATACGCTAATTAACTACCTATGTCGTCCTATCAATTCTGTTAGATATGCAGAGTCTCCTGCAGCGGCCTGTACAAAATCTGAAAATGAGATATCAGCAGAAATCCTTTTTAATGTAGCTTTTAACATGATACAGTCCAAAGGGCACAGGCCTACATTAACGATTTCACAATTCACTTTGAATAGCCCCGTCATCCAGTGTTGGTCAAGTTTGTAATTTATAGTCACTGGGATAAAGCAATATATACTTTGATTTGTATTACAATAGTACCTAACTGGGAATACATTACCAATTTCCAAGTTATATTACTGAGTTACCTCAAAAGGAATATTTTACAGTAACTGGTAGCAAATGCTGGTTTAATAATCTTGCTTTGGATTATAACACTTTCACACTCTCTTGATATGAAATTGAATGTTCTATTATACTTTGGCATTAATGTTTATGTAACTTGGAAGGACTTTCAATGTGTTATTATGAACTAAGAATATGGACAAAACTACACCTTATAGTCAAACTGCTTCCACTGATGTCTGTCATCGTGTCCTTGGGTAATAAGACACTTAACCCCACTTTCCCCAAAGCCCCCACTAAAAGACCAAGGCTGTGTCACTGACGGAGCAGCAGCCATCTTCCACCCCTGCCGGAGGATCAGTGAGGGACAGGTGCTATGAGCATTGGGTGGCTGCTTTCATTGCCGACCCCCAACCCAGAAATGGACTAATAAAGGGGAAGAAAATGAATGAATAAAGTGAGGCAACATGGCAAAAATAGTGAAACACCACCATGGATCTATAATAATAACTGGATAGGCTACTGCTAGCTTATAGCTGTCCCACCCACGGGCACAGGGGGCGCCCGTGATACTGCAGACTAAATTTATGTGGGATACCCAGAAATTTTCCCCATAGATCTCAATGTAAACTTAACCAGCTCGACCTCAGCCTACAGAAAACCTTTCATAAAGGCTTTCATAAAGATTGGATTTTGTGGGGATTTTAGTGGCCCTTGTCATCCTAAATTTTTTCTCTTTGGTTTTCTTTAAACCCACACTTTATTGCCACAAACTGCTCGTTTCCACCCCACTCTGATTGTTCAAAGCGTGGCTGAGAACCGGGAGGACCAGACGATGTCCAAATATAAGCGAGTTCCGGTAATCTTTTGGTAGGCCTGGCGCAATATTCAATAAATCAATTAATCGCATGATAATAAAATTAGCTCAATCATTTTTCTGGCCGTGATAAATACCATTTGCGTGCTTGTTTGTTTTTCTCGTCTTTCTCTCTCCCTCTCTCTCTCGGGTCAGAGAGCCGCAAAGTGGTAAATAACTCGAAAAGACAAAATGCAGCCAAAACAGGACTAAACCAGGACTTTACCAGGATTGACAATGAGGACACAGTTGTGAACATATGCCAGCCTGAGTTCTCATTCAGGCAGGCATTTTCTAGTAGTGACTAAACTAGCGCAGCTAGCGTTAGCGTGTTCGTCAATGCGGAAGTACAGTTTAATAATACAATAATAATAACAAAAATAATAATAAAATAATAATAATAAAATAGGCGCACCTCCGTGAACACATACTGCTGTTATATAAAGTCTCTGGAAGGTCTCTGGACAAAGACATTCTTGGCGAAGAACTTTACACAAAAAGCCGCTAGCTTAACTTTGTTAGCATCAAAGCCCGCCCGCTACTTCTGCCACTTCCGGCGGTGGTCTTTAAAAATGAAAGTTTATTTCTCTTTGAAAAGGTGTACCTGCATCATTATCATTGTATTAGATGAATCAGAACGACAATATTATTCCTTATCGCAATAATTTCTGAGACAATTGATTGTCCGCCAAAATGTGTTAATGTGACAGGCCTATCTTTCGTCCCTGTGACGTCCCGTGCGCTACTGAGCACAAGCCATTCATTTGAATAGGCCGCCATTTTGGATCACCGGGGCTTGAGCACCGCATATACATTTTTAATTTAATTTTTGCAGTGCAATAAAACACATGTTTATTTTTATTTATTTTTTCATTTACACCCCTGTCACAGTGAACCATAAAATTATGAATTTGTAAAGCATCACACACACACACACATATAGATACATATAATACATATACATACATAACTTATGAACTATATGACACCACTGATTATGATAAATGTAGTTTAAATTTCCATTCTTCATCTGTCTATTTTTTTGATTTGAGGGGTTGCAGAATTTTGTGCACTGTAGATGGTTCTGCTGCAGCAGTCAGTGAAGTTTGACAGAATGATGAATTACCCTGACTGACTGTCAAGTTCCTTTTCCAGGACTAAATGTTTTTGTGTTTGCATTTTCTTTTTTTTCTCTCCCCTTCTTGCCAACCATCTACTGTCGGCCAATAATAAACTTTGCGCACTCAAGTGTGGTCAAAAACAGTTTAGAGACAATAATTTGCCTGAGTACGTTCACATATAGTCAATGCCTAATGCAATTAGAGCAAACTGCGAGCGAAAAATCCTTTAGACTTTGGTTTCTGCATATGTTGTGCCGAATAATGTCCAATGGTCATTTTGTGGCAGTTCAATTATCCCTGCTACTAAAAAGTGCTTTGCATTGAAAGGTACGTTTCTGCAATGATTCATGCTTGAAAGCAATCCCACTGGTTGTCAAACTATACAATATGTTACCAACTGACCCTGCGAAAAGACTACACGTCTCTTAGTAATTAAATAGGAGTTCTCTCATTGGCCCTGGTGAACCCACACAGTTGACCGAAGTCTGTGCAATATACAGACTACAGTCATCTAAAAAAAGTGTTTCTAAACTTATGGCTGCCAGCATGCCAATGACGTCTTCGCACTATTATCAAAGCTGTTTTTATCCAAAGCATGAAAGTGATGATTAAAAACTCAAACAGTGTGACTGCTTTTTATCTGTTTAAAAGTCTTGCAATGGGACGTATTCAAATCTTATATGACAAAAAAACGTGTAATGGAAACCAGCCCCAACAAACTTCAATCAATCAAAGTTTATTTGTAGAGCGCCTTTCATACACAGGGCAACACAAAGCGCTTCACAGTCCACATCACAAATCATCACATAAAACAAACACCAGAATCACAATTAAAACATTAAAATCACACAAAAGATTAAAACACAATTAAAACATTAAAATCACACAAAAGAATAAAACCATTAAAACTTTCAAAATTACACAAGAAATTAAAAAAAAAAAAAAAATGACAGCAGTGCATTAGAAATGGAGATAAAATCCTTCAGTTGTATGCACAGGCAAACAGAACAGTCTTTAACCTGGATTTGAACATTGACAGAGTAGACGCCTCCCTCACATTTTCAGGGAGATTGTTCCAGATCTTAGCTGCATGGATCTGAAACGCAGCCTCCCCATGTTTGGTTCTCACTCTGGGCACCAGCAGGAGGCCAGTCCCTGTGCTCCTCAGAGTCCGGGCCGGTTCATATGACACCAACATGTCACTAATGTATTCTGGTGCAAGGCCATGGAGAGACTTGTACACAAGCAGAGCCGTTTTAAAATCTATTCTTTGAGCCACAGGAAGCCAGTGCAGAGACCTGAGGACCGGACTAATATGGTCATACTTCCTGGTTCCTGTCAGGACTCTAGCTGCTGCATTTTGGATGTACTGCAGCTGCTTACAGGTCTGTTTGGACAGACCTGTAAGCAGGCCATTGCAGTAGTCTAGCCTGCTGGAGACAAATGCATGGACAAGAATCTCCAAGTCTGCCCTGGACACTATATTTCTAACTTTGGCAATGTTCTTCAGATGGTAAAAAGCTGTTGATGTTATTGATTTTATGTGGCTATTGAAATTTAGGTCTGAGTCCAAACTTAAAGACCTTATGACGGGTTTGATTTATTTAGAAATACAGTTTTAATACCATTTTATATTAGAAGAGAACTACTAAAGGTTTCAAAATCAGTTGTTGTTTTTTTTGTCTGATCCCCTCAAATCGAAATAACCCCATAGCAACGCCCTTAGAGACGAAAAAACTTCACAGCCCTTGGTGACGTCAGAACGGGTACGTTTCAACGCTGTAAGTTGTTTACAATTTGGTATTCGTTCTTTTTTCGCGGATATTCAAGATGACAAGGCCGTGTACAGCGAGTCTAAGACTGTACAGCCAGACTACTAGAATGTAACATTTCGTTGTCACTGAGATAGTCCAGTGGTTGTGTCGCTGGACTGCCAATCCAGATACTGGGGTTCAAATCCCACCTCGAACACTTTTTCACACTCAAAACGGCAATTTATGTGTAGTGAGCAATTGTCACCTGTAGAGGGCAGTATTGTGTTGGGCCTCAGTGGAGAGAAGAGAGAAAAGGCAGTCCTGTGGCATAGATCCATGGTTTTCAATGCATGGGCGTAGGGCTGGGCGATATGGCAAAAAAAAAAAAATCTCCGATTTTTTCACACCAAATCCGATTTTCGATTTTAAATCGATTTATTTTTTTCTAGTTAAAAACAAACTACAACTGACAAAGAAATAGATTTTCCTTTATGCAGCTTAATCTAAATCCCCATGGAGCATAAGTGTAACAGGAATTAAGCCTTAAAACATGCTTGTAAACGAGATGGCTCTGCCATTGTAAACAGTGAAAATGTAGCTTAACAGTTTTATAATAACTTCACTTACAATGACACTATGCACCTTCAAAATAACTTAAATCACACAAACAAGGCCCATCGCAAATATATCAATCCTATTAAACACATGCATTATTTACATGAAATATCACATTTTTAAAACTGATTACTCAAAGTAGAAATGTTGTAACAGACAGTCTTTTCCAAAAGCCTCCTCGGGTTTTCATGCTTGTTCTTTCAACTGTGCCTGAGTAACTGTGCTGTAGTACAACGCTCGGTCCAGCTGGTGACGCTAATACTAACTTCAGTGACTCCCGCATTGTGCGAGCTTCCTGTTTACATTCTGATGCTGTAGCTAACAGCTACTGTAGCAGCTACTGTAGCTAACAGCTACTGTAGCAGCTACTGTAGCTAACAGCTACTGTAGCAGCTACTGTAGCTAACAGACAGCGGGGAACACGTTGTTTGTATCAGAGCAATGAGAACAATGTGTGAGACGTGTCTTTCCCCAAAGTGCAGCGGCTCAGTGGGACACGAGTGTGTGCGCGCCACGGACACGGGAGTGCGCTTTGGAATAACGAGCGTGAGAGAGCGTGAAAGATGTGGCGTACGAACATGGCGTACGAACATAGCGACCGGGGCTTGCGTGCGTGTGTGTGTGTGTTTTGGCGATCAAATAAAGTCTGATTCTTGAATGTTTGAAGTGTTATTGCAACAGCACCAACTGTGAGAGCGAGCATCAGGCCAGAGGGAGACTGTTAGCATTAGGTTAGCTTCAAAATGACTGCTCAACACCATAGACCCGCGGTTAGCGCGTTAGCGCTGTAGTTCTGCGCTGGAGAAAATAAAAATCGAATTTTTAAAAAAAGAAATCGCCCTAAACGTAAAACTCGAATTAATGATTAAAATCGATTAATCGCCCAGCCCTACATGGGCGTAACCCGCTATGACGTCACACACAGGTTAGAGCATAGACAACTTAAATTCATGAAAAACACGTTCTTTTTATAAAATATAGGATTTTTTTTGCCGGAATCTCTTTCAAATTGACATTGTCATGCAATTTTGATATTCACAATTTTTTTTTTTTAAACCCGTCATAAGGTCTTTAAACTCACTTAAACTTTACATTCTACACGTCTGCTTTTGCTTGCAACATAAATAGATGAGTACTGTTCCCATTGGGGACGAACATTATATTTCAGTAAAGGTGCACTTTACCTGATGTTTACCTGGGCAATATGGCAAAAAAGTAAAATCTCAATTTTATTTTCTGCTTTGGACGATTTCGATTTTAAATCCATTTTCGTTAAAGTCAAGACAGACTTTGCCCTTAACAATATTTGTTGATCCTTCCGCTCAATATTAAAGTTTCAAAACTATTTTTAATTTGTTTCCCCCAATACACATTATAAAAGTCTTGTACAGACTGTGCTGATATTATTATAATAAATGTGCTGGTGAACTTTCACAATATCCTTCATTCAATATCACGATTTTCACAGTATTCACAAATTTGATTTTTTCAAAAGCCCATTAATTGCCTAAATTTGATTTATTGCCCAGCCCTAACCCATCCTAATGCCGCTAAGGCTTACGTCCGGAGCAGTGGTCGCCATTGTACAGCGCCCGGGAACCCACCCCTAGATGCTGATGCTCGGCTTGGTCAGGAGCTGGATCACTTTTACCAAGTGTGCATGTTTTTAGTGGTAGGGGAAACCGGAGCACCCGGAGGAAACCTACGCAGGCACAGGGAGAACATGCAAATTCCACTCAGAAAGACCCTGTTCCGACCGGGATTTGTACTCAGGACCTTCTTGCTGAGAAGCAGGAGTGCTATCCACTCAGCCACCATGCTTCCCTGAAAACATTGCTCAAGCTCTTGTCCAATTCTAAAAGTCGATAAAAGCCATAAATTCACAAATATTACGGAATCTTTTCTTAACAGCTTGTAATGGCTGTGGGGTTGTGCATGAGGCTGTACCCATACTCTGGATATTGCGTACGGAGTTCCGTGCCATAGTGCTCACCATCACATTGAGTGGAGAAATAGTCTTTAGTACATTGGGCCTCCATCTGGACAAATGCTCTAGATTGCTGAATGCAAGGCAGAATTGCTTTGATAAGCTCTTTCCATTGATAGAAGTGTGACCTTTGAAAGGGCTGACTAGAATACATATTTGATTGTCCGTGATAGGCCTCAGCTGGGACATGGCACACACTCTTTCTCCTTCTTTCCAAGACTCTAAGTGAGGAATATTTGATAACGCACTCCATAAGAAGGCCATTAACTTGAACTGAAATTACGTTTGTCTTTAAGAGCATTGAAGCAAAGTTTATTGAGAAAACCAGACTATGCCTATATAATTTTGTTAGCCCATTCCCCTGCATTGGAGTTAAGTTTTAAGAGAGGTAAGTTGATGTAAGGTCTCCATATGGGAAACTTGCATGCAGCACTCCCATTCAGTTGGCAATAAACAAGTATGTAGTCTGAGTGCATTTAGTTAAATATGAAGCTGGATGAATGATGAAATCGCTGGCAGTGACATCTGTATCCCTGCAGTGGGAACATTATTTCCTTTTCAGCGGCCAAAGTGAAGAGTGCTGCTAATGAAAGAGAGGCTCAATGGGAACGTGTGCTTTTCAAGAGCCACACGATAAACACATCTCTTCAGATATGAACATGAGCACTGTCTTTTCATCAAATCCATTGACTGCTGTGACTGTCATTTTGCTCGACTGAAGTATCTACGGCCCTTACATACAGATACTCACTTCTTCTCTGTATTGTGGGCATCAAGAATAACGCTATTGTACTTGAAATGAATCAAACTTTATTTTTCATCTCCATAAGATCAGGGAGGCATGGCCCGAGTAACGGTTCATGTATGCAACAATGTGTGGTGACCCTCTGCCAATGCTATAAAGATGGCTCTGAAACTGTAGAAATAGTGCAGAAGACAACAGCACATACATTTTTTTCATTCAGCAGAATTGACAAAACAATACCATTTGTACACTGCAGACATATGGTCAACAGCCTGTTAAACCAGAGTCTTATGAATTTATGGTACATATAAATGTTTTTATTGTTGTTGCTAGTCTTACTTGTCTTACACTTACACTACTAGAGCTGGGGTGTATAACTGGTCATCACAGGGCTGGTGTGGCTGCATGTTTTCAATCCAACCAAGCAGGAGCGCCCCAGACTTCCACCCATTTCCTCAAGTGAGTCCAGTCTAAACTTGAAGACTTGAGGAAATGGGTGGAGTTTGTTGTGCTCCTGCTTGGTTGGAATTAGGGATGTAAATCGGCGACCGTTTAACCGGTGGTTGACCGTCACAGCGTTAACCGGTCAAAGCTGTCGGTTAAAAAAAGAGAAAAAGGGGAGAGGGGAGGTCTCTTAATAACGCTATTTTAAGCCCTATTTGCACGATGTGACGAGCGGGTCTGTATCTAGCTGTGTGCGCCCATGTATTATAAACTCCGGGACGACTCTCAAGCCGCACGAGCCACATATGCACACACACACACACACACACACACGTTCCCCCTCTCCATACGTAACATCCACACGCATCATCTCTCCCCTCTGTTACCGTCAAAGTTGCACACTGGCGCGGGTCAGAACTACATTGGAGCTTACATTTACACACACACACATATATACATACACACACACATACACACATACATACACACACACATACCGGTCTGTCGCGCTCCTCTGTGTCACGGAGCCCAAAGGATTCGCGCAAATACGCGGCTCCAGTCAAACCACATGGACCATGTTTGTGTTTATGGTCCTCAGGATCAGCTCCACACACATCACTTGTATTTAAACTTTTGTGAAGACCTGTGAGACGCGGCTCGTCACTCGCTGCTCTGACCATGTGAACGAGCAGTCGTTTGCTGCTAGAAAGTTTTGGTATTAACCCGCAGCACAGCAGAATGGGAAGATTAAAAAAGCAGTTCTCTG
Organism: Knipowitschia caucasica; assembly: GCA_964034765.1. Taxonomy (NCBI): domain Eukaryota; kingdom Metazoa; phylum Chordata; class Actinopteri; order Gobiiformes; family Gobiidae; genus Knipowitschia; species Knipowitschia caucasica. The sequence continues at coordinate 44,753,455 of OZ035824.1, read as the reverse complement.
TGCGCAAAGGTGCCGGAGCTGTTGCGGGTTTGGGCGCCGCTGTCTCAACTCTGATCCAGTAGAACGCTCAGCTGCACTTATGAAAAGTACGTGGCTCGAAATGGCTGTTATTTCAAAGAACGTGGACTATTTTAAACTACGCGGTTAACCGGTTTCAACCGGTTAATGAGGCTCGGTGGTCGGTCATGAAAATTCGTAGTTTTTTACATCCCTAGTTGGAATTAAATCCTGCTACCACATCGGCCAGGTTGGCAGCCCTACATTAGAGAAATAGAAGCATCTGAAGAGCTTATTGATTAGTTGATTTTTTTTACAATATTTTGAATGAATGAGCCACACCTTGTTGCACAACATCCATGGATTATTATCATGGTGACGAGGAAAGTGGAGAACAAGTATTCTGCTTCCGACAATTCTCAACTTAATATTTTTTTTAACAGCAGTAAGTAATGCATGTACTGAAGTACTTTGAAAAGTAAATTAGTCTCTGGCTAAGTTCCACTTGCTGAATTTTAGAGGCTCAGATTGACAGCGTTGAATATAAGGGTGAAAATATCAAAGCCATGGTGCTCTACTCCATTTGTGGTCCACGCCTTGAGTCAGGGCCAGGAGGCAAAACCCGCACAATGCACCAGAGCGGGTGGTGCTCCATTTTTAGCAGTTAAAAGGCTACATTGATGTAAAAAATGCTGCTCTGCGCTATAATGGATGCTTGAGCTTTGCCTGCCCTATCTGTGTGTTGCAGCCCTGAAGGAGGCGCACACACAGCTCTGGTACACAATGTGGTAAAATTGCTTACCTCCACGGCACTTAGCCAGCTTCAGCGCCGAATACCAATTTAACCTTGCTATGATTTCTTTAAATTTCTCAAAGTGGCGTCTCCCTCAGGTGGGAAGAGCTTTCTTTTTGCAGTCAGTCAAATATCACAGCATGTACTCCCATTTAATTCTGTGAGGTCCTTTGGTGGTTGAGCATTGCCTATAACAAGATTAGTGCGGCTTGATCTCTGCTTAGGAAATTCAGTCTTTGTACATGGCGTTGTATTGCATATCTGTAATGTTATTATGCTCAGTATATAATTCTGTTCAAAGTACATATCAAAGGTGTGATTGTTGTTTAATGACTGCACTGACCTTTCCAAAGCCCCCTTTGCTCTCTAATCAATAAGAATACAATTTGCCATCTAGCCAAGCTGTTGATGCTACCAGCTTCTGCAAAGGGGAAAATGGCCTTCATTTATCAAGTGATGCCACTGTCTGATGTGATTTGTGAAATGGAAATGTGTCTGGTGGTTTCAGAAAGACCCCATTGCATCTTTCACATCTCTTGTGTGGTCAGTCAGTAATCAATTATTTTTTTTGCAGCAGTAAATGTGATTGTTTCAAATGTATACTTACCTGTATTTCCAACCTGAATTCCGATCTTTTTTACATATTTTAATTTATGGGTTTACTATTGAATCAATCTCCAGCTCTGAATGGTCAATAATCTACTAAAGCCCGGTTTACACGGCAGGATAATGAGGCTTCTTTCAGCCAAGACAGCTAAATCGACCAAAATTGTTTTAGCTGTGGGTTTGGAATATCTGCCGACAATGTTTTAAGTCTTTCTTATGAACCAGAAATTTCTTACTTTGTTTCACCATATGATTTTTGATAATAAGAACAGAATGATAAATACTATATCTCCCCTTAAGAAGGTAAAAATTATACATAATTGATCAAAGATGAAAATGTGTGAAAGACATTGATTACTGTTTCTTGACGTGACCATTTCCCATTATGGGAAGTAAATTAGGTATTGTATTATCTTATATGTGACTGAAAGGTTTATGTGCTTTGCTGAGGAAACTATCACATGTGCTTCAAATATATAGCCAATAGTCAAGTATGGTCTCACGGGTCACTACTGCTTTTTACTTTACTCCCTTGCAGTAGCTCTCATTGACTGACTTCTAATTAATCTGGAACTGTATGTAGCTGTAAAGGTCAACCATGGTATGTGACTCAAGAAACATTCACAATGTTCTGTAGCACACAAAGGTTTAGAAACACCAGTTTACGTTTTTAATGATAATAAAGGGTTTCAGCATGCACAGAATTATCTTAATATGTTCTACATCATCAGTTTGGCCAGTCAAACCCCACTACTGTACTGTGTTTTTGCTTTTGTTTTGTAGGCGGGTTACTGGCACTGCCAATTAGTTGTGAGCACACCCTTCACCGAGCTTTACAGATCTTGTGGGGATTTCGTCTGTGTGCTTTTTAACTCCCTGGTGCATTCAAATGAAGCATTTCAATGAACATGCAGTGTCTGTCTTTTCTCAAGTGTTCCATGTCCCTGACCAACTTTAGCACAAGACCTAGTTATTCAGTCAATCAGAAAATGTTCCATCTCATTGCATATGTCATAGGGCTATTTTTTTCAATGCACACTTTTATCAGTTCAAGCCACTTATTAAATGACCAGGTACAAAATGTTCTCTTAAAATCATGTTTGTGAGTATCATACACCCACTGATCTTCTTGTCGCCATAAAGATAATTAATGATGACATTTTTGCCTATAGCACCAATAAACCAGGTTAAATGCAAGCAATATAAACCACATATGATGATTAGTTAAAAAATGCTCTAAATTACTGGGCGGCATGGTGGCACAGTACTCTTGTTTCTCTGCAAGAAGGTCCTGGGTTCGAATGTTGCTCTCCCTGTGTCTGCATAGCTTTTCTCTGGTTTCCCCTACTACTAAAAACATGACAACCCTGATTGTCCGGACCAAGCCGAGCATTAGCGCTACACGACAGCGACCGCTGCTCCAGGATGGGTCAAAAGCAGAGGATAATTTGGATGAAGTCACCATTTCTAAGTGCATTTTATAAAAAATGTCCGCTTTGCGTGCATAGCTGACACTTCAGACTGTATTTAAATGTCCCTGTATCTCTTCACATGCGCCTACCATTGGCAAATGTCATTATTTTTGCTAATGGCTGATGGTATTTAACAATGTGAACATCGGGCGATACCAATGTTCAGCTGATGCATTGCTGCATACCTAATTTTGATATTTCTAAAACCCTCTGTTCTAATAGTTATGCTTCTTTTGCTTAGAACAAAAGTTATGCATCAGAACTTGATCACCCATTCTCATCTTGTCCTGTTTGTGTGGCCTGCACTATCTGCGCCAAGGCTCTAAAACGTTTTTGTTGGTGTAACAACAGAGCTGGAAGAGCGTAAAGCCCATTATCCACACAGCTGCCAGTTTAGGCACGTTTGATGTAGTAGAGAGTTGATGAAGACCAGCATTGTGGCAGAATAGTAAGTTATACAAATTGAAATAAACAGTACTCATATCTAGTTTTAGATTTAATTCAAGACATGCTTAAAGTGGGACATTGAGGGGTCTGCAACTCCCCATGGCAAAAGTTTTAGTACTTTTGCCATGGGGAGCCATACTTCACTGCCCCATGGCAGTGAAGTATTTATTTTACATAACTGTATTGTATGTTTTCATGGCATACATAAACAAACAAATATGTTTCCCGATATGATAATTTGTCCTAATATGAATGGGACGTTTCTACTACCATCCAGAAACATACATACACTGCTTTGAGTTGATCCCTTTCCAGAAACGTTTTAATTGCATCACACTGTGTTTTGTGAATAGATTCACCTCAGGTGTGAATTCTGGTCAGCAAAAATATAAATGACAAGCACTGCTTGTTGTGGTCGCTTTAAACAGACCATGTGGCTGGAATAGCATTATGTCACTCCTACCTGACCTCTGAGGCCTGGTTAGTAGAGGTGTCATGATTTTGATTTAATATCAAAATTGAAATGCCGAGTATGAGTCTGGTGTGTGTGAATGGTTGGTGGTGGTGGTCCTGTGTATGATTGAATGAATAATGCCATGTTAAGCATCTTTGAGTTTCCAAAAGAAGCGTTATATAAAACTGATGCATTATTTTTCATAACATTTGTATGTGTTTTTAAACCCATATGTAAAGAGTGTAGGAACAGTAATGGCCAGTAACATAATGGCAGCCAATACTGTAATAAATGTGGCCATTTCCAAAAATATAATAATGGTACACTTTATTATTTCACCATGCATCTGAATATAAAATCAGGTTTTACACTAAGGAGCTTTGTGTTTTTTGTCTTGACTCAAGTGGCTTTTTTCCCAGTCTTCTGATTACACAGAAAATAAGGATTGGGGAGAGTATGAGAGCAGATAATATTCACAGACTGATTATTTTATTTTTTTTACTAACTAACTTTTGTCATCAATTCAACTGCCTGGGACACACTGTTACAACCAAACAAAATCAAGTAACATGTGAAAAAAGTCATGTTGCTATGTTATTACATTTTTGGCTTTTTTTATTTCATCATCATAGTTTATTTTTCCCCCATAACACGCACATAATGATATCCCACTCCCCAGTTATTACATTCCTGGTTTTATTACATTTGAAAATGGCCGCATACATTACATTATAGGCCATTATTATATTATTGGTTCCTTTAGGGAGACTTTAGAGACACAAGAGTCCTGACATAATATATCGTTGCTTTTATACCGTTTTAAGAGTATATTTAAGAGTTGTAAAAAATATTAAAAATCAAAGCTTAAAGTAGTATTAAAACTAGATACTAATTTCTTAACTGAAAAATATCCAGATAAAATGTAAGATTATCTAAGCAGGTCTTCACTGATTTTGATCTCCGAACGAATACAAAACCTCATAGCATCATTAAAAAAATATAATCTCTTTTTCTGTTATACCTCTTTTTAAAATTCCAGTTTATTTTTTTTAGATTATCACAATGTATCAGTATCAGTATTTCATTGAGTATGTCATTTGAGGAATGTGGGAACACTAATACATTTCAGCCAAGTAAAAAGCCAGATAGTGACTGCTATACTTTCTGTGTTGACTGGTTATAAAGCTACTGACATGTTCACCAAGCCGTTGGATATGTTGAAGAACGCGGCTCCAAACAGCTCAGTGTGGGGCTTAGTAAATGAAAGAGTGGAGCAGTGCTATTATTTCATTTCCTGCCCTGGCGTCACTATAAATGAATTGTTGCTCTGCGGATCTTCCCTTCCCCTAAGGAAGGCAATCACAAGTTTTCACAAAACACCTAATCACATTGCATCTTCCTGTCAGGACTTAACATAAAAGCTCTGTAGGATTAATAAGGCTTTTTCCACGCTGTGTGAATGGGCTTGGAAATCCCTGCGCTGCCTTCCTGCTCGCCTTGTTTGTCTTCTGTGTTTGTATTCTTCTAAGACAGGTTGTAAGTAGTTTCCTTCATATTTGGTTTTCTGTTTCCAGCCAGGAAGTATGACAGTGGTGAATATCTTAACATCACGGCTATCACAAGGGACCAGGCCGGGGACTACGAATGCAGTGCTCTAAATGACATCGCCTCTCCAGACACCAAGACAGTAAAAGTTACAGTCAACTGTAAGTACATCTCTTTCTGTTCTCTTTTTGCTTTGCTTTTATGTGACCTTAGACACCACAGACCACAAGATTGAATTGTGTTTGTAAAGTATAGCATAGTTTTCCGCCAGATCTAAGAAGCTAAGAAGGACAGGCCCTGGTTAGTACTGTGCTGGGAGACCTGTGAGATTACCAGGTACGACAGTGGGGTGGCTGTTAAGTGCTGATATGTGTCCTTTGGCAACCCACAGGCCTAGAATGGATCTTGTTTTTGTGTATGCATGAATGATTGGTGGTGGTCAGGGTGCTGATGGCTAAGATCAGTAGCCTTGCTCCCATCTGTCCGACCCAGGGCATGTGTGTCTATGTAGTAGTTAACGACCTCAGCATATGGATTGAAGGAATAATGTCATATGAAGCTTGTTCAGAAAAAACTATGTTTATTTTATAGAGACAGTGCACATTAATCTAACATTTACAGTGCCTTGCGAAGGTATTCGGCCCCCTTGAACCTTTCAACATTTCGCCACATTTCAGGCTTCAAACATAAAGATATAACAATTTAATTTTTTGTCATGAATCAACAACAAGTGGGACACAATCGTGAAGTGGAATGAAACTTGTTGGATAATTTAAACTTTTTTAACAAATAAAAAACTGAAAAGTGGGGCGTGCAATATTATTCGGCCCCTTTACTTTCAGTGCAGCAAACTCACTCCAGAAGTTCAGTGAGGATCTTTGAATGATCCAATATTGTCCTAAATGACTGATGATGATAAATAGAATGCACCTGTGTGTAATCAAGTCTCCGTATAAATGCACCTGCTCTTTGATAGTCTCAGGGTTCTGTTTAAAGCACAGAGAGAACCATGAAGACAAAGGAACACACCAGGCAGGTCCGAGATACTGTTGTGGAGAAGTTTAAAGCCGGATTTGGATACAAAAAGATTTCCCAAGCTTTAAACATCTCAAGGAGCACTGTGCAAGCAATTATATTGAAATGGAAGGAGTATCAGACCACTGCAAATCTACCAAGACCCGGCCGTCCCTCTAAACTTTCATCTCAAACAAGGAGAACACTGATCAGAGATGCAGCCAAGAGGCCCATGATCACTCTGGATGAACTGCAGATAACTACAGCTGAGGTGGGGATGGTGTGTTCAGGGTGATGAGCTGTGTTGCTTTTACGCCAAACATATCGTTTTGCATTGTGGCCAAAAAGTTCGATTTTGGTTTCATCTGACCAGAGCACCTTCTTCCACATGTTTGGTGTGTCTCCCAGGTGGCTTGTGGCAAACTTTAAACCAGACTTTTTATGGATATCTTTGAGAAATGGCCACTCTTCCATAAAGGCCAGATTTGTGCAGTGCACGACTGATTGTTGTCCTATGGACAGACTCTCCCACCTCAGCTGTAGTTATCTGCAGTTCATTCAGAGTGATCATGGGCCTCTTGGCTGCATCTCTGATCAGTCTTCTCCTTGTTTGAGATGAAAGTTTGGAGGGACGGCCGGGTCTTGGTAGATTTGCAGTGGTCTGATACTCCTTCCATTTCAATATAATTGCTTGCACAGTGCTCCTTGAGATGTTTAAAGCTTGGTAAATCTTTTTGTATCCAAATCCGGCTTTAAACTTCTCCACAACAGTATCTCGGACCTGCCTGGTGTGTTCCTTTGTCTTCATGGTTCTCTCTGCGCTTTAAACAGAACCCTGAGACTATCAAAGAGCAGGTGCATTTATATGGAGACTTGATTACACACTGGTGCATTTTATTTATCATCATCAGTCATTTAGGACAACATTGGATCATTCAAACTGAACTTCTGGACTGAGTTTGCTGCACTGAAAGTAAAGGGGCCGAATAATATTGCACACCCCACTTTTCAGTTTTTTTATTTTTTTTAAAAGTTTAAATTATCCAATAAATTTCGTTCCACTTCACGATTGTGTCCCACTTGTTGTTGATTCATGACAAAAAATTAAAATTGTATATCTTTATGTTTGAAGACTGAAATGTGGCAATATGTTGAAAGGTTCAAGGGGGCCGAATACTTTCGCAAGGCACTGTATCTAACATCTGTTAATACAGGGTAAATATTCCAGTTTATAGCAACAATGCAAGTTTCCATCTGAAGTCACGAGGCAGAAGAAATAAAAACAAAGTTGTTCAGAGATAAAATTAAAACACAGAGCAATAAAGACAAATATAAAACTCACACATCATTAGCAAAAATAGTTTTTTTGGATTTGATTGGAAATGTTAACAGACACTAACAGAGTGGGTGTGTTCCGGTGGTCGGAGAAACCACGGGCAAACATTGGATTTCTTTGTTGGAACACTGTTTTTCAGATGCTATATACCATTCTGTGAAATGTTATGTGTTCCTCTTTCTTGTACTTTGATAAAAATTTAAATCTAAACCGCAAACTAGTTCCCTCACTTTAATCACCCTGCTCTTTCCTTTTGTCTCTCACGGGCCATCAGATACAAGCTCTCACAGTCTCATCAGCACCTCCCTCACTGTGCACTATAATGGAAGTCGGACACGGCCAAAGTTTGAAGTTTCTCAATATTTAATGCGAGAATTCCCTTTTTGTCCGTGTAGGTGATTAATTCGCAGTGTGGAAAGGTCTGACTGTTCTAAGCACTATTCCATTATGCAAGTAATGAGTCTTTCAAAGGTGCGCGCAGACAGTAATGGGGATCCAGAGCATTAATGAATGATATGGTCCTGGCCTGACGTGGTCACATGGTCTGAAAGACAGCACAAGAAAATTATCACATTCTTCTTACTTTAATTCTTTTTTTCTTACTGTTATTCATTGGCAGTTTTTCATAGGTGCTTTGGCAGACCTAAAGAGATCAGATGGGATACAGTGTAAAAAACTTCCTGTCCCACTTATCCTCGATCTCCTGGAAGCTCATCATGCAAGTCTCCAAAAATCAAATCTAAACTAAGTAATTCAGATGCCGCTTTGACAATCTTATCTTTTCTTAGAATTATCTATTATTTCTTGCACTCTTTTGAATTCCTCTGTTTTAGGTTTTTTCACAAAGTCATCCTTGTGGGCATTTTCTATGCAGCTAATGAGCAGAAGGCTCAGTGTGGCTATTTTTAGTACGATTGAGGTACAGGTTCAAGGAGAAAAGTGATCTACCAACTGGCAGACTTTTTTTGCAACAATGGAGATTCAGAGTGATTGATAAAGCTGTTATAGTTGGAAGTCACATTTTAAAGTGGGGCAGGGTGCGCTGGGTATCCACAGTGAATGAATTGATTACAAACCGTCAGACAATGTCAGCAGCGGTCATGCTCTAAAGTCATTGTTTGGCTGCAATTTGAGCTCATACTTACCCTCCGGACACACTTATCTGACACAGACACAACCAGCAGCCATTATTGTCCAGCTAATCCTTTTTTAGAATTGTAGGTTATCAAAGGTCCTCAGCATTAGGGAAAATGGTTTCTGATTGGCTACATAATTTGCGCTTATACAGTGGGGATAAATTGTTGCCCATATTGCATCTGGTGTTGCAACAGTGTTAGTCGAAGACAATACATTAATCAGAAACGCTAACAGGTTTAATAAAAAAAGACAGAAATAACCACACATTCAAAGACGGCACACAGAGCTGCAAAGTAAACATTATTGAAACTATCTTGTTCTGGCTTGTCTCCTCTTCATAATTTCATTTAGATATCAAAAGCCACATGTTCTGTGATCATCACCAATGAAGCCCAATGTCATGATTTATGGCGTGAAAGGCCCTATTACTCAAAATCATTTCAGGTAAGCAATTAGTTAAAGCTAATGTAGCTGAAGCGACAGCTTGTGTCCACAAGGTGTAAATCTCTGCACCACAGCACTTTAGTCACCAAATATTGGCTGATTTACAACAGTCTCCATGAGCTATTGCCACAAAGTAAGTGACTTCTCTGCCCTCACAAGTCTTCACAGTTGGTCATGGTAGTGTTTTATGGAGCTGTTTAGCATTCAAAATGGTGGCCCAACTATGAGACCTGCATAAACCAAACTGCTTCTGACATGAAGGAAAGCCACAGTTGTTCGCAAAATTGTAATCACTGACCTAACTATTACTAAATTGCCCGTATGTTGTGAAACCAGAACACCTATTGGCTATCCAACTTTTTTCTAACTTGTTACGGAAGGGTCAGGACAAATGAGTCAAAGTTTGTTGTCAGGCTGCTCCAGATGGCATCCACTCTTCACTGCCCCTCCTCCTCCTCCTCCTCAGCGCACCACTGGCCTTGCTCAGTAGCAGGAAAAGAGAGAGGCATTTGGTCCAAGCCCTAATCTCCTATATCATTCATGCTCCACCATCACACATCTGCGTCTCACCGTGCCATCGCCGGAATTACGATTGAGGAGTTAGCTGGCGCATCAAAGAGAGAAGTTACATATTTTGCAGTAGGAAGTCTGAAAATAAATGCTTTCACCAATCATAGCAAATCACTCAATGGCTGCCAATCTATTGATATCTTTACTCTTTTTATAGTTAGGGATGGAGCTCCATAATATATGTCAGTCTGACATATTGGACTTTATTCATTTTCTTACAACCGAAACACAATCTTATTGTACTAACTTGTTACTTTAGTATTGTAACAAATATGCCCTTTGATAGAGATCGGATTTTCTGGTCATATATTAATTACGGCAGCAGTTCATATTGATCAAGTTTGTTTATCCTTCTTGTTAATTGCAGTTCCATTACATTTAGCCACACACATAAATCCTCCATGCCAGCCATTTAACCATTTTATCTTTCTAATGTGACGACTTAGGAGCTGACATTTGCCGGTTAACTCTCTAATTAAATACATGTCCAAGCATTTTCTCACTCCTTCCAATACAATTGTCTTTTTTTCTGTTAAGAGTATAGTTGACCTCAGGGCTAATTGCAGATTAGTCCTCTAATTAAAATAAGCAAACCCGAGTAATGAAAACAAAATTAAGCCGTATTTTTAATAACAGCAGACCTTCTCAAACACTAAGCCAGTCATTTGGTTTTATATGATAGGACTAACAGAAAATGATTTCAGTGCACAACCAATTTTAATGTTAGGTCCAATAATTGTTACCCCAGGTTTTGGGCTGGGCGACAGAGGGGCTTGCGAAAGTACTTGATCTTTTGCATGTATTGACATTACAACCACAAACATAGATGATTAAAATTAAGCCCTGGAGAAGGCCCGCAGTGTGAGTGACAATGATATTTTTGACTACTCACTGCTGCTGCACTGTCTTTTTTAATAACTGCAAGTCACCACACGTTTCAATGCCATATGACCAAGTCCTTGATCACCCAATGCTCCCCTTGAGACTTTTGCCGTTTTTCCACAGTGTCAGTTCAGTTCATTTCGGTACGGTACGGCGCACCTATTTTGCTTTTCCACTAGTGGATGGAATGGGAGATTTGAGTACTTTTCTGTACTGCCTCAGCCGTGGTTCCATCCCCATGTTACCCGTGCCATGACGTCACGGAGTGTCGTCACTGGAAGCGGCATCTGACCCTTTGGGAAAAACAACTCAACCGCCATCTTTAAAACCGGCTGCTCTGCTCGGCTCTGCTTCGGCTACATTACGTCCTCCTCACTCCAGAGAAATGGAATTGCACAGAAAGCCCCAAAAGTGCTGGTCCTGGTCGGTGGAAGAGGTCCACACGTTCCTCTCTTCAGGCCAAAAGAAAGAATTCAAAGGCAGCTCGAGGCTCAACACAGTTTTCAGGGAGATTACCCAGCTCTGGATTTGTGACTAGTCTGTGGTAATCCTGAAATAACTGGTTAGCTACGAACCTCCTAAAGCTCTCACTGAAATGTGTTTACTGTGTAAATTCTCGATTGTCTGTTGTACACAGTGAGCAAGCTACATTTAGCTTCATTTAGCTTCATTTAGCTATCGATAGCAGCTAAGCTAACGTCCTCCCTGTGCTACTGTGCTTTATCTCGTATTATCTGCAGTATTCATGTGTTGTCATTCTGTTTTGTGCTTGTATTTAAGTTGTTGTGTGTATATTTGTATGAGAATCTCTTCCCATAAGTGTGGAGATTACCAACGAGTAATGAGTGACCGGAGTATTCTCATCTGGACCTGGTCTGGACCTGGTCTGGACCTGGTCTGGACCTGGTCTGGACCTGGTCTCTGACATACGTACATACGACTTTGTAAACTGTTGGTTTTGCACTTTACTTTTGTTTTCAATAAATCTGTGATTGTATCAAGACTGTGTTTCATTCATTTATTATTATTGTAGCTGAGGTTTGGGTATCGATTGTTTGTCTGGTCTCGGAGTCTGCTGTAGTCCGGACCCGAGTCCGGACTAGCCTATCTTAGCCTAGCTTAGCCGCTAACTCGCTACCCCTATGGCTGCAGCTGTCTCTCCCTCGGTCCTTTACTGCTCGAGTCGCCATATGACGAGTTTAAACCCTGGATCCTCCTCTGAGGGTAGTGATAGATGTGTTAAGTGTAGTATTGTAGTAGCTTTGGAATCCAGGGTTAGTGAGTGAGCAGAGTCTCGAGCTAGCGCTAGCATTAGCTTTAGCCTAGCAGTATCCTCGGACATGCAGCCCTCCTCCTCTGCTACACAGGCTGCTGTTGCTACAGGTATGTCCCATTCAGATTGTACAGAGCAGTCAGCGCCATTGACTTCACAGTGTCTGAGTTATTCTTTTAAGACATAAGCCTTTTCAAAAACTACTCGTGCTGTGCTGAATTTTCTATTAAACACTTGCTCTGGTATTATAATAAATCCATGCACCGCACCAGTACTAGTTACGCGTCACACGTAAATGACGTTGTCTGACAACGCTTAGGCATACTAGGGGGGTCTATTTTTGATGGAAAAGCACGCGAACTGGGCCATGGCGCGCCGTGTATAGTCAAAACGTACCGTACTCGGACCGTGGAAAAACGGCATTTGTCATTTTGAAAGACTACACAAAGTAAAAATACGATGTAATTTGAAAGCAGAATTATAAATTATTGTGTTATAAAGATTATAAAGAAATTATTATAAAGATAAAGATAGCATAAAAACTAGAATATATTAAAGCAAAGGTACCTAACTTTATTTCCTCAAACAGAAAAGACACTTGAAAAAGAAAAACATCTGAACATCTGAACACATCGTGCCACAACATGTTATCATATTATTAAAGTGTTTATCTTTTGCATCCTTAAAAACGAACCCTGTGAGTCACTAATTTACTCTTTGGGTCAGGAGATGGTTGGCTGAGTGAGGGTGATCCTCTCTCTTTTACTTTTCTGTGTGAAAAAAAACAAATCTATAGATGTGACAAAGGCCAAAAATGTTTTGTAATCTGAAAATTAGGTACTTCAGTTTGAAGTTGAAAGATGAGTAGACACACACTGAACATTGAATTGTATCCTTCCCTCACCATTGGTCATTTATCCCACAGGGGTCGATCCTGGGACCTCTTCTGTTCAATCTCTACATGCTGCCGTTAGGTCAGTTAATACGCAGAAACAAAGTTTCCTATCATAACTATGCAGACGACACTCAGATCTATGTCTCACTGACTGCAGGAGAACATGGACCGGTGGACTCACTCCTTCACTGTATCCAACAGATCAGTGAGTGGATGCAAAACAACTTCCTTCCGCTAAACGCAGACAAAACTGAAATGATTGTCTTTGGTCCCCAGAAACAAAGAGAGAGCGTCATCTGTCACCTACAGTCTCTCTCCCTAAAACCTTCAAACAAGGTCAGAAATCTAGGGGTAATACTGGACTCAGACTTAAGTTTTAATAGCCACATCAAATCAGTAACATCAGCAGCTTTTTACCATCTAAAAAACATTGCCAGGATCAAAAACATAGTGTCTAAAGCAGACTTGGAGATTCTTATCCATGCATTTGTCTCCAGTAGGTTAGACTACTGCAATGGCCTGCTCACAGGTCTGTCCAAACAGGCTGTAAAACAGCTGTAGTACATTCAAAATGCAGCAGCTCGAGTCCTATGGCGTCAAAATAGGGTCTGCTTAAACGTAACCGTAAAGCAGGAATTGTAAACGTAGGTTGTAAGTATTGTAAACATAAAAAAATATTGTAAACGAAAAAACTGTAGCGTAACCGTAAAGCAGGAATTGTAATCGTAGGTTGTAGTATTGTAAACATTAAAAATATATTGTAAATTAAAAAAAATAAAACTTACATTTACGGTTCTGATTTTTCATGTTTCGCTTCAAAAGTTACGTTTACGATTCACAAGTTATGTTTACGATTCACTAGCTACGCTTACGGGTCAAAACTTACGGTTACGATACATTTTTCATCTGACCCCTTTTTGGAGGGGCGGGCTCAGCGCGCCCATTGGCTGGAGACACCGGATGTCACAAAAGCAAAACACACGCACGTTGCTACAATCTTTACAGTCTGGTTACTACAGAAGACGAAGAACAGGCTTCAGGCCATCTACGGAGACCTGCGTACATAAATGCTAAGAGCAAACTTCATAGCTGGTAAGTGTCTGTGTCCTACAGAAGCTAATAATGAAAAAGTCCAACTCCAACCCATAAGTGATCACGTGGTTACATCATGTCGCTATAAGAAGAGAACCCGCTGTGACCTGATGTAATCATGATCAGTCAAGTTAAAGCCAGCTCACTTATAGCGCCGCTATAACAAACAGCTGATGTTGCTATAATGCTAACTTTAGCTGTTTTGCTAAATAAGTAGCTAGGGAGGCTCCTTCGTTTTAGTCTGAGGAGAAACAGTCTTCAAATAACTAACTAAACAGTTGTTCATAAGTGAGCCTGTGTAGCCTTCTAGTCACAACAATACTGATACTGTGAGTGGATGAAGAGCACACCAATATTTTAGAGCTAAAATCACAAACTTTTTACTTTTTACCATTAATACAAAGACAACTGGAGAACAAAAGTGATCAACCTGTATACCACTCAAAATGTAGTCGCTACTTATTAATGTGGCTTTTTCCCTTTATCAGGAGAACTGCGCCTTGCATCTGAGGAGGGGACTGCTGAGCTGAATGCATGGATAGACGTGAAGTGGATGTGTTTTATTTTGTGCAGAGCTACTAGTAAATGTCATTCAGTGATCCTCCTTGTGTCCTGCTCCTTCTTCAGACAGCGCAGAACATAAAACATAACGCAGATTACACTAATAAAGGGGTTAATGGGTGTGCACCAGGTTAAGACTGTAATTGAACATTAAAAGCAAGTTACATGTCCATACCCTGCCATACAGGAACAGTTCAGAGTAAGGATGTGCACAGAGTCTTTGTAGACGTACTGACTTAATGCCCACTCTCTGACTGGGGAGCACATCAGCCTCAAAACATAGAACTCAGTCCCAGAGTGGAAGTATTTCACATTCTTCACATGTCCACATAATTGTATGTATTTATAGATCTATATGCTGATTTATTTTTTTTTTTTTTATAATTTGTTTTCTTGACACTCACGGTTGCCTTACAACCAAGTAAAAAAAGTGTATTTTAAAAACAGTTAAAAGCATCATGGAGAGAGGAGAGTGTGGTTATGATGTTAGTGAGTGGGCTTGTCTGAACAGATGAGTTTTTAGGGTGGATTTGGAGAGGCTCTATTCCACATGGTGACAAGGCGGGCAGGAGGGACCAAGAGCTGGAGAGGATAGGAGGAGCGGAGGGAGCGGGCAGGTGTGGAGATCTGGAGGAGTTCAGTCAGGTATAAACACTGTATGTCTGGATGAGGAAGTTATAGATATTAGGCCAGGTAACAGACGGCCATTTACTCCTATCTACAACCCACTGTTCTGTGAGAATAAGTGCTATTATATGTTTATTTGATAGGCACAGAACTAAAAGTATTGATACAGGTGGCCGATACCATGTTCATAGGCTGTATAGCTAGCACTTAATTTGCAGACCTGGTCCCTAAGACATGAAAATACATCACATTTACATAGATTATTATAAAACCACAGTTTTACATCTTGCTGGTCTGCAATGTGTGGTGCTGGTGCCCATCGCAGAGATAACCTGCAAGATCAGAACTATACAGAGTTTCTGTGTGATTTTAGGGATGTTAGCCATCCTAAATTAGCAAACACAGTACAGGTACAGTAGCCAAATATCGTAAAATTAATGGCCTTAACAGGTTAGCCCCGATTTGAGCTACTTAACTTTAAGTTAATTTTGATAAGATATCATGAAACCAATGAAACGTACTATTTAGCAAGTTTCACAGATTTGTTTAATCATTCAGCTAGTTACCTCATTTGTTTCAAAACTTTATGTACAGGTTATGGACTGACAAAATTCATTACTAGCTAGCATGGGCTCATTAGGTAAGCCGCTATAATTATGTAAATAATAAGCAAACAAAAAATCAAAGACATAGTTTTATTCACCTTTGATAGCAGTAGATAATCCTGACATGACAAAGCATTCAGTGTGAACAACGTACGGTGGTGATGAAGGTCCCGAGATGTAGCTTAGCTGGCTAGCCTTGGGGTAACATAGGCATATGACGTTATTACGAGAGCATATTTCACACGATCTAAACATGACCTGGTGTAATTAGGGTGTCCACAAGAGTGCACATACCACGTCAAAGCCTATAATAGCCAGCCCAGTTGAAAAAATGTGATCAATCATACGATGTAGAGCAGGGGTGCTCACACTTTTTCAGCATGCGAGCTACTTATAAAAGGATCAAGTCAAAATGATCTACTACAAAAATACAAATCATATATTTATTTCAAAAAATATTCTTTATACCTACAATGTATGTTTATGTACATGCAAAACCGCATGAGCCAATATAGCACAACACAACACAATTACCTATGTACATTTTTTGTCATTACCCGAGTTTACTCTGATGACTTGCACTGAATTGAATCGGCCAGGGAGGCATAGTCCGGAAAATTGGTGGTAACTCGCTGACAAGTTTGTTGTGGTTTAGCTTTCCTGCACTGAGCGCGGTTGTTTGCGCATGTGCAGTCACCTAAGTGTCAGTAAAACATTACTGAGTAAAACACAGATGTCATTTGACTGTGGTGCCATGTCCATGTGCCATGCCTGTTTTTTTTAAATCCAAATATTTCCCCTCCTCAGTTTATAAAATAATTTGCATCCACACATCTGCGTTATCAATCACATTCGTAACATTCCAAACATGTGCGTCTCTTACGTCCTGTCCTGCGTTGGGGAAAAACACAGAAGTGGGCGGAGCTTTGATGCAGCCGCCGGTAACGGCACTTTTACAGTCATAGAAGACACTCAGAGTAAAGACGTATGTTTACAAGCACTGACCCCGTCCTCAGCCCTGGTTTAGTCCTGGTTTAGTCCTGGTTTAGTCCTGGTTTAGTCCTGGTTTGGTTGTTTTCGAGCGTGAGTCCCCGCGATCACTTTGCTGCTCTCTGATGTGGAGGGTGTTCGCTGCTGCGAGCATCTCACAGTGAACAGTTTTTAAGGTAGTATGATCCATGCTTCAGTGATCAGAGGAATTTAGGGGGGTACTGTGGCGTGCGAGAACGCAAAACTCTGGTTATCTCTGTCTACACACAAATGCATTAACGGAGTTTTCAAAAATCTCCACTTTGCCCGGAGTTTTTTGTATATATTTGTTCAGAATGTGTATTTTTTTATTTATTTAATGCGATCTACCAATACTACCTTTGCGATCGACTGGTAGATTGCGATCGACGTATTGAGCACCCCTGATGTAGAGAGTTCGAACGAGACTTGAATTTTGAATGGTGTGTGTTTTGCTTTTGTGATGACGTAACATTCGGTGTCTCCAGCCAATGGGCGCGCTGAGCCCGCCCCTCCAAAAAGGGGTCAGATGAAAAATGTATCGTAACCGTAAGTTTTGACTCGTAAGCGTAGCTTGTGAATCGTAAACATAACTTGTGAATCGTAAACGTAACTTTTGAAGCGAAACATGAAAAATCAGAACCGTAAATGTAAGTTTTAATTGTTTTAATTTACAATATATTTTTAATGTTTACAATACTACAACCTACAATTACAATTCCTGCTTTACGGTTACGCTACAGTTTTTTTGTTTACAATATTTTTTTATGTTTACAATACTACAACCTACGTTTACAATTCCTGCTTTACGGTTACGTTTAAGCAGACCCTATTTTGACGCCATAGAGTCCTGACTAGAACCAGGAAGTACGACCACATTAGTCCAGTTCTCAGGTCTCTGCACTGGCTTCCTGTGGCTCAGAGAATAGACTTTAAAACAGCTCTGCTTGTGTACAAGTCTCTCCATAGCCTCGCACCAAAATATATTAGTGACATGTTAGTCCCATATGAACCAGCCCGGACTCTGAGGAGCACAGGGACTGGACTCCTGTTAGTGCCCAGAGTCAGAACTAAACATGGGGAGGCTGCTTTTCAGATTAATGCTGCTAAAATCTGGAACAGTCTTCCTGAAGATGTGAGACAGGCCTCCTCTCTGACAATGTTTAAAACCAGGTTAAAGACAGTTCTGTTTAACTGTGCATACAACTGAGGGATTTTATATTTTTATCTTTCTTTTTAATGTTCTGTGATAATTTATGATTTTAATGCTTTCTTGTTTTGTTCAGCACTTTGAATTGCCTTGTGTATGAATTGTGCTATATAAATAAACTTGCCTTGCCTTGCCTTATACCTATAGACATTCCCTGCTTTGAGGTTCTTAGTTTCAGATTAATGTATTCATTCATGTCCTGAGGGAGAGATTTGTAGGGGGTCAGTAGCACCATATAAGCATAGGACATACAGAAGACAAAGAACAAAAGTACTTCCTGTAAAGGGTGACGCATGTGGACAATCACTTGGATGTTATTTAACAGTTTTAATGGACTTGAGGCACAAAGGCATACACTTACAATTTGATATCTGAAATATTGACCGGATCCTTTAATCTGCACAATCCCCATTGACAGGAGTGATTGCCACCAGGTCAGGGCTGGACTCCGATGAGCGCAAAAGGTTCAAAAGATTTCTCAGCGGTGGTTTTATCTGATGAAATATGATCTCCGACCCACTTTCAAAATTTACATATTCATCTTCGCTGCAGGTGGGTGCAGTTATTGGCTGAAATCCTGGCAGCACAGTTTGACTCAAAGGCGTAAATATCACATTGAAGTGACTGCATGAATGGACAGAAAAAGCTCCCACCAGAGATATAACAAAATACCATTGATTAATTAACGAGAATGTCATGTTGTGTGATGAAATAATCCATTACTTTTACTTACGCAACCAGCAATAGAAAAATTGGGTATTTTGGGGCCGTTTGGCATTCCTTTGTCATGCACTCCAGAGAGCTGCCTTCTCACGTCCTACTGAGTAAATGGCACTAGACTTTGAGCGAAGAGATGTTGCAAGCTGTTATTCGCTTGTTTATCCAGTCAGAATCAATACTAGGCAAATCTGTGAAGTAAAAGAAAATATTTGTTAGACGTACAAAAAATAATAATTGCACCCACATCTCATGTAGACATAGATTGAGTGTATAGTCAATAGTTTTCGTTTTCCGTTCAGCTCCCTTTTCACCACAACAATACATCAACTGCAACAATAATTAACCATTTGATGAAACACAATATCTTCCACAGCTTAAAAATTACAGTGGACAGAGTGGTTACAAAAAAATACATTATACTTTTGAGCTGTGCTGGAAAATGACCATATCTAATGAGAAAGGACTTGATGCTAACACCATATGCTCAATGTTTTGGAGAAAGAACTAAATCTCTCTTTATCATCTATCACAAAATGTGCCTCAAGAATACACTGTTCAATTAAGGGCTGGGGTACTTTTTTCTATCTATCAGAAAACAGTCTTGTGAATCTAAAATGTATAACAGAAAATATATAATTTGCATGTAAGAAAGAGACCTTCAAGTCACTATTTGGCGTTTTGGCTGAGAGCTGAGTGAGACTGGTGCTCTCTGTTATACCATTCAGTTTTAAAAAGCAGATTTGAAGATGTGAAAGAGCCACAAATACACACATGTGAAAACTAGTGATAGAACCAAGATGTTTTAGAGCCTAGTGAGATGTTTATTTTTTTACATAATTAAATGTATGTGTGGTTTGAAAGGTCAGTATCCCAGCTTGAATGAGTTTAGTGTTTTCTACTGCCTGTTTGCAATCTTGAGGGTCAAATACATGTTACCCTCTACTTAGATGTAAATATATTCTCCATAGAAACAAGTGATTCTCCAAAAAAAAAAGTTTCTCCATAAAAACGTCTACAGGTGTATCAACCTGTGTTTTAGAGGAAGTAGTGTTTTGTTGTTTGTTGTATTTGTCTGTGTTTGTTCTATCTATAGAGCAGGCAGATCATTTAATGTTTTTCAGACCCTGCAACACATAAGCAGTGCCCTTTAACGCTTCCGACTTCTGCTGCCAATTGCATATGCCTCCTTCCTCCCTCAGTACCCTGCAGCTGTGAATCCTGCTCACACATTCACCGCTGCCATCCAGATTTCTTTTCTTTTTCTGGTGTACTTTCATTTATAGTGAGAGAGTGAGAGGCATTCACTTTCTTATAATGTGTCATTTCCAGTAATACATAAGCGCCTCAAGATCTTGATTCGATAATGCCACTTTAATGTTGTGTTTGTGCATTCATGAACAGTAGTAAACCTGACCATCGTTGGCCTTTTCTTGCTCCAGCTCCTGTCGATGTAAGGCCCTAGTTATCCAGGATGTTTGGAATTCAGCCGTGGTGTTGTTGGGTGCAGCACAACATGCCCCTGTGCCTCCCCAGACAGAGGGCTGAGGAGGCGTCCTCCCAGCTCACATAAATAACAGGCTATCACTGCTTATTTGTGGTCAGGAAACACAAGCGAGGTCCTTAAACCACCCGGCCTCCAAATCACACGCAATGACATGAAATAAACAATGTGCAGTGGAGTGTGCACATGTTTGCTCTAGTCATAACATTTCTGAACAAATATTTCACACACTAGTAGTTTTCAAAGTGAGTCTGTGGCCTGTTTGCAATCACTGTGGACCCGATAGTGTTAAGTAGAGCTGCAACTAACGATTATTTTGTAATCGATTAATCTATCGATTATTTTTACGATTAATCGAGTAATCGCTTGGCTGTGAATTGTGTAGAAAAAAAAAAAATGTAATCACAAAAAGCTAAAGTGGCAACACTCGAGGACATATTGATGGCGTAAACTTAAAGTAAATGTTTGTAACAGGCTCTTTGTGCTAATTCTGCTATCTGATTGGATGAGACAGACAGATATTCATGAAATTATAAAAACAAAGTCGGTTTTAATCAAAAATACTACATTTTCATGTCATTTTTGCTCTGTTTGAGTCCGTGTGAACCAGAAAACGATTAATCGATTACTAAAATAGTTGTCGACTATTTCAATAATCGATTAGTTGTTTCAGCCCTAGTGTTAAGCTCAAGTTAGATTTTGTTCTGGATAAAGTACTGTGGTGGATTTTCAGCCCTCTCTTCACTGCATTGCATTATTGAGACTATTTAATTTGAAGCACAAAGTCTCAGTTGGGCATTTTGTCAAATTGTGGCTCTATCCAATAAAATACAGTGGCTTACCATTCAAAAGAGAAAGCTTCCTGGAATTGGAAACTGATCCAACTCTAAGTACAGCTAAAGCCAGTTGCCTCTGGCTGTTTGGATGTAAATCTATCTCACTTCATGGCTCTCCAAAGCTCTTGTCTTGATTGCTATTTGGATTCTTCAGCACATGCAGGTTATGGACATGAGCTCCATCTTGATCTTCACTGTAAACTTATTTCAGTACCTCTTCAGTACTGTCATTTTCTCAACTCATAATGACAACGTACTTACACAGTGTCTCAGTTTTCTGCGTGCCTTGAATGTGAAACCCCTTTTATATCTGGTGGTTTGTGGATCATAAGATACCCTCTCACACTTGGCACATTAGTCCATTTGCAGTTGTCCTGCAAAAGAAATAGGCTATTTTCTTCCATATCTGCAAAAGATGAAGGAACACAGTGCTGTCTTACTATCCTGAACTCAAATTTTAATGAATTAATACATGTTGGCAGCAGATGCATTTCTGACGGACAAAAACAGGACAATGAAGCCACAGATGGCACTGAAGGACTGTGTCTCTGTGTGTAAGCTGATAAGTCATGCACCGATGAGTCCATTTCTTAATTGCAATGAAAACTCATTTTCAAATCTGGCTGAAGAGGTAGGGTTATTAATTGATATTTTAATTAAAAAGCCTTGATTCTCCTGGTTCCTTGGCAAATAATAGTTTGTTGCTAAATAAATCATATGCAGTCTTGAGGCACACCAATTAATCATTAATAGTCACATTGGGAGTGGCAAAAGAGAAACAGTAAGTGGAGATGTTTGCATTAATGTGAATTTCTTAGCTTTAATATTACATGAGGAGCAGGTAATCCACTTTACACAAGATTAACACACTGCTTTATGTGCAGTATGATTGCGTTCAATTAGAGAAGCCGCCGTGT
Source organism: Knipowitschia caucasica (assembly GCA_964034765.1). Lineage (NCBI taxonomy): Eukaryota > Metazoa > Chordata > Actinopteri > Gobiiformes > Gobiidae > Knipowitschia > Knipowitschia caucasica. The sequence goes on along the minus strand of OZ035824.1, from coordinate 44,731,513 downwards.
TTGCCTGACATCATTCATGTAATGCAGATATGGTGGCACTTTGTTTGTGATCGGCTCACAATTGGTCATTTGTCACCCAGCTGGGCCTTACATCACCTATTTTTTTGCCCTGTCAGCATTATTCCTGGACCCATCCCCTCACACCTTCATCTGCCAGAGTTACCATGATGACAGCCATGATCTAAAACACCACCCTGGCATTCACTGGACACTAAATTACCTGGATTATTGGGCCTTCATGCTTTTACTGCACTACTTTGCATTAATTCCAAATCCTGGAGGTCTATTGCACAATATATGATGATATAGAGCATGTCAGACAGTAGAAATTGGAATTATTGGATTGGGCCAGATTTTATGGGTGTAATCTGACTTAACAGTAGTTTGTGCCAAGCTTTAAATTGGGAATACTTGATATTATTGATATGCATAGAAAATCAGGGCATTCAGGTCCACCCACAAAAAGGTCGCCGTTTCAAAACTACTTATTTCTGTGAAATCAACTCAAATGCAGGAAATTAATTATAGGGTCGCACATGTATTTCATAACATTCTTTACCATAGATACTTAGAGGAAAAACACTCATTGTTAGTTAAAATATGAAAGTAAAAAGTGTACCAAATAAATAGGCCCACAGCTCAAATGCTGGACAAACAGAAAAGAGTTCAATTGATATTACAACTTCATTTTTATACTTTTAATTTCCACGTAGCCCAACATTGGTCAATAATCCTCTTACTTTGTTTCTCCAATTCTTCAACCAGTAAACTTCAATAAGAGAGCATTTTTCACTGCTCATTTCTAAATCCTTTAAGTCTGGCAAAGAAAACATGTTCTTTGGCATTGTGTCAAGGGGCTGTTGTTTAGAAATAGAACAAATCAAAGTTATCACTCAAACTTTTTCTTTTTTATTGCAGCGCGGATTTGTGTTCTCCACTCCAAATATACTGCAACATTTGTGCTATCAACGCACACCTGCCTGAGTGAACTGTAGCGTGCGACAGCTCAGGTCACGAGCTCCTGATAATCAATGACAGCGCACAATGACACCGATGGAGGATTACAAGGATTCGCTAAGCTCCTGTCAGTCGCCACACACCATCGATTTCATACTTTGTTATTGGAGTACATGTTTTCGCTTCAGAGCACTCTTAACATTTCCGTCATTTTCTTCAGGGATTGCACTCCTTATCTCAGTTGATACAGTATGCCAGGCACAGATGTTGTATCTCTCATTAGCAACTTTGCTGTGTTCGTGTTCATTTTTGAAGCTGTCTGTCTTGCATTGGTTTTGTGTCTGCAGTAGTGATATAAAAAGAAACATGGAGTAATGACAATTTTGATCAAGGGGAAGTATTCACTGGAGACCTCATACAGTGTCTTTATACAGGACTACATTCCTACAACAATTCGCTCCTCTGTCAGAAATAATTTACCACTCCTATATCAGTTTCCAAGTGTAGTTTGATCTGAGTTACGAAGCTTCGTCCCCTGAACAGAGAAGACAGACTGCCAGAATGATGCACTCTCTCGTTTCCATTTCATAAAATGCAACCCACAGCTCTCAGTGGAACAATAAGGGCAGCTGGGCCATGTACGTGCACACATACACAAGTCATTATTTTTTTGTTGGGGGTTGTATAGGTTTGGGCGCAAGAGGGCAGGGTGGAGGCTATCACTGGCCCACAGGTTCGTCCTCATGATATCATCAAAGTCAATATTCTACTCCATCCATCTATACCCCCATACACTATGATCATTTGGGCCAACAATATCGTATTGAATGCAGTGAGTCGTCTAAAATCCCCCTCACCCAGCAGAAACAACACAAGTTTAATACAAACTCTCGGTACAATACATTGATTTCAAATTATCCATCCATCCATCCATTTTCTACCCTTTAATCCATTTCTGGGTCAGGGGGGTGACAGTCAGAGATGCCACCCAAGTCTCATAGCACCAGCCCCTCACTGACCCTCTGCAGGTGGTGAGTCCACAGGAGGACGGCTGCTCTCTGAGTGTGAGCATAGCCTTGATCTTTCAGTGGGGGCTTTGGGCAAAGTGGGGTTAAGTGTCTTGCCCAAGGACACAACGACAGCAGTCATCAGTGGAAGTCGGTGGAGAAGGTGCAGAGGTGGGAATTGAACCCACGACCTTCTGGGCTTAAGGCCAATGCTCTACCAACTGAGCTACTGTCGCCCTTTTATTAATTTATTAATTTCAAATTAATAAATCGTAAAACATTTTTGTAATTTCTTTTTGACAGTGGCTCAGTTGGTAGAGCATTGGCCTTCAAACCTGAAGTTCGTGGGTTTGAGCCCACCATGAGACCTTCTCGACTGACTCCCACTGATGACTGCTGTTGTTGTGTCCTTGGGCAAGACACTTTGCCTGAAGTCCCCGCTGAAAGATCAAGGCTCCTGTGGACTCACTACCTGCAGGAGGATCACGATGGGCTGATGCTAAGTGTACTGGGTGGCATCTCAGGCCACCCCCCCGACCCAGAAATAGATTAAGGTGTAGAAAATGGATGGACATTTTTAAAACTAAGAAAACTATTCTCTGGTGTAATGGTCAAAGCGGCGGCCTGAATACAGCCACATTGAAATATGATGAATATGAATGCATATCATGACCATTTGAATTTCATATGTGGCCGTTTCTGGAAAGCAATGCGGGCACCTTCTTCTGTCGCCTTTTAGCACTGATATTTCATAAGCGCCACAGGGCATTCACACCAGCAGCACGCTCCAACAGACAGTCAAGGTCTGCTACAACCCCCTTAGCGTGGCACACAGCACTTCACACGGTGATGAATGGATGCACAGAGCCCTAGCATAACCCATAGCTCCAGTCACTTTCTGGAGTCCTTTAAATTAGTCAGCAAAGTACCACAACACAAAAGACACATAATTGTAGAATCCGTATGTAAAATAATGTTCTAAGTTACATGGATGTGCTTATTGAAATGCATGTGGAGGACAGTGAACGGGTATCCATCATCCCAGAAAGGCTCTCCTTCACAATTATCCAAAGCTCATGTTGTTTTTCACCTTCAGTGCTCACTTTCATCATCTGCTTTACTGCTAAGTCAAACATAGAGTATTAGGCTTTATTCTGATCGTCTTCTAAATGTTGACAACAAACAATATTGACCTTATTGTGAATCAGCACCAGTAACTTCATTATTTTTTTATATGTAGAATGTAGAAAGCACAAACCCAAGTATTGCACATTCCCTGACTGTCCTAATATTACATTGACCCATATTGCACCATTCTGTATTGCACTGACCCGCATTACACTGACATTTATTGCACAGCCCGTATTACAATGATAATTGTTTTCCTTTTTTGTAATGCATCCATATTGGTTCCACGTCCGATTTATAACCAGGAATAACTAAACATGATCACATGTTTGAGTGTCCCTCAGCCACATTTAAAAAATGACTCCTGAAAGTAGGCAGACTGGTGCTTTCCCTCACTGACACCGGAATACTATTCCAGAAGCTCACTCCCTGATATGACAGGACGTTCTGTGAAAAAGCGGTTCGTCTAAAAGCCAGTTCACAATTGCCTCTCACAGTCGTTTGAGTCACTCGAGCCCCGGCAGCACTACTAGACTTAAACTATTAGCACTACTTAGACTTTCTAGAATTATTATCATTATTCAAACATTTAAAGCATTCCGTTTAGATGGTAACTGGGGAAGGTTTTCAAGGTTTTATGTGTGAAAATATTGCATATAATAATAATTTATGCACACATGTATGGGCAAAATTGTATTGTACTTTTCACCTACAGTTTAGCACTTGAATTGATTAGGGGTGGGAATCTTGGGGTTCCTCACGATTTGGTTACTATTACGATTCAGAGGCTGCGATTAGATTATATTTGATTCAATATTGTTGATTAATTTTTTATATATTTTCTTGCACTTTTTCCACTGTTCCTGTTAAATTCATTTCCATTATATTTTATTAACTTTATTAAAATATCCAATGGAATGGAATTGCATGAACATTGGAAATTTATTGTACATGAACTACTACTTCAGAAACTATATTGCTTTTCGTAATTCGCTTTGCCTTTTACTATGTGGGTGGCAGCTTAAGTTTGCGTTTCTCTTCCTGTTTACACACGGCTACTGTGCGCCAACCAGCTCCAAAATGGATCGTGTTCTTTGCAATCAATTGAGAGTGACGTGTGAGATGTGTTTTTCTTTAATGGGGACCAGATTAGTGGGTAATATGTGTGTGTTTGTGTGCGGGTGTGCGGCGGACACTGGAGTCTGCATTGGAGTAAACGGTGTGAGCGCTGAGAGAGAGCGTGTGTGTATGAAAAGTGTGGTGTACGAGGCGACCGGAGAAGGTCGGATCTCACAGCGAGGTGGTTAGCTCAGCCATGCTCGTTGTTGTTTTGTTTTTTCTGTATTTCAGTTCAGTTTTACTTCCACGGCCGAATCGCGATTAATCTAAGAATCAGAAATTTCCCCCACCTCTAGAATTGAGGTGGGTGAGAGGAGTAAAGGAATTGTACCCTTCGTGGAAAGATTTTCAATAAATTTTCTCTTTCAAGAAATATATCATTTTTGATAGATATTTGAGAGAGAAAAAAGAAGTGTAGTCACACTCAAACTGGTTTCTTGATAGTTTAAGCTATAATTGTGTCCAGGCTCTCATTGGGAACTGGACTGGCATTAAGGTTTGATGTGAAAGGGGATAAAAAATACATGAGTTCCCTGATTTAAAATAACATAATAAACTGTAATCTTTTGACACTTTGTTGTACAGGTCTTTATATAATTCTATAAGTTGTCCAGGTTGTACAGGATAGGACAATCAGAATCAGAATATTTTTTATTGCCACGTAAGTAACAGGAAGTCACTTGGAAATTGCTTTGGCTCAGTGCAACAGTCAGAAAGAGATAATAAAAAATAAAGAATAAAAAACACTTCTAAGGAATAAATTTAAAATAGAGTTACAGTTACTATTTACAATATACAAGTGCACATAGTGCACACAATGTAAGGTGACAGCAGTACAGTGAAGTAAAGTGACGTATGATGTGAGGGACAGGTTAAGAAGTGTTCAAGAGTCCAACAGCAGAGGGGAAGAAACTGTTCTTGTGGCGGGAGGTTCTAGTCCTGATGGACCGCAGTCTCCTGCCTGAGGGGAGTGGTTGGAATAGTCCATGTGCAGGGTGAGAGGGGTCGGCTGTGATACGACCAGCTCGGCCTCGAGCTCGATGGAAGGCTGCGGCCGATCACTTCCTCTGCAGAGCGCACAATGCGCTGTAGTCTCTGCTTGTCCCTGACTGTGGCTCCAGCAAACCACACGGTGATGGAGGAGGTGAGGATGGACTCGATGATGGCCGTGTAGAACTGCACCAACATCTGTGCAGGCAGCTTGGCTTTGGCTAATGGCGTCGTCTACAGATCTGTTGGCTCTGTAGGCGAACTGCAGGGGGTCCACGAGGGGGGAGGTGAAGGACTTGAGATGGGAGAGTACCAGGCGTTCAAATGACTTCATGACGACAGACGTAAGTGCTACAGGTCTGTAGTCATTGAGTCCTGTGATCCTGGGCTTCTTCGGGACGGGGACAATGATGGAGGATTTGAAGCAGGCCGGGACATGGCAGGACTGCAGAGAGGTGTTGAAAATGTCAGTGAACACAGGAGTAAGCTCACCGGCGCAGTGTCTCAGAGTGGCCGGAGACACGTGGTCCGGGCCAGGAGCTTTGCGGGGGTGCAGCCTCAAGAAGAGTTGTTTGATATCTTTAGAGGCTATGGTCAGGGTGGGGGCAGAGCTGATGGGTGGGTCGTTAGAGTAGTGGGGGAGGTGTCAGGGCCAGCATCAAAGCGACTGAAAAAAAGGTTCAGGTCATCAGCTAGCTTGTGGTCGTCAGCACGGGGGGGGAGGCTTTGGGCTTGTAGTTGGTGAACTCCCGTAGGCCCCTCCAGACAGAAGCAGTATCGTTGTTACCAAACTGCTCCTGTAGTCGTTCTCTGTGCCGGGACTTGGCTGCCTTGTAGCCGCTGCGGTCCCCCTCCCTGAAAGCAGACTCCTTTGCTTTCCTGAGCTGCCGGAGTTTAGCAGTGAACCAGGGTTTGTCGTTGTTATAGATGACCCTGGTCCTTGTTGGAATGATGCTATCCTCGCAGAAGTGAATGTATGACGTCATAGTGTCCGTGTAGTCATCCAAACTGTCTGTGGCAGTTCTGAAAATGTCCCAGTCTGTAGATTCCATGCATGCGCGCAGCTCTTCCACAGCTTCATCAGACCACACTTTGGAGCTCCTTACTACAGGTTTCGAGAGCTTTAGTCTCTGTCGGTAATCAGGGATCAGATGTATCATGGAGTGATCTGAGAAGCCGAGGGCTGCTCGGGGAAGAGCGCGAAAAGCTCTGCGCACAGTGGTGTAACAGTGATCCAGAGTGTTCTCCTCTCTGGTCGGGCATTTGATAAACTGTCTGTATTTGGGTAATTCCTGGCCCAAGTTTCCCTAATTAAAATCTCCCAGGATAATAATCAGAGAGTCCAGGTATAAACGCTCCATACACAGTACTTGCTCTGCGAGTGCGCGCTGAGCCTCGCGCGCGTCCGCGCATGGCGGTATGTAAACAGAGGCAAGAATGAATGAAACAATTTCGCGCGGGGAGTAATATGGTTTACAATGAATGAAAAGATATTCCAGAGCAGGAGAGCAGTGCTTGGAGATCACTGTCACATCGTTACACCAGTTTGTATTGACGTAGAAACACAGCCCTCCGCCTCTGCTCTTCCCTGAGAGCGCGCAATGGCGATCCGCGCGGAACAGCCCAAAGCCCTGCAGCTCCAGAGCGCAGTCCGGGATCCGCTCATTTAGCCAGGTCTCAGTGAAGCAGAGGACACAGGATGTGGCGAAGTCCTTGTTTCTTCTCATGAGCAGGCTGAGTTCGTCCATCTTATTGCCCAGTGAGCGTACGTTGGAGAGAAAAATGCCGGGGAGAGCCGTGCGCGCTCCTTTCCTCCTAAGACGCACGAGCAGGCCTCCGCGCCTTCCCCTTTTACGGGCCCACACTTTTTTGGCTAGAACATGTACTAAATCAGCCGCAGATACCAAGAAAACAGGCAATAGGTCCATGGGAATAGGTCCATCACTCCACGAGAATGTATGAAAGGGGCCATAAAACCACAGTTGGACTAGGGAGGAGGCTACAGCCGATGGTCGAATCTCGGATTCAGGAGGAGCAGTGTGGTTTTCGTCCCGGCCGCGGAACACTGGACCAGCTCTACACTCTCCATCGGATACTCGAGCATTCATGGGAGTTCGCCCAACCTGTCCACATTTGCTTTGTGGATTTGGAGAAGGCGTTCGACCGTGTTCCCTGGGGTGTCCTTTGGGGGGTCCTCCGTGAGTACGGGGTCCTCTGCTGAGGGCCGTCCGGTCCCTGTATGACCGGAGCCAGAGCTGCGTGCGCATTGCCGTCAGTAAGTCAGACCTGTTCCCGGTGCATGTTGGCCTCCGCCAGGGCTGCCCTTTGTCACCGGTTCTGTTCACTGTATTCATGGACAGGCGCAGCCAAGGGTCGGAGGGGGTCCGGTTCGGGGACCACAGGATTTCATCTCTGCGGTTTGCAGACGATGTTGTCCTGTTGGCTCCAACGAACCAGGACCTACAACATGCACTGGGACGGTTTGCAGCCGAGTGTGAAGCGGCTGGGATGAGAATCAGCACCTCCAAATCTGAGGCCATGGTGCTTGACCGGAAAAAGGTGCCTTGCCCTCTCCAGGTGGGTGGAGAGGCCCTTCCTCAAGTGGAGGAGTTCAAGTATCTCGGGGTCTTGTTCACGAGTGAGGGAAGGATGGAGCGTGAGATTGACAGGTGGATTGGTGCAGCGTGCGCAGTGATGCGGTCGCTGTATCGGACCGTTGTGGTAAAGAGGGAGCTGAGCCGAAAGGCAAAGCTCTCGATTTACCGGTCAATCTTCGTTCCCTCCCTCACCTACAGTATGGTCATGAGCTTTGGGTAATGACTGAAAGAACAAGATCGCGGATACAAGCGGTCGAAATGAGCTTCCTCCGCAGAGTGGCTGGGCGCTCCCTTAGAGATAGGGTGAGGAGCTCAGTCACACGGCAGGAGCTCGGAGTAGAGCCGCTGCTACTCCACGTCGAGAGGAACCAGTTGAGGTGGCTCGGGCATCTTTTCTGGATGCCTCCTGGACGCCTCCCTGGGGAGGTGTTCCGGGCACGTCCCACCGGGAGGAGGCCCCGGGGAAGACCCAGGACACGCTGGAGGGTCTCTCAGCTGGCCTGGGAACGCCTTGGAGTCCCCCCGGACGAGCTGGAGGAAGTGTGTGTGGATAGGGAAGTCTGGGCGTCTCTAAAAGATGAAGGGTGAGGAATGTGTTTGTTTTGAATAACACCTGAACAACAGAGCTTGCACAAATATATAAATGTCATAGTTAATTTGTGATTAATTGCATATTTTTCCCTCTTATTGATTTGGTTTGAAAAGGGATTGGGCCGAAGCTAAAAGCTTACATTGAACCAATCCCCTCCAAATACATAAGTCAGGGGTGAATTGAAGGGGTGAATGACCTTACAACCATTACATTTACCTTTACCAGGAGGTGAAAATATACACAACCTAAATAAAGCAGAATCATTTTTAATTTTAGATAGAAGGGATCAAACCTCAGTGAAATAAAACAACATCTGCCACATGCTGAGATTAATCAATAATCAGTCCTACTGTGTTCCCTCCTGTAGCGACAGGCAGAGAGTGCACCATCAAATCAAAGACTGAACAGTAACAGGTTGGAGCAGACAAAGCACAGTTCATATTTGTTCTAGTCCAGACAGAATTGTATGTGTTAAATCGCCCAATCTAAGATCAAACAAAAATAATCAATAGGCTGAAAAGCTGAGAATTGATTTTAATACAATGGGGCATTGTGGTGAGACGCGCCAACTCAACCTAGTTTTTGTATGGCAGCAATAAATGGCTTTGCCGCAGAATTAACTTATGGTATGTACCAACTTTTGCAGTACAAAAGGATCAAGAGGAAAACAGCAGATTGACCTAAAGTGAGCTTCTCCTGCAGTAGTTCACAAAACCAGTAAGAACAAAGTATAGATTGTAGTTAATCACCAGCCCTTTCTGGAATGACTCTTAGGACACGGTTGAGAGAGGTGGGCCAGAGCATGCTTTGTAGAGCCCAGATGAGGGGACTTGATATTGTGCGTCACATTACGTATTCCATTGTGTGACACACACACACACACACGCACGCACGCACAGACGCTACAGTAGCAGAGTGTAAAAAGGAAGAGAAACGCTAACTTAACTCGGACAACGAGGTCGTCATCGTCAAAAATATGAACTGAGCCCTATTAGGATATATTCTGCAATGTGCATGGAAATCATTTTTAGGCTATACGTTTCTTAGCCTAAATGAATGGGCTGTTTATTTCGTCAATGATACATTTATCAACTCGGCTGGTCACTGGAGGAAATGTCAAGCTTTAAATTGGCGCAAAGAGGAGACAAGTGCACGTAAAATATGTTTTGGTCTTTTGCCCTTTTCTTTTCATTTGAAACTGAAAAAAGAATCGTTAATGAACAGAACAAAAAAGTCAGTACCAAAAAAAAACTAAGGTACCCCCCTGTGTGAAGTGATAGTTCAAGATAACACAAGGGTACATCAGAAGGAAAGAGTCATTTCAAATCATTCATAAATACACAAAGAAATACTATCATAAAAAATGAAACTTCCCTGACACCCGCAGAATTTCAGAGTTAAATCTGGAGGAAGTTGGTAAAGTAGCTGTTGGGCAAAGTCGCACCACAATGAAATACAACAACATACATGCAACACCCGGGCACAAATTTGTGCTGAACGCGACGAAGCTTCGAAGGGGGACAAAGAGGAGCAGAAGAAGATCCAGCATGAGCTCCAGTGGAGGATCAGTAGGGCCAAGAAGATCTAAATGAACAGAAGCTGGCGCAAGGAAACGCCAGTGACGTGTGGAGAGGCCCAAAGAACATCTACGGATTCGGACAGAGGGGCAGCGGATGGAAACCAGCACCGGGCGAATGAATTTAACCAATATTTCAACCGGTTCGATTCTCCTCTTTCTCCATCCAAGTGGACACTGCCCAGTGCCTTCAACTGCCCCAAGCCCCCAAGCCCCCCTGCCACCACATTCCCAGCCCCCGCCTCTGACAGTACACCCTGGTCTCACCCCCACTCCCCCCTCTCCATCACACCGAAGGTGAGGAGTGAGCTCAAGCGACTGAAGCAGAGGAAATCCACAGGACCGGACGGGATCAGTCCCAGGCTGCTGAGGACCTGTGCAGAGTAGCGCTCCGAGGTCCTCAGCTACATCTACAACCTGAACCTCATCCTGGAGAAGGTCTCTGTCCTGTGGAAGACCTCCTGTGTGATCCTGGTTCCTAAAACAGCGCACGCCAAGGAACCGGCTCACTACAGACCAGTCGCACGACCTCCCATCTGATGACAACCATGGAACGGCTCATCCTCACCCATCTCCGCACCGTGGTCAGCCCCACCCTGGACCTGCTGCAGTTCACCTACAGGCCCAAAATCCGAGTAGAAGACACTTATCTACTTGCTGCATCAAACGCTCTCCCACCTGGAGCCCGCCGGAAGCGCTGTGAGGGTCATGTTTTTGTACTTCTCCAGCGCTTTCAACACCATCAGACCGACACTGCTGCGGGGGAAGATGGACGCAGGAGTTGACAGTAACCTCACTGCATGGACCATCGACTACCTCTCGGACCGACCACAGTACGTGCGGCTGCTCAGCTGTGAGTCTGAGGTCGTAGTCTGCAGTACTGGGGCCCCTCAGGGCACGGTCTAGAGCTGAAACAACTAATCGATTTAATCAATTAAAATCAATTATTAAAATAGTTGTCAACTAATTTAGTCATCGATTAGTTGCTAAATAACTTTTATTTTGCCGTAAGCGGCTCATTTCGTGCATATTTTAACTCTGCGGTGACCAAATGGTGGCAGTAATGAGCCACCGGAGGTTTTACAGCAGGAGAAGTAGCGAATAGCCAATAGCTGGCCTCCTTTTATGTCACATGCTTCGCGCACAGCTTCTCTTCAGCATACAGCAAGATGGCGGAGGCAAGCGGCAGTGGAGTAAGCTCGAGAAAGAAAAGGAAAAAAGCAGAAGACAAACCTAATCGAACGAAGTCATCCAAAGTGTGGGAGCACTTTACTTTGAACCTTCAAAAAAGAAGAGTAACCTGTAAACTCTGCGCTACTGACTTGGCCTGGCACGGGAGTACTACGTCTCTGCGTGAGCACCTTAAACGAAAGCACGTTTATCTCTGCAGTACTGACTGTTTGCAAAAGATGGCGCCACACTCACTGTTTTAGGCATAAAGTTGATCTTTCAAGATGTAAAAAAAAATAAAAAAACATTTATCCAGTTCATCAACTTAAATAAGCCTTGTTCGGGATTTTAAACTACTTCAGAAGCCCTAAGGATTTTCATGGTGAAAACATTATTGGAAATCTCCTTGTGAAATTTGATAGAGTATGTAACGGTCAGTGTTTTGTTTTAACGGTCGACATGGAGTTCAACAAAGGATTACAAATACATAATAAACAGCTCCAGATATGTTTTTGATGTGGATATGAATATGTAAAATGGTTCAAATCTCTAAAAAGTCTATGTTGAATAATGAAGGCCCTTTGTTAACAATCTACTTGGAAAAAAATTGGCAAAACTAAAATATAAGTACATAAACAAGGGCGACAGTAGCTCAGTTGGTAGAGCTTTGGCCTTTGAGCCAGAAGGTCGTGGGTTCAAGCCCCGCTCAAGACTTTCACCATCGACTCCCACTGTCTGCTGTCGTTGTGTCCTTGGCAAGACACTTAACCTCTGGGAACATCAGCCACAGTGGGGCGGCTGCGGCTGTAAAGTGCCAAACTGCCGTTGTGTCCTTAGGCAAGACACTTCACCCCCATTGCCTAGAATGAGTCTGGTGTGTGTATGAATGGTTGGTGGTGGTCGGAGGGGCCGATGGCGCATACTGGTTGCCTCGCTTCTGTCAGTGTGCCCCAGGGCAGCTGTGGCTACAGCAGTAGTTTATCACCACCGTGTTTGGAATGAATGAATAATGACACATGTGAAGCGTCTTTGAGTGTCCAGAAAAGCGCTATATAAAACCGATGCATTATTATTATTATTATTATTATAAACCGATTAATCAATTAGTCGTAAAAATAATCGCCTGATTAATCGATTATCAAAATAATTGTTAGTTGCAGCCCTAGCACGGTCCTCTCACAGTTTTTCTTCACCATCTACATTTCGGACTTCACATACGACACACAGTCCAAGGAGATGGTAATCGACTTCAGGAGAAAACCACTTTCCCACACGCTGCTGAACATCCAGGGGGAGGATATTGAGCTGGTGGACAGCTGAAAAGTACCTGGGTGTTCACATTAACAATAAGCTGGACTGGTCCTATAACTCCAACGCCCTGTACAAGAAGGTGGTTGCTTCTGCCATACACTACGCTGCCGTGTGCTGGGCCCCGGGCAGCACAGGGCAGGACAGGAGTAGACTGAAAAAGCTGGTCAGGAGGGCCAGCTCCGCTCTGGGCTGCTCCCTGGACTCTGCCTAGCACCCTCATGTCACTCACCTCACTCAAAGTCACCTCCATCTTGGACAACACCTCCCACCCACTGCACAGGACTGTAGAGGAGCTTAGGAGCTCTTTCAGTGGAAGACTGAGGCACCTTCAGTGCAAGAAGGAGCGCTACCGCAGGGCCTTTATTCCCACTACTGACAGACTGTACAATAAGTCACTTTTAAGTCACTAATGTACTAGAACTGAAAACCTGCACTGCTATTGCCACTCTAACTTTAGAGATATCCTGCACAGACCGTATTTAGTACCTTTAACAGGTTTGCACACTTCTGTCTGTTGCACAATCCGAGTGATTCTATCTGCGCCAAATGTGACATGTAGAAGTGTGAGGTCAATAAAGTGTATTTTATCTCATCTCAATACCGATATGAGTACTGCATCCCCGTAGGGCAATTCTTCCTCTGCATTTGACCCATCCTGATGCCATTAAGGCTTCAGTCAGGAGCAGTGATCGCCGTAGTACAATGCCAGGGAACCCATTTCCAGAATGTTGATGCTTGGCTCGATCAGGACTACCAGAGTTTGAGGATTTTACCTCATGTTACATGCATATATTGGGCCTCATGTATGAAACTTGCGTACGGCCAAATCAGGGTGTAAATGATGCGTACGCAAAATATTTACACTTTTCCGCATTTATCAATCTCAACGTGAGCGTACGATACGCACAGAATTTACACCAAGTCAATAGGTGGTGTAAATGTGTACGCTCATTTCAACCTTCATTACAACACGCCAAAACACGCATGAAAAACAAGATTTGGACAAAAATAAACATATTCCCACTCTGACAAGATTATAGGCACACCTCTCACATAACAAATATGCAATTTTACGATGTTATGTTAGGGCTAGTTTGGGTTATTAAATAACATGCAAGATGTCAAACTTAGTCTCCCACAAATGTGTGAATTGTTATATGCACCTACTATCAGTGCGTAATGGCATTTGGTTCATGCGGGTCCAAGCAAAGACGCGCGCCACCGTGGAGCTGCGCGGGTCTGATCAGGCTATGGGACATGTAGGGGGTACGCTCTGGTACCTCCCGGTACAAGTGTGCCACAAGTGTGCCACTGGTGGAGCAGCCCATGGATGAGAGACCATGGCCAGCACCGCCTTTGGCCTGTACAGCTCAGACAGGCTCTCATTCAACCATTTTAAAATAATAATCACATACATAATTTGATAATTTGAATTCCCCCTGTGCTGCTGAGCACTTCTTCTATGGGCTGCGCTAAACGCCTTTTTGTTACCAGGTCGCTCCCTTTTTTTTTCACTTGTAGCATAAATTAATGAATTCTTACTATTGGCCCAATATATCAACTGTTTGATATAATAGAGTATTTTTCTTCGAACATGAATAAACTCACCTCTTCAGGAGTGCGTGTTGCAGGCCCCTTGCTGTTTACAGATGCTGTCATTTCTTTCCATATACAGTGCCTTGCGAAGGTATTCGGCCCCCTTGAACCTTTCAACATTTCGCCACATTTCAGGCTTCAAACATAAAGACATAAAATTTAAATTTTTTGTCATGAATCAACAACAAGTGGGACACAATCGTGAAGTGGAACAAAACATATTGGATAATTTAAACTTTAACAAATAAACTGAAAAGTGGGGTGTGCAATATTATTCGGCCCCTTTACTTTCAGTGCAGGACACTCACTCCAGAAGTTCAGAGAGGATCTTTGAATGATCCAATGTTGTCCTAAATGACTGATGATGATAAATAGAATGCACCTGTGTGTAATCAAGTCTCCGTATAAATGCACCTGCTCTTTGATAGTCTCAGGGTTCTGTTTAAAGCGCAGAGAGAACCATGAAGACAAAGGAACACACCAGGCAGGTCCGAGATACTGTTGTGGAGAATTTTAAAGCCGGATTTGGATACAAAAAGATTTCCCAAGCTTTAAACATCTCAAGGAGCACTGTGCAAGCAATTATATTGAAATGGAAGGAGTATCAGACCACTACAAATCTACCAAGACCCGGCCGTTCCTCCAAACTTTCATCTCAAACAAGGAGAAGACTGATCAGAGATGCAGCCAAGAGGCCCATGATCACTCTGGATGAACTGCAGATAACTACAGCTGAGGTGGGAGAGTCTGTCCATAGGACAACAATCAGTCGTGCACTGCACTAATCTGGCCTTTATGGAAGAGTGGCAAGAAGAAAGCCATTTCTCAAAGATATCCATAAAAAGTCTTGTTTAAAGTTTGCCACAAGCCACCTGGGAGACACACCAAACATGTGGAAGAAGGTGCTCTGGTCAGATGAAACCAAAATCGAACTTTTTGGCCATAATGCAAAACGATATGCTTGGTGTAAAAGCAACACAGTTCATCAACCTGAATACACCATCCCCACTGTCAAACATGGTGGTGGCAGCATCATGGTTTGGGCCTGCTTTTCTTCAGCAGGGACAGGGAAGATGGCTAAAATTGATGGGAAGATGGATGGAGCCAAATACAGGACCATTCTGGAAGAAAACCTGTTGGAGTCTGCAAAAGACCTGAAACTGGGACAAAGATTTGTCTTCCAACAGGACAATGATCCAAAACATAAAGCCAAATCTACAATGGAATGGTTCACAAATAGACGTATCCAGGTGTTGGAATGGCCAAGTCAAATTCCAGACCTGAATCCAATCGAGAATCTGTGGAAAGAGCTGAAGACTGCTGTTCACAAACGCTCTCCATCCAACCTCACTGAGCTCGAGCTGTTTTGCAAGGAAGAATGGGCAAGAATTCCAGTCTCTCGATGTGCAAAACTGATAGAGACATACCCCAAGCGACTTGCAGCTGTAATTGCAGCAAAAGGTGGCGCTACAAAGTATTACCGCAAGGGGGCCGAATAATATTGCACGCCCCACTTTTCAGTTTTTTATTTGTTAAAAAAGTTTAAATTATCCAATAAATTTCGTTCCACTTCACGATTGTGTCCCACTTGATTCTTGAATTTTTATATATTTATGTTTGAAGCCTGAAATGTGGAGAAATGTTGAAAGGTTCAAGGGGGCCGAATACTTTCGCAAGGCACTGTATAAGGCAATTGGCTTAAAACTGTATTGTTTTTTGAGCCCCTTGATGCCACTTTTGAGGATTCCAAATAGTAAGACTTTATTATTTTTCCCACTTCGTTCATAATGGTCTCAATCTCCTGCTCCGTGAAGTTATTTTTCCTTAGCCGTTTACGCACTAATCAGACCCTGCCCCTTATACGTAATTACGCATATGTTTTGCCTCATTCACCTCTGGCAAAGCAATGTGGGTTTTCCTTAGTTTTGTGCATAAAGCCCCATAAACGCAATTGATCTCGCTCAAAACTGCTCATCTACTGTCCTGTTCCCTGCATGTGGGAACTGGTTTATTCATTAATTCATTAATTATTTATTTATTTACTTCTAAATTTCAGGAGAGATGAGTGCTGCAGTGGGTCTAGACACTAGGGAAAAACGCGTATATATAATAGAGCGTAAATATATATATTTTTAAACGTGAATAATCTCAGATGTGTGTGCAAGGCTTCCAAACAGTCTTCTTAGCCGACTTCCTGCTGACCTGTTGCAAAAACAGGGTGTGGAACAGGCAGTTTCTGAATATTTCTAGGCGTGACTTTCATAAATACGCTAGTTTTGAGCGCGGCATTTATCAACAGCCGCAGGTGCGTATGCTCAGATATGTGCTTATCTCACACGTTCATAAATGCCACGTCAGATCTCGCGTAAATGGAATATACACCCAAAATATACACCCTTTTCTGCTCAACTTTCATACATGAGGCCCATTGTGCGTGGTGGACATGCGTCCGACCCAGATACAGTATGCTGCTCTGAGCCAAAGGCTGCACATCCACAGTATACATCTGGTACGTGGAGTTTCTAAGTGCCTTTTGCCTTTTACAAACAGTGCTCAAATGGAATAAACTTCTTATTCTGTGTTAGTCATACATTCCAGTAAAGATTGTGTAACTTCAGTATTTTGTGTTTGAAAAAGCAGTATCATCTCTAGAGGCAGGGAGGGAAACAATCACCCTATTTAAAAACACTTGTTTTTAAATTATTATGAAAAACATTATGAAATTGATAATCAGTGACTGAAATTTTCAGACAAACATATTCAAGATGTTAAAAAATTCAAATGGACGAATTCAGGTCCATTCAGGTCAATTCAATTTCTGATGGAACAAATAATCTTTCTGTTTTTCTTTACATCAAACATGCTTTTTCAGGGTTAAAAAGTTCAAATGGAAAAAGTTCAGCTCATTTGGGCTGGCTGAGTGGATAGCACTCTCGCTTCTCAACAAGAAGGTCCTGGGTTCGAATACTAGTCAAAACAGGGCCTTGGGTTTTTCATGTTCTCCCCGTGTCTGCGTAGGTTTCCTCCGGGTACTCCGGTTTCCCCTACCACTAAAAACATGTACAATAGGTCTGGCATACGCCTCCTGTACAGACGCATCAGCCTTACCTCGAAGCACTGGGGATTCATCACACTCCAAAACAAGAGCAGGACTTCACGAAAATGACTGCTCTAAAATAAACAAATGGGTTTGGCGCAGGGATCTATAATAATAACGAGTTTGGCGTAATGAGTTTCGCTTATGCGTAAATCCAAACTCATATGACGTTGCCGAGTGGTCCTACTCTGCAGTGGAGACACGGACACTGAGAGGACCAAGGGAGAGGAACTCCTGCGGTGGCTTTTATTGAAAAACGTGGCTTTATACCAGAAACTTTATACGCATGCTAAAAACAAAACAAATATACAGATTAGCGAGTCGGAATTACTGGCAGAACTCCTGTGACTGCAATACGGAGAGAGAGAGCTTAAGTTAAATTATATTTTTTGTAAACAGGAAATCAAAACAGATGTGACAAAAGCACCGAGTTCAAGTAGGAACAGACTACTCTTTGAGGTTCAATAAAAGAGATTTGTTTTTGTATTAGTTTTTGGGAGGCTATTTATCCTGTAAAAATAGAGCTATATATAGTATATTAAGATATAGTATAACACATCCCTTTTTTCACATATCCAGCCCTAATAACAGCCCTCTCGATCCTTATTCTCTCTATTCCTCCTGATTGGACTCCATGCCCTTGTTGAGGATTTTCCACGAAGAAAGCATACAGTGCCAAAATAGCCTCAAACCCTTTTTTTCTAGTGTGCCACACACAGTAGACAAACACGATCCGGCGCCTCTGCCACAGCTGGGAAACATTAACCAGAGCAGGGCACCAGCGATTGCAGCAGCAGCTGCACATGGAGGAGAAGCAACAGTCTCTTGGAAAGCTCCTTCCGCGTTGACTCAAAAATGTTCAATCTGAATCACCTCTGATCTTACAACCTTTTGTGGTCAACTATTTTCCCATTCAGTTTGACAGTTGAGCTCAGGCTTATTTGTCATCTGAAAGAGCAAACATCAAATGTTGTATCATGTGTTGGTTTTGTAATAAAAGTGTAAAAGGGGCGACAGTGGCTCAGTTGGTAGAGCATTGGCCTTTGGGCCTGAAGGTCGTGGGTTCGAGGCCACAACAAGACCTACTTCATGACTCCGACTGATGACTGCTGTCGTTGTGTCCTTGGGCAAGACACTTAACCCCACTTTGCCTAAAGCCCCTGCTTGAAGATCAAGGCTTCTGTGGACTCACCACCTGCAGGAGAATAAGTGAGGGGCTGGTGCTATGTGTATTGGGTGCAGCTCTGACTGCACCCCCCCGACCCAGGAATGGATTAAGTGGCAGAAAATGGATGGCTGGTGTACAGAAGCTTACCCATGAACGACCCTGTACTGCAGATTAGGCTGAAGAAGCAGCTCTCCGGGGGAAGAGTCCCACATTTACTGCAAGAAATAAGAACAAGGTCATAACAGTGAACAAAAGACAAGATTAAAGGTCCCATATTTCACTCTTCTTCATTTTTCACAGTCCATCCTAATTCATACGTGATAATAATTTGGGGCCATACACCATACAACACTCCAAAATTGTATTACTTTGATTGTGGGAATAACCTTTCAAGATTAGCCTTTGAGTCCAGTTTCATGGTAACCCTCATTGAGACGAATAAAGGTGCATGTTATCTTAATCCTGGAACAGTCTTTGGTGAAGTGTCACTTGCAAATGAAGAGATTTGTTGCGGATTTTAGAGGCAGGGGCCCGTTAAGGTAGCCTGACTCTTGCCAGACCCTTGTAGTTTGATAAGCTTCGACAAGGAATATTATCTAATTCCCAAAGGGAAGGAGTTATTTCGCTCCTGCTAAAACAAACTACGGATGGTAAATATAAAGATCCAGGATACTTAAACTACTGGAGACCCTTAACCCTTTTATGTTGCGATACCCGTATCCTGTCAAAATGCATTGCTTTAAGAATCAAAAAAATAATTGACAGTATTATAAATAATGATGAAGTAGGCTTCATAAAGGGTATTTATTGGTGATAGTTTAAGACGGATACTCGATACAATGCACTTTTACGAGAATCACCAGGAACCTGGCTTATTATTCATAGCAGACTTTGAAAAAGCGTTTGACACGGCACAATGGAGCGTTAGTCGGGTAATAAACAACGGCTATATATCTGATGCCTTTCTGCTAACACGAGGTGTGTGCCAAGGGTGTCCTTTGTCACCTTATTTGTTTATTATATGTATGGAGATTTTGGCCATTAATATAAGGGGTAATCCCAATATATTAGGGCTATCACCGAATGGACATGAAACAATGCTAACAATGTATGCAGATGACGCAACCTTTTTCATTAAACCAGAACAGACCTCTCTTGAAGCATTAGTAACAGAATTAGAAAGATTTTCAAACATGTCAGGATTAAAGCCAAATTTTGACAAGTGCAAGATCCTGCGAATTGGTATATTGAAAAATTGTGACATCACTTTAAATTGCTCCGCCCCAGTTAGATGGTGTGATGGTTCTGTAGATATTTTGGGTATCCATGTACCGGAAGATTAAAAAATAATAGTGGAATGCAATTTGGAAAAGAGGATGGAAAAGATGGATAGGATTTTACAACCATGGAGGGGAAATTATTTGACAATACAAGGAAAAGTTACACTTATTAATACATTGATAATTCCACAATTTATTCATCTGTTATTAATCATTCCTTCACCTACAATTAAGTTTTTTAAAAATTATGAACAAAAAATCTTTAAATTCATATGGAACAACAAACCGGACAGAATTAAAAGGCAATATTTATATAATTCCCATGAAAACGGTGGCCTGAATCTTAAAAATCTCCAGATTATGGACTGTACTTTAAAAGCCTCCTGTGTTAATAACATTTATACCAATAAGCAATGGCTCACAAGCCAAAGATTATATTCATCATTTTTGTTTTTCTCAAACAATTTATTCCCCTTTAATCAAATTAGATCAATACATTTTGATATTACATCACAGACTTATTAAAAAGGCCTATCACCTTTTTTCACAGACGTACTGAAGGCTTGGTTGAATTTCCAGTACTGCCCTCCAGACACAATAGAAGATATACAGAGACAGATACTTTGGTTGAACTCCAATATCACTATCATGGGCAAACCATTACTGTGGGACGAATTCATTAAAAATTGAGTGATTTTTGTTAATGATCTCTTAGATAAGGAGGGTAATTTAACACCTCTTAAGCTCCTACATCTGTTTTGGCTCGTGCACAAAAGTTTGGCATACCCAAATGTCTTTGCTTATTTAAAAACACATCTTACATCTCACATGCTTGTGTGATGCATCATTTTAAAGCTAGGCCCTTCTAGTTTATGTAAATATACACTGAAATAATGTATGTCATTGCTATTTCACTCTGCATCCTTTGAAGTTTGGGAAAAAAACCTGTTTTTTTTAGCCTCGCCTAAAACATTCAATGTATAAATGCCCTAAAAAAGCCTACTTCATTGGAAGAAGAAAATTTTCAACGCTAATTTGTTCATTGTGTTGTTGACAACAACTGTGTAAAGTTTCAGACTTCTAAGTTTTAATGCAGTTTCTCTTTTTTATCAAGTAGTGCCATTCAGAACCAATTTGGCAAAATGTGGGCCAAATTGTGCCAAACTGCTTTACTAACATTTCACCATCATAAAAAGCATATTTTTTAGTTTTGGTACTTATAAGTAACAAATCTGTGTGATTTTCTTTTACATTTTTTCAAAATTATTTTTTTAGTAGTGTAAATGCATATAAAATATGTGCAGCAGTACTAACAGCGTCTTTACGCACGCTTTTACTGTGAAAATGAAAAGAGTTCCTGCAAGTCCTACCCATCAAAAGAAAGCTCTTTTTATTGGCTACTTAGACACATCAATCATTCAGGGCTAGCGCTTTTTTGCAACAGAAAAATGCACATTTTTGGATTATTTCTGAAGATTGGATTATACTTTGGGAAATACAAGTGGATATTCTTTTTTCCTGAAGACTTATGGAGAGAAATAGACTAAGCAAGGATGGGGAAAGTCTAATTTGTAGGAGCAGCAGAAGACAAAAGGTAAGAAACTTATACAAACACGATTTATTTTGTGCCCATATTATGTGTTATATCTTTTTAATGCAAAGTCTGATATCGTTTATACTTACATATAAATATAGCTGAGAAAATAAGCTTTAAAATGATATATGGCTTGTGGATTATGAAGTTCAAAATACATCTCGTTTGCGAGCTTAAGAGGTTCATTTCTTATCAATATTTTGCAAACATTTTTAACTGTCTGGATTGTCTCAGTGTTAGCCAGTGACTGTCAGCAATCCCTAAGGTACGGAAAGCAAAGCTGGGAAAGGGGGAAAGGAACAGGCAATTGGTTAGTCTTCCACATATGAGATGTCTTAAATGGCTGTCAAGGACTAAGATAAACCAAATAATATATAATTGGAACTTACACACAAAGAGTGCTGTTCTTTTTCCTCATAACCCCTGTTTGTTTTGGGAAGATCAATTTAATGTACCAATTTATTGGAAAATGTATTTCAAAACAGTATATCATACCACTATAGACTCCTTCTCTAGAATATTTCAACTCAAAACGTTCTATAAAATAATAGCAACAAAAAAATCTCTAATATGCAGATAGGGAGCTACTCCTACTGCAGGTTTTGTGAGGAGGACTTAATGCATTTATTTTATTACTGTCCATTTGTTGCAAAGTTTTGGACGTCTGTTCAGTTATGGCTAAAATCTTCTGGGAATTACTTGGTACTCACACCCATGAACATTTTGTTGGGTATTTTGTGGGATGATTTTGTCCCGTTTATACATTTAGTTATAATATTGGGGAAGATATTTATTTTTAAAGCCAAAACAAAAACATGCTTGTATTTAAAACACTTCAGAAATCAAATCTGCTATCAATATAACTTATAAAACATAATTGCCACCAACTGTAACAAACTGCCACAGTTTGATACAAAATGGAGGATCTACTTACATGAGTTGAACATATAGGGGTGTGTGTGTGTGTGTGTGTGTGTGCGCGTGTGTGTGTGTGTGTATGCATGTATCTGTGTATGTGTGTATGCATGTATCTGTGTATGTATGTCTGTATGTATGTATCTGTGTGTATGTATGTATCTGTGTGTATGTATGTATCTGTGTGTATGTATGTATGTATCTGTATGTATGTATGTATCTGTATGTATGTATGTATGTATGTAGTACAGTGTTCAACTCCACACGTCAGAAAATTGGAGAGGCTATATCGCCACTCCCACTCAGGCCTGTCCACAGGGAGTGGAAAGCAGGTCTCCGAAACTACAAGAATGCCCTTCGCAGGGCTCAAACTCAATACTATTCAACTTTAATAGAAGCAAATAAAAATAACAGTAGATTTTTGTTTAGCACCGTCGCTAAACTCACAAACTGCCATAGCGCAATCGAGCCTAAAATTCCAAGCTCACTGAGCAGTGTCAACTTTCTCCATTTCTTTAATAATAAAATTACATCCATCCGTGACAAACTGGAGGAGGTTACTCCTGCTGTTGGTAGTGGACAGGCTGAAGCGGCATACTTGACTTCCCACTTAGACTCTTCAGTGGGCCTCAATAAATTCATGGCTGTGAGCCAAGCAGAAGTGATCTCTGTGGTCACATCCTCAAAAGCCTCAACTTGCATGTTAAGACGCAATCCCGACTTGGCTCTTCAAAGACATACTTCCTTTGATAATTGAGCCTATCGTAAATATAATAAACGCATCCATACAATGTGGCTATGTCCCACAAGCTTTTAAAACCGCGGTAATCAAACCCCTTCTGAAGAAAATAAACCTGGATCCAGAAATACTTACAAACTACAGACCGATCTCAAACCTCACTTTTATATCTAAAATCCTGGAAAAACTTATAGCTGAGCAGCTTCGCTGCCACCTGCAGGAAAATGATATGTTATGTCTTTCAATCAGGAAGAGTGAAACGGCACTAGTCAAAGTCACAAATGACTTACTACTAGCTGCTGATAATGGACAAGTGTCAGTGCTGGTCCTACTGGACCTTAGTGCCTGCATTTCACACAATAGACCACAGATTCTACTCAGAGGCTAGAATGTGATATAGGTCTTAGAGGAACAGCCCTTGGCTGGTTTAAATCCTATTTATCAGATCATATCACTTCGTCAATGTGAATCTGGAAACGGCCTTATTCTGGAGTGGAAAGGTGTGCCGCAGGGTTCGGTACTCGGACCGATTCTTTTCACTCTCTACATGCTGCTTAGGAAACATATTAAAAGCATGGAATTGCTTTCCACTGGACCTATGCAGATGACACACAGCTTTATCTGTCGATGAAGCCAAATCAGACAGATCAGCTAGAAAAGCTCAGTGCCTGCATAAAGGACCTTAAAATGTGGATGACTCTTAACTTCCTACTTCTCAACCCGGAGAAGACAGAAGTGATCCTACTCGGTCCGAAGCGCCTGCGTGACTCCCTCACTAACCAGATGGTTACTCTCGATAATGTCAGTATAATACCCAGTAACACTGTGAGGAATCTTGGAGTCATTTTTGACCAAGAACTCTCCTTCAAGGCTTATATAAGCCAAGCAACTAAAACGGCGTACTTCCACCTACGGAACATCGCTAAAATTAGGAATTTCCTTCCTAAAAGTGACGCGGAAAAACTCATTCACGCGTTTGTCACCTCAAGGCTCGACTACTGTAACGCTTTACTGGCAGCGTGCCCTAAAGCCTCTTTGAAGAGCTTCCAGCTCGTTCAGAATACAGCAGCTAGGATCTTAACAGGTACCAAAAGGAGGGAGCACATAACTCCGGTGTTAAAATCACTCCACTGGCTCCTGTGGAGTACAGAATAAAGTTTAAAATCCTTCTCTTAACATATAAAGCCATAAATGGCTTGGCTCCTTCTTATCTCCAAGACACGTTAGTGTCGTATCAACCAAGTCGAGCGTTGCGCTCACAAAACGCCAGACGTCTGGTGGTTCCTAATGTCTCAAAAATCACTGTTGGCGGCAGAGCATTTAGCTCCAAGCTCCTTTACTGTGGAATCAGCTTCATTTATGTTAAGGAAGCAGATACGGTCTCCACATTCAAGGCCAGGCTTAAAGCACTTTGCTTTAATTTAACATATAATTAGGTAATATATAATATATGGTGTATATATTATATATTTATGCTGTATTATGTTATATACTATGTTATATATTATACAATATATGTATTATGTTGTGTATTGTGTTATGTTGTATATTATGTTATATATTATGCTGTATGTTATGTTGTGTATTATATATGATATATATGGTATGTATGGTATATATGATGTATATGATATATAATATATAATTAGGTTTGCTTGGATCGGTTTGGCACACCTGGTGTGTAATCCATGAATCTTGGTGCTGTAGCCTGGGCTAGCCTAGCCGTGGCTGCTGCTGTCTCACCTCCTTTCAGATACGCTCTCTTTATTCAAGGCTAGGTTTAAAACAGTCCTCTTTAGTTTAGCATATGGCTAGGAAGGTAAGACTCTGGGAAGGCTAAACTCCTCAGACTGTCAGTCAAGCTGCATAGGGAGTCAGTTTGCTGGGAGAAGTATGGTAACTTGAGCACTATCCTCTCCTCCTTCCTACTTTATCTGTTTAGCATTATTAGGATTTTCACTGTAGTTTGTTCATTGCTATTCACCGTTGTCCCATTGTCTGTTTCATGGTACGATAACGGGACCTCTGAGCCTGGCCTCCTCCATCTACACCTGCGGACTGCCCCGCCCGACCCGCCTGGGAGTGCTTCAGTCCTGCACCGGACCTGTCCACGTGCAACGGCCACTGGTCCACGTTCTGTAGCTAGCTTAGGTCCTAGATCATTAGCCTGTCCGTCCGGAGGAGCGGATCCCTTTCTCATATGGGTCTCCCTCCCTGTGGGTTTCCCTAGTTCTCCCCAAGGTTTCTCACTTTTTCCCACTGGGTTTTTTAAGAGTTTTTCCTTGTGGATGCAGGAGGGTCTTGTTGGACAGTTAGTGTCCAACAGAAAGGATTGGTGATGATCAGGACACTTTAGCATTCTACATGTATGGACATTTTCTTCTGTGTGTGCTTTATATTCTTCATGTGTTTTAACTGTTGATTCTCTGACCTGTGTTGGTGATTTCAATGGTTTTGTTAAGTCCTCTGAGATGACATCTGTTTTGACCTAGGGCTTTACAAGAATAAATTGTATTGTATTGTATTTCAGTCAAGACATTGCTGGACAATCAACGTTACCATATAATATGGCAATCCAGCATTTTGACATCAAAAATCGCAATCAAAGTAGGGACTCTGTGGCACAACCTCCATAACATTCTCAACACTCTGGCCCCAATCAAAACCCGCTCTGTCTCCTTCATTCACACAGCCCCCTGGTTCAGTCCCACCCTCAGACAACTCAAAACCAAAGGCCGCCAACTTGAAAGACTGGAAAACTGGACTCACTATTCACCATGAAGCAAAGGAAGGTTTCTCACCCATCATCTGTACTTCTTAGCAAGTTTTCCCGACGTTTCGTCCTCAACCTAGCGGACTTCTTCAGGGAATGAATTCTCGGACCGCGCGTTGGAGATTTATAACCTATGGGTGTGGTAAGCCACACCCTAATCCTGATACTAACTCGTAAACAATCTAAGGTCTGCTTGATGTAGAAGGGAGCAGGTCTAACGACCCTGCTGAGGCTAACGACCCTAACTCCTTAGCATGTCACAGACCTATTGTCTGCTGGGATGCTCAAGTGGAGTGCAGGTCTCACCCCTCCTAACTCATTAGCATGTCACTGACCTTGTCCCAAGTTAGGGCGTTGTTTTTAGGATGTCGTCATAGATGCGAGGTAAAACAAATCTTAACCCTCCTCCTCTGTTAAGAGAAGGTTTTTGTTTCCTCACAAAAATGGCTTCTTTCACCCCTCTCTCAAACCAATTCTTCTCCCGAGCCAGAATTTTAACCTCTGTGTCATCCACCGTGTGGTTGGAGGCCTTGAGGTGGAGATGAACAGCCGACTGTGGCCCACTAGAGTTTTCTCTACGATGTTGGTAAAGTCGTTTCTGTAGAGTTTGTTTGGTTTCTCCAATATAGTGGTCAGTGCACTCCTCTTCACTACATTTAATTGAATACACCACATTGCTCTGTTTTTGTCTGGGTGTTTTGTCTTTGGGATGCACTAATTTCTGTCTTAACGTGTTGAAAGGTTTGAAATACACAGGGATTTTGTGTTGCCTAAAGATTCTTTGTAGTTTCTCTGAAACTCCCGCCACATACGGTAAGGACACCCCTCTCCTCCTACTTTCTTCTGTCTATTGGACTGTGTCTCTGGCCTTTCTCGTCCTTTGGGCTTTAGTAAAAGACCACTTGGGGTAGCCACATCTGGAAAGTGCTCTCTGAACATGTTTGGTTTCTCTGTTCTTTCCTTCCGATAGTAGTAAGCTTTTATTTATATACCGCCTTTTCACTGCACATCGGAGTCTCAAAGCGGTTTACAATTGTTGGGTGGGGGTGCTAGTACAGGAGGCACATGCCAGACCTATTGTACATATTTTTAGTGGTAGGGGAAACCGGAGCACCCGGAGGAAACCTACGCAGACACGGGGAGAACATGCAAACTCCACTCAGAAAGGCCCTGGTCCAACCGGGATTTGAACCCAGGACCTTCTTGCTCAGAGGCGAGAGTGCTATCCACTCAGCCACCGTGCCGCCTGAAGACCCCAGGTCCCCACAAGCTTCCGAGCTTGTGGGGACCTGGTGGGCTCGGTGTTGAAGCGTTCTAATGACCCCGAGTTTGTGTTGTAGCGGATGATTTGAATCAAAGGCCAAGTACTGGTCAGTGTGAGTGGACTTTCTGAAGACCTCAGTCTCTAATTGTCCGTTCTCCAGTATGATGACCTTACAATCTAGAAAGGCGAGTTCACTCTCCTTAGCATCCTCGCGAGTGAAATTTATAAAAGGGTCCACCGAATTAATGTGTTCTGAAAATGGTTCCACTTCCTGTTTCTTTAACTTAACCCATGTATCGTCTACATATCGAAACCAAAGGCTTGGCGCTGTCCCTTGGTAAGAGACAAGGGCTTGTTCCTCCAGTTTCTCCATATACAGATTGGCCACTATAGGAGAGACTGGGGAGCCCATCGCACAGCCATGAATCTGTCTAAAGAAGGTGCCTCTAAATTGGAAATACGTGGTGTTAAGACACATTTCAAGTATTTCACAGATGTGGTCAGCTGTTAGTTTTGTTCTCCCCCCTAGTGTGGCGTCTTTCTGTAGGCTTTCTCTTACAGCCTGCACCGCCTCTGTACTAGGGACCGACGTAAAAAGCGATGTCACATCAAACGAGACCATTGTCTCATCTGTGTCAAACTGGAGGTGTTTGATTTTTATTTACAAATTCTTTTGTGTTTTCTATGTGATGGTGGGTGTTACCCACCAAAGGAGCCAGAATGGTTTTGAGGTGTTTAGCCAGGTTGTAGGTGATAGAGTCTATGCTACATACAATAGGCCAAAGTGGAAAGTTTTGTTTGTGTATTTTTGGGAGTCCATAAATACTGGGAATGGTGTCTCCTGGGTAAAGTTTGTAATATAGTGGTTTTTCAATAATGCCCTCTTTCACTAAGCTCTGAAGGAAGTCTATAATCTTTTTCCTAAACCCACTGGTAGGGTCCCTCTTCAATGGCTGGTACGTGTTGGTGTCTAAGAGTAACTGATTAACTGATTAACTGATTAACTACAATATAATGTTTGAAATATATAAGCTCAAACAGAGAAGGTAAAGAGGTTGACGTTCCTGCAACACACACACATTGTGTTCATGGTAAGATTAAACCAGTCTTAACCTATAATGAGGACAGTACATCACGGTTTGTACTTTGGTAATAATATGGATGCAGAGAAAATGCAATGCAAAAAGAATTCACCCCATTTCCATGATATTTCCATTGTATTACCATGATATTACTGCATGAAGCAAAGTAACCCACACTACACAGTACACAGATAATAAAATGCCAGTAAATGACCCAAACAGTACTCCTCACTATGGCAAATGTCCATTTTAAACGCAGAGGAATTCTCAGCCCATATACACTAAAGCAAAACAATCCAATATACAATGTGCTGTTCTCTGGAGCACTCTGAGCACTGAGGCTTGCTCTGAACAGCTCGCGTGTGTATACATTGTCCTGGGATCACTGGGTCAAGTATGATAGATGACACGCCATCTGCTTATCAGGGGCTTCCAGAGATGATTGCTCGAGTAAAAAATGAAGGTCAACGTGCCAGCTGAAAACAAACTCCCCGCTACAGGAATCAGGGCAGCGGTGACGTGACAATAGCGGGACACTGAGAGGTGCTGATCTAGCCACCAAATAAGTGATAAGTGTGGTTTGAAAATACGGAGTGAGAAGGGATTATCTGGGGTGCAGCAGCGAGCATGCCGGGTAATAAGAAGGGCAGTACTGTTGTCTTTCACAGCAAGCACACGTTACGTAATGTTATGTCACTTCACTTTCAAGTAGACTGAATGTCACAGAGCAAAGTGGCACATTAGCTCAACAGTGCCTGCCATACCTCACAGTTCTCAAACATAATATACCAATTATTTTTCTCTGCAGGCTTTCTGGTATGAAAAAATATGATCTAAATGGTTTGAGGCTAATTTTATAGAGTGGATACTTAAATGAGCTTTCTAAAACTAGCAATGTGGATAATAGTTACCATAAAGGTGGCAGCGGAGAATTTTTTTTTCCTGCCGTGTGATTTCAGTTCACACGGCAGGAAGAATACAGAGTTGCAGGGAATTCTTTTACATGACAAAGTACACCATTTCAAAAACTCAGAAACAGATATGAAACTAGTACGAAGAATGAAATATAACAGAGGTACACCATGACCTTAGAGTCTTTATCCTTCAGATATGGTGTCTTTTGTCCCAAGTTGGATTTGTGAGCGCTTCCATTCACGATGTTCAGCCTTGTCTTTAAGCTCATTTGAATGGAACATGCTGGCCTTCAAAATAATCTTAATAATATAGAGTTCCGCCTGCTTTTTTGTAAAATATTCAAAAAATATTACACCATATATTAAGTACGAGGGGGATACACATTAATAGATAAATAGGAAAAAAGAAACCTTTGTGAAGAATTTGATTTGACTTGAACAATCCCAATACTAATTTAGACAGCACTACTAACGCTTGACATCATAGTCTGAGAATTCATCATGGTATAGCATGTTTGAGAACAAAAGCCAATAATAGACAGAAGGGACAGGAGGACATGTTTGTGTTGGTTTGTACAATAAGTTTCATATTTCAGCGTAGATAGAACGAATCATTTACAAAATCTCAAAAAACGTTTGATGATTGTACAATGTTGTGGTTTAAACATCTCAAGAGCAGACTATTGCCCTTTTACAATAGCCTTTCTGACATGTGTGTTAAATACAGCAATGAGTCACACACAGACGGCGTCACTCACACTGTTGACAGTCATGTAATTGCCACTTCAAGCAGCTCAAATGCTGAAAACAATGCTGTGTACAACTAGGACTTTCAGCAAGATTTCAATGATGTTAGAGGACTGACATTTAGCCATTTCAAAAGTATTTCTATTGCTCTCACGCTCCTTTGTGTATTTAAAGACAATCATTTCTGTTTGATGGTTATATTTGATAAGTTAGCTGACAACAAATAACAAGGTAAGACATCAATTTGTATGTTTAGATATATATCAGTTGTGATATTTAGGTAGTGCCCATTGGGAAATGAGTTTCCATGGTAACCCCCAGCAGATTTAACTGACCCATGGGATAGAGCATATATTTGGGGGTTAAAATGGCGTTTGCTGATGTAAGATAGTCTATAATTTTCTCTTACTGCAAATATTCTATATTATATTTTTTTTTGTAGCAATTACTACTGATACTTTACTGTTTGGCTCTATTCTCTGGGCCAAGAATCAATCAATCAATCAATCAATCAACTTTATTTGTATGGCGCCTTTCCAACACAAGGCCACTCAAAGCGCCTCACAACCCACATAATATCAGACAAATCAGAAACATCAAAAACTACATATACAAACAATAAATACATTAAAAACAGAATAAAATCACAAGTAATGAAAAAAACCTTAAAATATTAAAAGCACACACGGGATTAAAATAATAAATAACCACAATGCATTAAAAAAAAGAGTATGTATCAATAAAATCCTTCAGCCGTATGCACAGCTAAAAAGAACAGTTTTTAGCCCTGATTTGAAAATTGCCAGAGTAGATGCTAGCCTCACATCCTCAGGAAGATTGTTCCAGATTTTAGCTCTATAAATCTCAAACGCTGCCTCCCCATGTTTAGTTCTGACTCTTGGAACCAGTAAGAGGCTACCTCCTGTGCTCCTCAGAGTCCGGGCCGGTTCATATGGCACTAACAAGTCGCTTAAGTACTTTGGGTGCGAGGCCATGGAGAGACTTGTACACAAGCAGTGCTGCTTTGAAGTCTATTCTCTGAGCCACAGGAAGCCAGTGCAGAGACCTGAGAACTGGACTAATGTGGTCATATTTCCTGGTCCTGGTCAGGACTCGAGCTGCAGCATTTTGGACATACTGCAGTTGTTTTACAGCCTGTTTGGAGAGACCTGTGAGCAGGCCATTGCAGTAGTCTAACCTACTGGAGACAAATGCATGGATGAGAATCTCCAGATCTGATTTAGACACTATGTTTCTAATTTTGGCAATGTTTTTCAGATGGTAAAATGCTGCTGATGTTACTGATTTGATATGACTGTTAAAATTTAAGTCTGAGTCCATTATAACTCCTAGGTTTCTGACCTTGCCTACAGGTTCCAGGGAGAGAGACTGGAGGTGACGAATAACGCTCTCTTTGTTTCTGAGGACCAAAGACAATCAATTCTGTTTTGTCTGCGTTTAGCTGAAGGAAGTTATTTTGCATCCAATCACTAATCTGTTGAGTACAGTGAAGGAGTGATTCCGTTAACTGTTGAAAACATAAGTCGTAGATTATTATTGCAGCCATCAATGGTTTTAGAAAAATAAATTTCTCTTGTTCTACGTAGCACCCTGTTAAACTTGCACAACTCATTTTTGAAGATCTCATGATCAACCTGGAGATTGGATTTTCGCCACTTCCGCTCGGCCCTACGGCACTCTCTCTTCTGTACCATGACTGAGTCCATTTTAGTCCAGGGGGCCTTTGGCTTATTTGTAATCATTTTAACCTTCACAGGAGCGATGATGTCCAGAACATTTATAACATTGGCGGTGACAGAGTTAAACAATTCGTCAACAGTAGAACACAATGTGTTCTCAAAGTTTATCATTCCCATGAATAGTTCGGTTGTGTTTTCATTTATGTGTCTGTGTCTGACAATTGCAGATTCAGATATATATGGTTGTTTACTATCAAAACACATGTCAAAAAATACACAGAAGTGATCTGACAGAGCCACGTCAACCACATTTACATTTAAAATATTAACCCCCTTAGTAACCAGCAGGTCTAGAGTGTGCCCTTTGCTGTGGGTGGGGCCACTCACGTGCTAAGTGAGACCAAATGTTTCAAGTACAGAACTCAGCTCTTTTTGCATTTTTGTCATTGCCATTATCCACATGAATATTAAAATCACCTGTAATCACTAAACTATCAAAATCGGTGCAAACAACTGAAAGCAACTCAGTGAAATTATCAAAGAAATTGTGACATGACTGCGGTGGCTTGTACAGGACAATGATAAGAATAGAAGGAGATTGTTTTTGTTCTATTTTAAAAGAAATATACTCAAATGATAGAAAATTTCCAAGGAGAATTCTATGAGAGATAATATGATCTCTAAATAATGCAGCAATGCCTCCCCCCCTTTTATTTTCTCGTATTTCAGATTCAAATTTGAAGTTTGGTGGCGTTGCTTCTATTAAAACCGCATTACCTGTACTCTGGTCAAGCCAAGTTTCAGTCAGAAACATAAAATCAAGATCATAAGAACGAATAAAATTATTAATTAAAAATGATTTGTTGCACAGTGATCTGACATTAAGCATAGCAATTTTAAAATTAATATCAGTAACAGTGGGTTTAGTTAATTGATTTTTACAAGGAGCAGGAATTAGATTTGAATGTCTAACTGCTGTCCTTCTGTTATGATTTTGTTTTCCATTCAAATAAAAAAATTTTTTGAAACTGATGCGAGGAACACACACAGTTTCTATTTGTCTAACATGTGAACTCTTTTGCTGTGTAAGTCCCGGATTCAGGACGGCATTGCTTCGTTGTTTAGAGCAGGAGGCAGCACGGTTCAGAGGCAAGACTGTTATTTCACTGCCAGACGGAAAGGGGTCAGTGTTTGCACCACAGTACTCACCCGGTGCTGGTGAGCAGGAGAAGAAGGAGGAGGGTGGTGGTGGTGGGGGCTCCGATGTAAACAGTCACGCCCCCCTCGGGGAACACTGAATAACGTGGCGTAAGTAATCCGTCAACAAGCTGGTGCCATATCTATTTGGGTGCAGACCGTCTGGACGATAAGCCACGTGACGCTTCCAGAAAAGGCCAAAGTTATTCACAAAAATAAAGTTAAACGAGCTACATGCAGACTGGAGCCACATGTTCAACGCCACTACGCGACTGTAGAGGCAGTCCCCCCGTTTTACAGTCAGGACTGGACCAGAAATAAAAACAGACAACCCGGAGGACTGGAGGAGGCGGAACAGATCCATAAAGTGCTTCTTTGTGACCTCGGACTGCTGCAGCTTCATATCGTTGATCCCCACATGCACCACTAACCTGGAGATGGTATCGGGCAGGGAGTGAAGCAGAGGAGGGACACGTATGAGCAGGTCTGGGACAGTAGCTCCGGGAGCACAGTGAGTGACCGCGTTAAAAAAGCGTACGTGCCTCATAATGGAATTTCCAACAATCAAAGTGGTCGGGGCAAAGAGTGGACGCGGCCGCGGAGAGGGCGCCCGGTGGACAGATCCAACGGGCACATCCGAAGCAGAATCCGAACCTGAGCGCTGCTGAACACATGGAGAGAGGGAGCAGGGGTGTTGACTCTCAGCTCCGGGCGACCCACGCTGTGTGCTCGGGGACGCTGGAGCGATGAGAGGGGCTGGCTCTGGGCGCTGCTGCTGACCCGGTGGAGGTGAGCGGCGGCGATGACTCGCTACCCCAGTCTGAAGCCGCTGCACTGGGGTCGAAGAAGGGGAATGCGCCAGCATGGCTGGTGGACAACTCTTTCGCCTAAGAACTGCTTCCTTTAGAAGTATCTTTCTGACAGATGACTTGGATTTACGAGGATACGAGGTAGAGTGCGCTGCAGAGTCCTGGGGTTCTGCAGATGGAGCCGGGATGTCAGAGGAGAGGGCTGCATACCGGTTTGACAAACCCAGGACATGGGCCACAGCGCTGGATTGTTCCTCGTTCCCTGTGTGGTCATTACTTAAGGCCTGGCGCTTCGGCGTTGAGCAGGAGGGTCCAGAACTTCCAGACCTCTCCCAAACAACAGTGTCACTGTATGCTGCGCTCAGCGACATTAGCCGTGAATGTTGGCCTCCAGCTACTTCAAACAGTTTTGACACGAGTGTCTGTCTTTCCTGCAACTCTGCTGTCAGCCGGATTACTTCTTTTCGAAGATCTGCTATTGTAGCACGATCTCTCTCACGGAGCTCTAAGGTGAGCCGACTAATATCCTTAATGGGGTTGGAGATTATTTCACTTTCCATTGCTGTATATGTAGCGTTGCTCCCCCCACAGTATGCCATTAAATATATGTAACACACAGAGACAACTAAAAGATTGACTAAAAGAAGTCAATGTCAGGACGCTGCGACCATAAAACAATAGAGTTAGGTCACGGATTGGCCTTTCGTTTATACAAAGACGGTGTTCAGGGGGGTGAAATGCTAGCGTTGAGAAACGGCCTCCAGAGTGGAAAAGGACAGATATGCTGCGCGGTGGGGGGCTGTTTTACACCCGTGTGAAAATTCTCTGGCTGCAATGACCTCACCACTTGGTGTGGTATGGTTTTATATTTACAGGGACAGTGTAAACTAGATTATATATATTATTATGAAAAAAGCAAAATTATGTTGGTGCATTATTTCAGGTCTTTGCGGTGGCCTGAGGAGGATAGTTTTGAACGAAAAGGTACAAGAGGCCCGTCGCAATGGGGGTTTGAGGCCCCGTGCAAACTTGAAATGCGAGGCCCTACCCTGACACTTTTTCGCAGATCTTTCCCTGTTATAATCTTTGACATGAATTCAGCACCGCCTCGCCCACAACATACGCTCCTTCTCCTCCTCCACACACTCTGAACACAACCTATATGCTCCTCCTCCTTCTCCTCCTCCACACACTCTGAACACAACCTATACGCTCCTCCTCCTCCTCCTCCACACACTCTGAACACAACCTATACGCTCCTCCTCCTCCTACACACTCTCTGAACCTTACCTATACGCTCCTCCTCCTCCACCACACAGTCTGACTACAACAAGGAGTTTTATGCCCAAAATCCACTGCACTCGCAGTAGGCGCTCAAGCTGGGCATACAGTGTTTGCTAATGCTTTTAGAGTATGTTTTTGATGTGGACATTCGGACTAAACATTGGCAATAACAGCGCTCACACACCTGTCTCGCTGCTCCTCCTCCTCCTCCTCTGCTCACACACCTCTCTCCTCCTCCTCACACAGAAGACACGAGTATCCGCGAGTATCCATCTCACGTTCAATGAGCTCATTCCAGTTACTTTCTTCGTACCTCACTCAGACACTGTTAAAGTTATCTGACAGTTTCGTAAAGTTCCAAAGGACCCCGCTGCGTACATAGCCGCCCTCGCGCCTGCCTGTTTACAAATCGCTTTCGGTAAAAATTTTACTTGTAATAATGTACTTTTGAACAAAAAAATCACGGCGGTCCAGAAAAAGGGGTCTCGGGTCCTAACTTGGACCCCAGTCCGCCCTTTGGGGACCCTTGAACAAGTGTATTAAAAAAATAAAAATAAAGAAAAACGAAGGAAGATTGCAAGGCCCTGTGTGGTGCGAGGCCCTGTGCGATGGCACAGGTCGCACAGCCCCTCCGACGGGCCTGGAAGTGACTATACTGGTGGAGCTTAAACGTGTCGTGTTGTAAAGTTCCACTGCCCCCTACAGGCTGGGCGCAAGAACTAGATTGTTTTCGTTGTCATGTAGATGCGATGCAATTTGAGCTTGGTCGTTTTTGCAAATTGCTTTGTAGCGTCTGTCTAAACGGGGCCTCAGATTGACAACATGGTCCCCACTCACACAAAGACTTTCAAAATGTTTCCCACAATGCAAGTCAAAAAGTTTTCTGCCGTAATATTGATCAATCCAGACAAAGCATATCCATTGTGATAAGATACTAAACATTTCTTCCACAACTTCAAACGTACTTTTAGCTGCTTTTGCGTTTAGACAAAACACTTAAAATAAAAACATATTCAATCAGGTCTGAACAAATGAGTTTGCAGTTTTACCTTCCGTTTACAGAGGCTTTCTTAAGCTTGTTTGAATGGAACATGCTGGCTCTCAATAACTACCCTTTCTGTTTACACGCTGATAGCAAAATAATTAAGAACTGCTTTGCCTTTATACAAATGCTGTGTACTGCCTTAGCAACAAGAAAAACACACTCACAATAAGAACGGTGCTCTGAATAAGCTATCAACTTAAACTTGCAGGACCTTAAAGTTACACCGCATTAGAGGCACTAATTTGGGCAATACAGTAGCTGATTCTTGTGGTAATGAGCAAGTGACTAAGGAAGAATACCTAATGAGAAAATCAGTGCTTTGATGTTGTGTCTTGGACCTTGAATAAAGAAAGATGTATGACCCGCAGTCAGCATGAATCAATCAGGAGAAAAGATCTTAATTAAGCTGCAGGGACTAATACCAAAAAACATCAAGAAAAAAACCTGATCTGACGAATAGGCTGCTCAGCGAAAACCTTAGCACCCATTCATTAAAACGCATTTAAGGCTATATATTGGGTGGGTTTCAAATAGCTATTAATTCTTATCATGTTGGTAAACAGGGATAAATTAAATTAGCTTAGTAAAAACATTTAAAGGTCATTGGGCAACTGGCAGACACAAGTGCTGTTTTTCATCAACAAGGGAAAATCACAGTCAAATTGTCAAGGTTACTGAGAATACAATAGACAGAAGCAAAATCTGTTATACTATTTCAGCTTCAACTTCCAGGTGGATTAGAGGGCCTTTATTACAGACGAACAAAAATTTGACAAAAGAAACCTTTATTTGGATTCCATTCCCTCTCAATCATTCAACACACACACACACACACACACACACACACACATATTGGTGAAGAAATAAAATAAAAAAAACATGTGGAAAGTGGCCAATTCATAATTAAATTCCAAGTTTCAACCAATATTTTAAATATTATTGTCTGTATTTGTTGCAATGTTATGTCTAAAAATAGAGGAGTGGTGAAAGAAAAAAAAACAACACTGTATATGGGGCACCTAACCGCTCATGTCGATGCGTTTGTCTGGGAGTTAACACAGCACTGGGGAAAAGCATGCTGAAAAATGCAAGTATAATTTCTTGATCTTGCTGCGTTTTGCGGTGCAGCTCTCACAATGGGAGAGAAATGTGCCGCGCAGGAGCTCCTTACAGTGTTAAGAGCATTGTTTTTCTACTGTCAAGTGATTTGCAGAAATAAACAGGAATGAAAGCCAGTGGGAGCAGATGCTATTATCACAGATCTACAATTCATTGGAATGACAGGGTGGCACCTCGCCAGCTGCTTGGGAGTACTGGGGCAGTGTGTAAAGTGCTAAGCTCACACATACTAATCCATACGTTACAGATGAAAAACAGCTTACGACCCCTTACTGTAAACAATGGGACATTATCCTTTCTGGAGCAGGCGACAGGAATTTCCACGTGGTTTCTATTCCTGTCCATATCCCGGATTGAGGTGCGAACATCTGACTCAAATTAGTGATCAGATGCTGCTGAATATTAAACAGCAACGCAACAGCAGTGTGACTAAGAAAAGGAGGTGATAACAATGCTGCGGTGAAAATCTGTTTCCTCTCTAAAACATAAGTACTTACTTAATTTACATAACTTTACATCTGGAACTCATTTATATATTTTTTAAAAGTTTTTATCAACGTATGTTTGCCAAATGCTTTCAATGATTCAGTAGATTATGAACAATTAACCACGCAATATTGGCCTTTCAGTACCATTAATCTGCAAGTAAGTGGCAGAATAACCCAGAAATTTACGACAACATTAAAGTCTTTCCCACCAAACTGAAATCCAAAAAGGTTGAAGATTTACATAATTGCATTTTTCCTTTGAAAATCAATACATGTACTGTATAATTCAATTTGAACCATATTGCTCGTCAGCACATAATAACTCTCATCTTCTGCGCGCTTATAGAAGCTATAGGCACCCCCTCTTCAGCGCGCTACATTTTGCTTTAGCCATGGGACCAAATACGCATGTCACAGTTCACCTGGCCTTTTGGCAAGCCTCTTTATGTGGACATTTTCATGCTTTGAACAAACAGGCAACCTACCTGGAGTCTACACTAGGATCATGGAGGAATAATCTCCGACGAGCGCCACAGAGTTCATCCATGGAAACGCTGGATCGACGTGCATGTTTGTAAAAGGCTTTTGTGATTTGAATGCAAAATATCACGCATAGAAAACCTTTTGCTAAGTCTTGACAGCATCTCCCTATAAGCCAAGACTTTAACACAGCTCTTTAGCCTTGCAGAAGGGCAGAACTTTGTTTCCGATCCAAAAGGTCATCAGTTCTCGTCTGGGTGTGGGCCGGGGGGCGTAGCGAGGCGGCTCCGGCTGTGACATGTACTGTGGACTGTCTGGTGCTGGCAGTAGGAGACAATGCACGCCTCAAGCACTCCATCTTGCTCTTTGGTACGATCAGCTGGTGGCAGAACGCACTTCCCATCTGCCATCCTTCATCATGTTTTAAAATGGGAGGGGTTGTTTTCTTTCGCGACCGTCATTCTCGTCTCCTCCAAAGCACAGGCACATTTGACTCAGACTGCTGGCAACGGCGCCCTGTCCAATGTCCCTTTGATGACATGGGTTACAGCTCGAGCCAGAATAGACAAACATTCAAATTCAAGAGCACAAGAGAAACTTTAAAACATTGACCTTCAAAGTGTTCACAGCATACAAATAAACTCTAAATTGCCTCAACACGCTTAGACTGACTGACTATAGAGGATTGAAGTGAAAAACATTGCATATTTCATACTACTTATGAAATGAAAGCAAATATATCTGATTAAAGTCAAAATAGTCACAGAAAAGACAGTTACTTGAGTCTCAAACCTCAACAAACTATAGTTTAAATATGTGGTGGAGGGCAGCTGAAAAACACTTCCTGGTTACTATATGTTCAGTCTTACATTTCTTTGTCAGTACATATCAACTCTTGTCTGATTGCTTTCACATACAGTGGTTGACAATATTTATAAAAGATATGCACGTTGTAGGCCAGCAGAAAGGACTTTCTGACAAAAAAAATTGTGAATCCCTATTAACTAATGATCTGGGAAAACATGTTGAGATTGTGTTTTTAAACATCTAATTTTTAAATGGATTCTTTCCCATAAAGGTCTGACTCTACGACTGAAATAGAATTCAAGAACATGAGCGCCAATTAAAAGTAAAAGATTCCAACCCTTTAGCATTAACTGATTTTTGGCTTCTATTACAGCTTTAGAACAGCTTTAAAGTTTAAAATAGTTACAATTTGTGTAGCAACCTTTTAATGATTTATCTATTTGAACAAAACACTGTGAAGAAAAATATAGCACACAAACAAACAAGCAACATTATCAATTGTTTTGTCTTTTATAGTCCTATCTTTACGAGTCACAAGCATTTTCTTCCCATTTCTTTCAATAATGTGAAGCATCCACACGCAGACAGAGTTTTGTTTGAATTCCCTAGATTTCTTACTCTGACTGTAATTAGATTCCTATTGTTATTTCTTTATTTACATCAACAGGGGAAATAAAAGGGGTGATAACTTGTAAAATGAATTACCCAAGTTAATTATACGCAAGTAAATACGATCATTCATTTGCAAAGATCTAACTAAGCCACTTATTAAAAGATGGCATCAAAAAGAACTTGAGACATTATGAAACAAGGAGAGAGTGCTGCTGAGCGAGTTTATCGTTCCAATTGAAACCAGTGGCGTTCCTTTGGACCATGAAATTATCATTTGTTCTGCAAGCGTACATCAAATGAGAGTTCAGGGCTGCATCAGGACTGTTCGTCGCCGCCAAGCCATTTTAGCTACTTATCCGACACAATCTCCATGCATAATTATATTTAGCTCAGATAGGCAGGTACTGAAAGCACACGCTAATCTGAGTCTGCCTGCAAAATTACACTGTTTATTTTATAGAAGCGCTGAATATAAATCCCTAACATTGTGCATCACATTCTTATAACATTTAATCTGTCCAATAGTTCTTTGTTCAAAATACCATACGCAATTACATTTCGGCAAGTTTAACAGCAATCTTGTGAAAGCATATTTCTTCATGCATTCATATTTTGTGCGCAACAGAGCCTTGTTAAATTGGGTTCTAATAATATAAAAAAAGATATTTGTGACTAAAGTAAAGAATGAAATGGCATATTGATGCAGTAAATCACGCAGAGATCAGAGATAAACATATGTTTCTTTATCCTTCAAACATTAATCATCCTTGTTGATCGGTTTATCTGAGATGATCTGTGAGCCATTAGAATCAGTATAAGAAATAAAAGCTTGAATCGTATTGAATTGTAATTTATCTATATAAAATAATAGTTTCATATTCTGTAATTGCATTTTGGAACTCTTCATCATCTTCTAAATACAAACAGTGTACTGTGTTGTAGCCAGTATCAGCACTAAGTTACTTTGCAGATGCCTTTATCTTAAAAATAACTATATTAGATTTTTAAAAAAGTATTCGTTACGTTCAGCAACTGCCGCCAACATCTCTACAGTCTCAATATTCAAACAAAAAAGTGCAAAACAATGCATGATATTTTTGCTCATAATGTTTTTGTCATTGTTCAATTCTAAAATCTCTTGTGCACACAGACACAGGAGCGCCTGTCTCTGTCTCGGTTTACTCATGGTTTCATGCTCTGTTCGCCGTTCACTTGGATTCCAAACTGAAACAGATTTATTTTTGACATGAGACTTATGATACTTTCTGAACCACGTCCTTTAGAGGATTGGACACTTTCTCACCAGCTTTGAGTCTTACCTGATGCCTAAGATGTTGGATTACATCACTCCTTTTGTATGGACTCTACTGTACAACAAACATATTATAATATTGGATATTTTTTGCCCGCATTGTTAAACTATCAACCGTATTGACCACTGCATATTTGTTTTTGAGTGGAAAAACACAAGCTGTTTCTGACTTCTCCATTCATTGATGGAAGACACTGGGCCCAGCACACGCAAAAACGCAAACGTGTCTTTTTGAGAACACACTGGTAACGCAGTACTCAGCCAAGTAACATAGGTCTAATCTGGTTTTGAAAATGTAATGTGTTGGATTAAGGTCATAATAGAGAGATGCATTACTGTTTGTATCACCTTGGGAGTTCTCAGTGTGTGTATGTGTGCGTGTGTGTGTGTGTGTGTGTATGCGTGTGTGTGTGTGTGTCTGTATGTGTGTGAGAGAGACGCATTAAGCAAAAATAATGTAACCAGCATAGGAGATTACATTCTGTGACTTGCTTAAAACCATTAGAGAAGGAGAAAAGACGACCAGGCAGAGGGGATTAGGCTTGGCTGGAATGTGGAAGCGGCTGAACACAGTTGGGGGAAGGGGTGCGGAGGGTGGGCAAGGGCGACATTGACAGTGTGGCACCAGAAATACAAGCGACTACAGCAGCAGCTTAGATGGCGACGTGCCAGATGATTGTTGAAGAAACACAGAGGACAGAGAGAGGATATTTAAAGATACAGAATGGGAGACACAGGCCGGCATTATACGGGACAGCAGAGATTTCATCTGTAAACAGCAGACCAAGAGGTTTTGCCACCAACAACATCCTGTCTTTAACGTGGGCTGCAGAGGAGAGGGAGAGGAGGCAATGTCAGAGGCCTTGAGTATGAACAAGCCCAGAGATAGATGAGCAGCCTTTTTGATGACGTCATAGAGGTGGTTGAACCAAGAGGAAACAGAAGAGAGTTTAAAGCAACACAGCTATTGAAGTCAAATTAATAATTATCACCAAACTCTTTTTTTATCATCCTTCATCACTTTGAAATTTGAGGGTCTTGTATTTCCCTTAAGGAATGGGAGAAGAATGCACTTTCTGTAATATTCAGACGGATATAGGTTTGATCTGGTAGGTCTTGCTATTTTTTTATTATCTTTTTTTTTTTTTCATTATCTATTATTTATTATGAGTCCCATTTATAAGCCAAGGACTTCCTCAGCGGTGTCCCAATTTTTGAAGTTAGAATGATTTCTTTGATAATCTTGTAGATGCCTTTGATAACGGAATTAATGCTCACCAAAATACACTTTTCTAAATGATACAACGACAGATGGCTGACAAATCCTTGAGATCATCAGATCAGATCATCAAAGCAGGGGAGGAAAAGGTAAATTCACCTTGTGTTGCTTTAAAGTTGGAGACGAGAGTGTGGCAAAGACAACAAGCTGCAGGTACAGTATATGTGCGCAGGCTGTACAAGCTAACCAAAAGTCAATAAAAAATGAAAAATTATCAGAGACATAAAATAAAGCTGTACACCCAGCAGGCATTGCAGTCAGCCAATTGTAAAAACAAAAAAGAATAAAAATGTATAGATACATAATAATAAGGATGAAAATTTCAGGCCCGGTTAGAATGCGGCAGCACACCTCAGTGGCTGATTTCATGTACAGCGCAGTGACATATACTGACCTGGGCTTGAGACAGCACTAGAAGTGGTGGGTTCAATAATTGCTACAGGGGACGAGAAGGGGGGAGAGGGGAGGGAAAGAGGACATTCATGTATTATTAACAGAATGGAGACGCAAAATAAAAACTGAAAAGAATGCATGCAAGGACAAAAGAACGGATGGAGAGACCCATTTTACATCAACGACTGGAGCCTCGATGGTAAAATGCAACCACCACATGTTTTTAACAACATGTCTTTCCCCCCAGGTGGCTTTGGACTCTTGCATCTAAGACAATAACAAGGAGAATCTGTGTGCGCGAGAATGCTCCCAAGGCCCTAAAGGAGTTTTCTAATAAAGCTGCAACTATAATCACACTTCCAAGCCTGCTATATGCTAAACAACGCGCCCGCTTGAACACTTTGAAGCGGGAGGACCATGCTGCGCACAGTTAGCAGCCATAATTTCATCTGTGTGTGCTAGGTGGCTCTTAAATCATACAGTTTTAATTTTATTTTCATGTCCTACGGATTATAGAGCGGCCCTACACTTTATGACCTCATTTTTCAGCACAGCGCTTTAGGGAAAAAGGCGAAACTTTAGGCTCTGTTTGATCCCCTCCGAGGACCAAGAGCCGTTCCAATCTGATTACCTTCTGAACTCATTTCAGACTCAGCCACTGTGGTATGAAAAGTGAGGGTTTTTATAGGAAGATGGCAGGAGAGACAAGACTAAGGTATAACACTATGATCACTGTATGGAGTCATGGAAGTATGGTTAGTTGCAGCATTTCACCCATAGCACACACCATAGAGGCTTTGAAGAAGAGAACAATCTCAAGAATAAATACAAAGGTAACAATAACAAAAATATGTTTATCCGATATATTTCAAAATCAATGGCGAAGGTCCATTGTTCAATGGACTTTGTGGGTTTGTCCCAGATATACCGGTAATACAAAGCTAATACAGTATTTAACAGGTATAATAAGTCTCATAATGTGCCTGACAGACCCAGAACATTGTTCTAACTAATATAAAAAGGTGCCCTATTTGACCCAGTGGGGAGACTGTCTGTCAATTGCTTGTCGTCATAGTAACAGTTACCTGTATAGTGCAGCATGCATTTATCTTTAGATGTTTTACAATACATAACATGTAACTATAACTCCAGGTGTTTAATGTTGAAAAATAACCCTAAAATGTTAAGATAGTGTTAGCATTTAAAAAAGTAAAAAACTGACCCACTTTTTATGGTGAATTTCAGTTACTTTACTAAATTTGAAGAGAAAAGATTAAATGGAAGCACCATCCACCCTCATATTCTGGATAGACCTCCAGAGTAAACCTCTCCCCATTGGTTTACTCATTCTCCTCTTTAAGTTATGCCAAGGTAAGGACTGTATTATTAACCAAAGTAACAGAATGTATTCATCCAGAATATACGGCCTCGGCACTTTCTATGCAGCAACCTGGCTTCCCACAAAACTTTACCTCCAATATAACTTTTTGTTATTCCTCCATCCATCCATCCATCCATTTTCTACCCTTTAATCCATTTCTGGGTCAGGGGGGTGGCAGTCAGAGATGCCACCCAAGTCTCATAGCACCAGCCCCTCACTGACCCTCTGCAGGTGGTGAGTCCACAGGAGGACGGCTGCTCTGAGTGTGAGCATAGCCTTGATCTTTCAGTGGGGGCTTTGGGCAAAGTGGGGTTAAGTGTCTTGCCCAAGGACACAACGACAGCAGTCATCAGTGGGAGTCGGTGGAGAAGGTGCAGAGGTGGGAATTGAACCCACGACCTTCTGGGCTTAAGGCCAATGCTCTACCAACTGAGCTACTGTCGCCCGCCAGTAAGAGAAGAGTATTCCTCTTCTCTTATAAAGTCCCAGATCTCTACTGTCAGTCTAATATCAAATTCCTGGTGCCTAAAGGGATGTGAATAATAAACATACAAAAAAAAAAAAAACACATAGTTCAGGGCCCGGTGTTTATTTTAAAAATGAACTACAGATGAAGATACAAACATCATCTTTCAATACTGACCATTTATAATCTGATAAATACAGTATGATTGCTGTTACACATAAATAAAAGAAGCCAGGGCTGCTGAAAACCATGCAA
Organism: Knipowitschia caucasica; assembly: GCA_964034765.1. Taxonomy (NCBI): domain Eukaryota; kingdom Metazoa; phylum Chordata; class Actinopteri; order Gobiiformes; family Gobiidae; genus Knipowitschia; species Knipowitschia caucasica. The sequence goes on along the minus strand of OZ035824.1, from coordinate 44,687,270 downwards.
CTTAAACCATGCCTTGATTTCCACATTAATTATTGAATGAAGGGGAATGTAAACAGGTTTGCTAGGCTCATCTGAAGTTGGAGCTAAATTATTAAATAAGACATCTTTCAGTTTGGTAAACAGACACTTAGTCCGCAAAAAGCTGTGAGCAGATTTGCACTGTGACTCACTTGGACTCAGTCGAAAGGTGACTGGTGACAAATATGTGTTCGTGTTAGAGAGGCTGTTTAGAGTAGATCTCCAGAACAGTGAGCCAGGGCTAGAACCCATGGGGTGTTTTCTGCTTGGCTTCAGGCACAAACCAGCATGACTTAAACCAGCGGGCAGAAGGAACTATTTATACCCTGAACGTCCATACCACCTTTCCGCATGAGCACAAAGCAGAGGAGGAGCTTGGGCACAAGGAAATGTTGGAGCCATGATTAGATTGCACACAGGAAAAGGATAGGTGAGTATTCAGAGCTGAGAATCTAGGGCATGTTGCTAGCCCCTTGTTACGCTTTCCATTTTAATCCATTTACAAGCATTCATAATGTGGACTTTTCAATTGAAGGGTAAAAAGAGGAGCAGTGCCATCCATAACATGCTCACTCTCGAACAGTGTTGGTGCCAGCAACAAAACATTTTGATTTCATTTGATTTCATCATTTCCGTTGCAAGGGGGAATTGTGTGGGCAAGCTTTGTAACGAGCGATGGTTAAATTTATCTTTCCATCCCCCAAATCTTCCACTTCATAAGCTTCCAGGGAAAATAGGTGTTCCCTCCACACTCCCTGTGAGTTAATTGATTTAAACTTGAGGTTCATTGCACATTGAATCATGGCGAGTCCTTCAGCACTTCTATTGTATGTGCTAACATCCACCCCATCTTTGCACTGTGCTTTTTTGTCTTAGTGGCTATACCAGCCAATTCAAGTTGTAAGTTAATCGAGTTATTTAATAAAAGACACAACAAGCATTAGGTTGTGTATGCTGTTGGTTTATATACAAACAAATCTTGCAAAAAAAGTTCCAACAGAATTAGAAAAAGCTTGTGCTGCTGTTTTAATATGTCATTTCATTGTCAAAGTGTGGGGAAACTGTCTCTAAACCCACTCAAAACCTTCCAACAACGTCATGGACTTAATGTCCACAATAGACAACCTTCAAATATCTTTTCACTTTTTTTGAACGCACACTTTTCATGTCTTGCGTCATCATCCCTTAGTGACCCTATTTATGCCAAATATAAAAATGTCTCCATTATAAGCTCTTTAAAGTGTTATCCTATCTTATCTTTTTTATCTTAAAGCTGCACTGACTTTATTTTTTTATTCATTACAAAAATTAAGTTTCGGCTCAAAAGTGGCCAAAATGATGTGCGCAGACATGCTTGCAATACCACCCCCTGGCCGATGGGGTGGACCCAGAAGTTGAATTAGCCAATGCTAACATATACCTCTCGAAAACGTCTTTACAGGATGGTCCAAAAGTTGGCTCTTGGCCCAAAGCTCCGTTCCACATGTGTGTCAATGCTGAGGGGGGTGAATTTTTTTGGACCACTCTAGTTTACTCGCTGTGAATTTTTGAAGTCTCTCGTTCAAATGAATGGAGCTCTCGCAGGCTGACGCATGCGCAGATGCGTTTTTTCACAATTTTCTTGTGGGCGGGACCACTCGCGGCCATTTTGGATTGCTCCAGTAGAGCACATTTTTTGGCCCATTTGTTTGAACGGCGGAGATAGGCGTGACTTTGTCCGTTAATATTTACAGTCTATGATTTGAACGTGGAAGGCGTGACCATAGAATGATAGAACCGGGAAGCGCAGAGGAACGAGACTTTCTTTTGGATGGCTGTTTCGCTGTGTAAGCAGTAACCGGTAACAAAGACACAGGAAGCTTCAGGTTACCCTCCGCCTCTTGTTTACCTCAGCTGTCTGTGCTAATGAGAGACCTGCAGCTTTTCTCAAGAAAGTGGGGGCCAGTGGTCCGCTGTGATTGGTCACAATCTGGTCCCGAAACACATTCTCTTCCTTGTTGCACAAAAACTCGATCTAAAATAAAATGACACGCCAGCACAAACCTGCTCTACTTTTTCTTCAAAAGGACATATATCCCAATGCATTGCATGGATATGGATTGAATTTAACTAATGAATACAAAAATAAAGTGAGGTAATGCAGCTTTAAGCTTTTAAATGAGTATAAATATTAATTAAAACATTTTGTATTATATTGTACTAGGTTTAATATTTTGATTTGTGTTGCCTGTATTGTATTGTAATAGTCTGTATAATTCTTCTGTTGAATGAGTGAGAGTGCATGGTTTGAAAAGAGGCTGAACAAAGCAGATGAGTGCCACCCCTGCTAAATCCATGTGTCATGTGGATTTGTTTGTGACTAATTTGAAATAAAATCACATCTACAATGGCAAGTTTATGAGTAGATTGTGAGAAAAGACAACAGCAGTAATTAAGTGTCAGAACTTGAGGAGTCACGATGTCTCTTTAGAAGTTTAAACTGACATGAGACTATTGATGAAAGTCTTTTACTTGTAATATGATAATGATATAAGTGCAATAAAACCTTTCCTCTTAATGCAGTTTACTGTAGAGGAAGTGACTGGCTCGATATTCTGTCTGTAAAGAGTTCGTATCAGTTATCAAACTGGCTCCTTGTAGGACTGTGGGTGTTTCTGTTCTAAATCTTGAGCCAAATCATGATTTATTCATCCTATGTTCTTTTAATGTTGGCCAGACTATGCATCATCATGTGGGCCTGCTCGCTGGTCATCCAGGGATGAGTCCTGCTACTGAAGCAGCTGGCTGCTCTTACGGGGTGGGTGTGGAGTGGGAGTAGATTCAGCCCGTTGCCCACTGGACCGCTAAACGAACGCTCGCTTCAGTACCAAATAGTTCCTCATTTCTGTTCGCCTGTGAAATGTTAATGGTCTTTCTGATTGCCTGAATATGGAAATCCAGGCATTTCTATGATAGGTAAATGGCACAAAACCACAAGAGTGTTTTTGGGAAAATAAAAGAATATAAAAGCTCAACCTGCTTGATTCATTCAGTAAGAATATTCATTATTGAAACGTTTTCCATTTGGATAAAAAGAGGCCTATTAACTTAAATGTGATGGATGAGTCCTGGATGTTACATTTTTTGGGGCATACACTGTTATTATCACACACCCACATTTCTGAGTTCACCTTTTGCTCCCACCTTGCTGTAGTATGACTCAGGTAACAATCATAGCAAGCGACAAATAACATCATCAACAACCCGAACAGATGAGGAGACACGTCAAAATGACACCTACACACACACTGATTGATGCACACAGCAAACACGCACAATGTTCATTAAGCAACAACCCCACAATGTGTGTGCTTGCTGCTGTGTGTGCCCGAGGGGATGCCGAGCCATGACAAAGAGGCGTTCTCTCTCCCTAAGCATCAGTCTCTTCCGATTACCGCGCAGTGGGGAGGAGAGACGAGGAAAAGGAAATGAGGAGAACCAGGCACAGGGAAAAGAAATCTCCAAGGCTAAGCCGAGGTGGGCCGGGGGATGAGAGCTTGACCAATTAAGCTGGAGGACCCCAGAAAAGAAATTGGGAGTGAGCGGTCTCAGTCTTTTCATCAAACTTCACTTCCATCTCACACGTGAAATGGCAAGTTGATAAAGTGGGTATTGCAAGTGGGTGATTGGTAAATCACAGCCTGAAATTATCAAGCAGAGACTGTGCAGGGACTGTGTAGGGAGCCTGGAAGGCAACGTGGTGACATTTAGAGAGATTCTGCACAAAGCAATTGCACACCCAAATGCCTAATTTTGATTCTGATGAGGCATGGTTCATTATTATGTGAACATTCTCGTTCATTATTATTTATTTTTTAAGTGTGACTGAGTTGGACAGCAAAATCACAGATATGTAAACAGACAGACATAGGGAAGAGGCGAATGCAAAAATCAAAACACATGTTTGATCAATGAGTTTGATCCAATACTCCTCACTGTATAAATTAGTTGGTGTGACTGGCAGTCTACAACATGATGCACACACCCCAAAACAATGTATGAATGCAAAAAACGTAATATTTTTACCCGTCCTCTTAAAAAAACAGTTTTGTCTCTAATTATCATGATTAGAGAGACGATTACATCGAGGAAATTGCATGTCTTGTTTTGTAAGCCTGAATGAGTGAAAATTACAAATCATCTTCCACACAGCAAGAGCCCCAGGTAGGAAAAGGAAGGCTGCTCAAAGGCATGAAATCCGAGGAATTAAAAGCATTTGCACAGCAATAAAACACTTGAAATTAGATGGTAGCAGCCAAAGCAACACATCATTCATTCTGCTGCTAACATCTGGCCACATAAACAAGTGTGCATACTTTATAGTGTCATATTTTTGAATGGCTTGTCATTTTTACCAAGTAAACCGCTAAAAAACAGCCACAAGAGAGACCTGCTTCTCTCTTGTTTGTTATTTTGGAGTTTTTCTTAGCAGCAAGTGCATCATGTTTGAAATTGACTGATTCCTTTTCAGGGCGGCTGATTAAACAAGAGTGTAATGATTTCCTTGGAAAGCTGATACCACACTAAAATAGATTGTTTTGCTCTTGTATGTACTTTGTAGGTCCGTTTGATCCGTCTGACAATAGTAAAAGGTTAAAATATTGTTACGGTTTTTTTTGCTGTCCCAGTTCCTTGTTCAACCTTTGTGTAAGGCGTGTGAACCTTTGTGGCTTCTCTTGAATAAGATAAAAATATTTGAGTATTTGGACGGCGAATTGGACATTTTATTCATACATTTTCTGATTACAAGATAGAGCAGAATTGAAAAGAACATTTGTTTACTTTAGTTCGAAGAAGGATTTTAAGGGTCAATACGGTTCATCCCGTCAAAGCTAATTGTGAGCACAAGCTGAAAGAAAAGGGATTTACAACAAAGAACATAGTAACCTTTCAAGTTTAATGAATACTATTTTAGTTCAAAAAAGGTGGTTTTGAACTTTATCATTCCACTTTCACACAATTACTGTACTTATGAGAGAGGCAAAGGCAGCAATGATTTTTTTTTTTAACACATTTCAACTAAAGTGTAAATGTTTTTATAGAACATACCAAAAAAAGTTCACTCGTGCTCAGAAGAGAACGATGCAATGTTTTGTTGATGTAAGTAAAATCTTGCTATCTGAATAAAACTGTTCCATGACATCATGTTGTCATTTGCATAAACTGTAACCAAGTGTAAGGAAATAGCAGCAGTGGTCTACCTCAGGTCAAACACAGGTAAAGTGGAGCAAACCAGAAAACCCTGCAAGCAATTGTTGTTTAATACATTTGAGAGAAATTGGGCATTAGCTTTTCTGGTTTGAGACGGTTTGCCTTATAGTTAGCAGGGGTTGGACAGTCTATAGTACCATAACCTAGGGGTGGGCGAATTTATTATTATTAATTTGAATTTATTGATTAGAATTTTACGTTTAGGGGGCGATTTCTTTTTAATGAAAATAGATTTTTTTTTCTCCAGCGCAGAGCTACAGTGCTAACATGCTAGTCTATGGTGTTGAGCAGTCATTTTGAAGCTAACCTAATGCTAACAGTCTCCCTCTGGCCTGACGCTGTTGCAATAACACTTCAGAAGTTCAAGAATCAGACTTTATTTAATCGCCAGAACACACATACGCACGCATCTAGCCTCCGGTCGCTCTGCGTAAGCCACATCTTTCATTCTCATTCTTTCATTTCTCAGCGAGCTCCCGTGTCCGCGGCGCGCACACACACGTGTCCCACTGAGCTGCTGCACTTTGGGGAAAGGCACGTCTCACACATTGCTCTCATTGCTCTGATACAAACAACGTGTTCCATGCTCAAGCTGTTAGCTACAGTAGCAGAATGTAAACAGGAAACTTAACTCGCACGATGTGGGAGTCACTGAAGTTAGTATTAGCGCCACCAGCTGGACCAATTGTTGTACTACAGCACAGTTACTCAGGCACAGTTGAAAGAACAAGCATGAAAACCCAAGGAGGAGGCTTTTGTTAAAGACTTTCTCTGTTATAACAATTGTATTTAGAGTAATCATTAGTTTTAAAAATGTGATATTTCATGTAAATAATGCATGTGTTTAATAGGATTGATATATTTGCTATGGCCCTTGTTTGTGCATTTGAAGTTATTTTGAAGGTGCATTGTGTCACTGTAAGTGAAGTTATTAGAAAACTGTTAAGCTGCATTTTCACTGTTTACAACGGCAGGGCCATCTTGTTTACAAGCATGCTTTAAGGCTTATTTCCTGTTACACTTATGCTCCATGGGGATTTAGATTGAACTGAATAAAGGAAAATCTATTTCTTTGTCATTTGTAGTTTGTTTTTGAATAGATAAAAATAATTGATTAAAATCAAAAATCGGATTTGGTGTGAAAAAAATCAGAGGTTTTTTTTTTTTAGCCATATCGCCCAGCCCTACCATAACCACTAAGCAATTGCTATCGCTAACAATATCTCAAATACGTAATGAGGGGCCGGTCATGTGCAATTTCCCACACGGCAATTGGTACTCATACTTCCCAGAAAAAAATGAAAGCACCATTAGACCATTCATAACTACAGAGCATTTCCACCTAAATCAAACTGTGTAATACATTTTAGTATATGTTCTGATGAGTATCTAAAATAGTAGTTTCAGAATTAGAATTTAGGATTTGGAATATCTCAAACTTATTGTGAATAACACATGTCAATTTAATTTCTTTGAATTAAGTTTCCCCGTTTTCTCAAAAGACCACAAAATAACAGTGGATGGTATTGATTCTCTTGACAACCCTAAGGCAGCACAAAGGAATAAACACTGGCTCATAGAGAGATGTGCAGCTTGAAATTCTGCAGCTATGGTGGTTTGTTCTTCTGACATCATCTATGGGCACAGTTTTTGTTTGTGCATCTTCCCTACTGCGCTTTTGGCTTAAAGCTGGGGTAGCCAACTTTCAATCCATTAACAATATATACATCTATAGTGCCACATTTTCAAAGAAGTTTGGTTCTATCATTCGTTTTCACATGGATTTCTTAGATGCCACATTACATGCTCTTTCTCACACACAAATATTCATATAGCGCATTCTACAGACCAAGGTCTCCCAAAGCGCTTTACAATTGTTCAGAGTTCAGATAGTTATTCCATTCTCTCCACACATGGTGATGATGGAAGCGAGCCGCCGAACACACTGGCGCATCAAAGCCCCAACCAACACCACCCATTCACTCGTTCACAACATTCATACCTATTGTATATTACAAGTAAAAGGTTTTATGAATAAGTAAAGAGATAACGCCTATTGTGGTGTGATAAGTTCAAAACATTTTACTTTAACAAGAACAGCATCACTGCAGACCACCAATACTGAAGTGCAAGTTAGAAATCAACCCTGTGTATGCTCGATAGTACCTGCATTGTTCCCTCTCCCCTTGTCCCATCGATAGCTATTGACAACGTCTAAAATAGCCAACCAAAGTCACCCCAAGTGAAATGTAACCTCTGCGTTTTGTTATTTTCAGTGGCGCAACAATGAGAGCTACGGATCTGCGATTGACGTGCCATTTCTTGTTAAGATCTACAACGGCAATGGGTCTTTTTAGCGATTAGTGCCCATCATGAGTGCGCAGGGGCAGAGGGAAGGACAAACAAGTATGTAACCAATAAGGCTGGGAGATAGGAAGAAAAAGAGTGTGGAGATAAAACTGAGAGCACGGCTGGGAGTGGCATGATTTTGGCAACGTACTAAGCCTTCGCGGCTGCCACTGTCGCTTTAAGATCACCCGATTGAGGATCAGAAACAAGCCTTTGATGTCCTTTATGAATGCGAAAACAGCTGAATAGAGTACCCCATTGACAATTGCCATCGCTACTGGAATATATTTTTCTATTGTTGAGTGAGCTGGCCTGGTATACCACACTATCATCAGACAGTGCCGCTGCATAACTGCTGAATTATTTACTTCACCTGTTCATATTTCATCACAGAATAAATCAGATGTGAATTTATTACCAGGGATTGTTATCATTATTATTTATTATTATTATTCATAGAAAACTCTCTATTGCTGAAATGGAATCAAGCAATTATCAGCAGTGTCTTATTTGTGCAAGCCACTTTAGTTTCTCCACCTTTATGTCCGCAGACAATCTAACATGTCCGGTTGTGCCTCCTGTCGTTTGCATTGAGTGACACAGTCCATTCAGCAAAGAGACGCCTGACAGCCTCACATATTGATCACGTCATTCATGCCAAGACCAGCCCATTTACATCCAGAAGTTATTACTAAAACATACTTCTTGTCTTTTAATTGACCTCATTACACACCATGGCCGAAGGCACCGCAGTGGGAATAATTGTCTGTCTGGCTATTTCAAAGGTGCCTATTAAAAATATAATGGGGTTATTATACTTCCACGCTCAATAAAAAGCATTGATCAGACATTGAACAAGAGCCAAAGCCAATGACAGATAAATGACATGCGTAAGTGGAGGACTTTTTCCTCGCTCCTGAGTAGAATTTGGTGTTGAATGTAACAGGTATGGTTAAAACTTGTGTGGGTCTATTCAGAGCACATTCCATTAGAGAGATTCAGTCATAGAGGGGCATGTTAAAATGCAATGCAATGGGGCGACATACAAAGAAAAACATCCAACTAATCTTCCCATATTCACTGAACCTGGCACAAAAATGTGAAAAACTGAACATATTCCTAACTTTTCTAACACATTCCCTCTGCCTAATTACCCACGGTTAAAAAGTGTGTTTCAGAAAATTTCAGAAGGGACAGAGTTTGGCCATCATAGTAATTCCAGTAGCAGCTGGCTAGCGAACAGTAGTCTTCCTGTTTTTCAGATGATAAAATACTCCATTACGAGATGAAGACAGCACAAAATAGGCTCATGTTGACTGTACCAGATGCTTTAGAATGAGTTACATCACTTTAACTGCTATCTACTAACATGCTACATTGGTAAAACCCAGCTCTCGTCCTGATCCAGCCGAGCATCAACAGCTGGAGATAAGTCCCCTGGCGCTGCACTGGGTCAAATTCAGACAACAATGAAACTTATTCTTAACTACTCCAATTTGCATATTCAATTTTGCAGTTAAGTTTCATAACTGTTTCTATAAACAGCTTGACTTATGTTCAAATGCAAAAGAGTCTGGGGCCACTGTGTGGATGGGAAAATATTCAAGATGACCGCCACTGCAGGTAGAGATCAAGTGTTTTTTCAAACAGTTTATACTATTAAGTACTATAGTGTGAAATAGATCCAGTCATATTTGTAAATACATTTGAACTGTGATAAAAGTGTTTTGGCTGGATAGGGAAACAATCTCTAAAAATGTATCCATTTTAGGATAGTAATACATTTAAATAAAAAGCAATACACTACTTTCACACAAGCCTATTGTCTGTCTTTTTGGTTGGCCCTCTGTATCGTAATGCTGTCTCTAAATCAAAAGCTAAAGATAAATTGAGTGAAAGAAGAGGCCATTTGGTATATGAATGGGCCCTGTATGGCTCAGTGTGCAACAAACAAGGTAGTTACACAGGGTGACAAGCAATGTTAATTTAGAGACATCGACATCCCTCTACAAATTATTGGTTCTAAATGAATAACACTGAAAGACAAACATTTCACATGATCACAAAGATTGTGATGAAAGAATGTATGGCATCTAATACCATGAAAGGTTTTGTTTAGAAATTTAAAACACAATTACAAGTTTCTATCAAGGAAGTAATACAGATTGAGATTTCGCTCAGCTCCTTGTTGCACATTCATTGAACCAAGGACGTTCAACATACAATGTTCTACGGAGAATGTCTATTACTGTAAAGTGTACAGTATATGTACTATAACTGTCCTATGGTACCGGTGCTGCCGCTGGGTTAGGGTCCTCATTTCATTGAAAACCATTGGCACACTTCTTTGAGATATAGTACAGAAATAACAGAACACATTGTTGTAAATTAGGTTTGGACCCAGCAGACTGACTATGCACAGTTATTTCCTTCTACACTGTTTTGCAATTATACTCTAATGCTCATCTCATTAAAACATACTCTTTAAACCAGGTGACACAGTCCAGGATTGTTTCCTTCAGTTTTTTGGACCAAGCAGAAAAGCATGGACTGCACTTACGAGCAAGAGTCACGCTGGCGTTGGCTGTCCCCATCTTGTTGGTGGCGACGCATGTGTAGTTGCCGTAGCGGTCTTCTGTCATGTTGTACACTGTCAGCACTGATCTGGTGCTCACACTCTTTATGTCGATGCCCTGACCTCTGATAATCCTGGAAGCACACATAAATTACTTAGAATTAGCTCTTTAGACATTGTTACAGATTTCAGAAATGCAGCAAATGTCGATACACATTTTCGGTCATCCATGTATCATTCATTCATTCATTCATTCTCATCCCTTTATTGTCCATTTCTGGGTCAGGGGGGTGGCAGTCAGTCAGTTGCCACCCAATTCACATAGCACCAGTCCCTCGCTGATCCTCCTGCAAGTGGTGGGTCCACGGGAAGATGGCTGTTCTTTCATCACAGATACGGCCTTGATCTTTCAGCGGGGACTTCAGGCAAAGTGGGGTTAAGTGTCCTGCCCAGGGACACAACGACAGCAGACATCAGTGGGAGCAGATGACATGGGTCGTGGTGGAATCGAACCCACGACCATTAGGTCCAGAGACCAACGCTCTACCAACTGAGCTACTGTCGCCCCCTCCATGTATCAATGTATCCATGTATCAACATCTATGAAAATATGAAATTCTATATTTAATCAAGAAATGTCTCCATGAAATTTAATAGTTAATCATCAAGTGTTTTTTTAAAGTGTTTTCATATTTATCATTAGCTCTTTGCATAAAAGGCCTTTTGCAACAACATACAGCATAACATACAATATTCATAGTTGAACAAGATGTGTACATAAACATACACACTTTGTCGGTATTGCAATTTAAATTTGATTTCCTCCCGTTTGAAAACAGATACTATCACAAATGCATGTGATACTTCTTGCATGCTGTGACAGAGCTGCAGAGAGGTGCTCTTGTGGAGGATGGGGTGACCTGCATGTGAAGCAGCTGGATTCCACTTGACACACTCATCGTTTTGTTGCAGGTGGCACAATGAGAGGAAACCCTCCCACTCTAGTTGGATGTGACATCTGTGCAGCCACAATGACAAATGTTTCCTCGTTTACATAAGGGAAATGAAGATATTTGACTGATTTTCATGCCTTTCTGTTTATGCCTGACAACAAAATACTAACACAAAAAGTGTTGTGGTTTTACGTTTGGGACAAGATTTTTACTGCACGAGCGGATATCAGCGCGTGTCAGCCTTTGTAAACTTAAGCTTGGCTAAACTGAAATATCCTGAGGTGACTGCGATGTGACCTTGTGTGCTGGAAAATATTTCTAATGGAGCTTCATCACATTTTCTCACTCTAGTTCTGTTCTCTGCCAAGCCCCCTCTGGGCATTTACATGTGTCAAATGCGTTACAAATGTCCTAAATGGTGATCATGTTCTGCCTAGGCAATCTTTCAACTAGTAAAATCTTGTGAAAGTCAAAATACGCGTGGAAAATCCAATGGAGAATTACTCAACACCCACTCATGTCAACTTAGTCATCAAAGCATTGTCATCTTTGCAAAGTTTTGTTCATAAAAACTCTCTAAGCTTCGAATAAATGCAGCCTGGAAGCAGTTCTGTGCTGATAAACTCAAATCAAACGCCTTAATTTTAATTCCCCAAAGTGAAATGGGATGTATGTTCAAATGCTTGAGCTATATTGAACCTACAGTACATGACTGCAGCGCTTGTATTAACAGCCTTTCATGATGAAAGAAGAACTAGAATTTTCATCCAAAAAGTCACAAAAAGCCCAAGTCCTTGAATTAAGTAAACACTAGAATCACGGCAACTTGCCTCCTGAGCAATTGGAATAAATTGAATCCAACCCATAATTACAATTAGCACAGTGTGAGCTCATGATTGAAATAGTGTTCACCAGGAGTGGCTAAATGACGAGTAATGGGGGTAATTTGTATTTTAAATGTAAGAAGTGACACTTGAATGTTGCCTGATTGATGTATGTGCAGCGAATGATTTCAGGGCGTCACAGGCAAACATTATGAGGCAAGGTGAGCACGTACATCTGCGTGGCATCCTCTCCCCAGGCACCCGGCGTAAGGGAAAACAAACTAATCACACTTCCCTTGACTAATACCTGCCTTAATGCCAGTAATTAGGGAATGCAAAATGGCAGCCAACAACATCTACGCAATGCAGCTACGTATGTCTTTACATTTAACTTTGTCAAAGGATTTAAAATGGGACAAAAACACAAATCACGTTGTTAAGAAAGCTCGCCAGTGTCTCTTCTTTCTGCAGAGACGTCACTACCAACTCAAAGGACAGTAAGCTGTGAGCTGCCAGTTCAGGAGGCTTTTTATAAGTCCAGACTTTTAAAAAGAGCTGCAAATTATCAGCAATCTCTCTGGGTACCCTGAGAAAACCATGTTCAAGCTTCTTTCTTCTGGTGGGAGATATGTGCAGGACATCTCACCATGCAAATAGTTCATTTCCACAAGTACTTAAATTGTGTGTAGTGTTTTGTTTTATGTGAACAAATATTTCCATTTGTTTTTTGACAGCAAATAGCAAATACACAAAATCTGGATTGTATTTTGGCATGTGCAACTATATTAGACAATTAGACACATCCAACATATCTGAATGTCTCCACACCAAAAACTTGGCCCAAATGACAATACTTTTGAAACTTGCTCTTAATGAAATTATAATAATGTTTGAAGAATCATTACCATGTTTCACCTAGATGGTTCTTAAATTCAATTCAACAAGGAAATACAGCAATGAAACACATTAGAGGTGATACAGTGTGTTTTCCATCATATTTTGCAGTACAAGTCTTAAAATATATTCGGTGAAGCATTTTTTTTGTATCAGTGACTCCATTCATTTAAATTCAAATGAGTTCTTCTGTCTGTGTGTGCTTTTGTTATACTTGCTTTTGTCATTCCCAGATGCATGATTTGATTGCACACAAAGAATTCAACCTGGTGTTAAAATGAGTTAAACTGAGCAAAAGCGCGGCTCCTATAATCATGCAGCTCAGTCAAATCAAAATATCCGGATCTTTTTATGCTATTACTGCCATTGTAAAAACTCTGATAGCCTTTAAGAGTTCAATCAAGCAAGTACCTTACAGTTGAATTGAAAATGTCAACAAAGTCATTATGAAACCTTATAAATCTGCATGAATTACTGACAAACTTTAGAATGTCTATTTTTTTAGAAAGTGGTCGCTTCAGGAAATACATCACAATGAAGATCAAAGCATTTACATGGATTTCCATCAAAACATTTCCTCACCTAATTAAAGGTGATAATAATGTTATACTTTTGGTCTGATAACAACTGCCTTTGAATTATAGTTATCAATCTTTGACGTAGTGTCGGTGAAACTTGCAGCTCTGCTCCTCTGCAGCAAAGTTGCGATGCTATTATATGTTATTCCTTCAGGAAAAATGACCATGCGGGGCAGGTAAATACCCCAGATATCAGAAATTCAGGAAAAAAAAAATGCCAAAGAGTGTAAGGAAAACGCTAGGGAGGTGCCAGGTACCTGAATTCAGAGGACTGAGGGGAGAGCAATGGTATGTGTGTGTAAATTATTCGGGAAAACAACTATAGTATAACATTTAGTTTTTCTCTTATAAAAAGACAATGGTTGGAAATGACATGAAGTATAATAATTTCTGCAATGACATTACAGTTTAGGGAGAGTCAGGATCCAAAATCTTGCCACAAGTTTCATTGATTCAATAAAAGTGAACGTTCAACTCTTGAATAATAATGCATGCGTTACATTATATAACTTTTCCCCCAGTGTACAACAAAGAATCCCTATTGGGATATAATCATTTTTACTGAAATATATTCTATCTTAACTGCATTTTAACAAAGTAGTTCCACTTGTCATAGACACTTTAAATTGAATTTTCAAAATGCAAATAAAATCAAATTGAATTCTTACCTTTTCTCCCCTTTGTACCACTCAAATATAGGGATAGGAACAGCAGCAGCCTCGCACCGGAGTAGTCCTGTACGGCCCAGACTCACTCCATTACTCTTCATCTCGTGGATAGACGGAGGAACTGTGGGGATAGAAAAATAGAAGAAGGGTTAGTGAGACTGTCTATGTCTACATGCGGCTGTATACACAAAGACAATACCTCACACAAGACTGAGGGCATTCAAGTTTGAGAAATGAAATGACAATTCATTTCATTTCTCCACCATGATGAAGGGCTGTATGGAGGTTCAGTGAGCAAATGGGGGCGGTAGGATTGTGTAAACGCAAAATAAGGTTCTTTCATGTTCAGAAAATATGTCTTACGGCAGTCCTTTTATACTTCAAATGTTTACCGTGCCTACAGTTACATGCAGCACCAAGGAAAGGAAATGACTGTATTTGATGTTGCTAAGAGGATGAAATGCATGCGCTTATTTCTATTGATTTACATGTTTTTTTGAATGCAGAGCAGAAACAAATATACACTCGATAGAATAATGTTGGGTCTACAGAGAGAACAACTTTTGCTTTCCATACTCTACTTATCCATGACTTCTTGGTGAACTTCGTAGAACATAACTACCGATCCCAACAATGTAAATACGAAAATTAATGAGTAAGGGGTGTTGGATATTTATACGTTTCTGATTAATCAAATACCTTTCCAAAATGTGTGTGTACAAAAGTATGTGACTTTGTTTGGTATAATTGTATTGTATGTATTCAGGTATGGTGCAATAAACATTTTGATTGATATTCCGAACCTCAAGTAGATCCAATTAGAGCTGTGCAATCAGTCTATCATTCAACTATTTTTGTATAGATACATACAAATGTATCAGCGAGGCTCAGCGTGCACTCGCAGAGCAAGTACTGTGTATGGAGCGTTTATACCTGGACTCTCTGATTATTATCCTGGGAGATTTTAATTA